>JAAALK010000289.1:57350523-57490069 GCA_019279435.1 Zizania palustris | reverse complement strand
AAGGAGCAAGCTTCGTCGGGCCTGGCCGAAGGCCCACTTCGGGTAGAGTTAGAGATTGAGTCCGATTTTGACTAAGTGTTTTCATGCATGATTAAGCCAAATCTTATCAGATTAGGCTTAGAGATTACAAGTCTAGCCCCTATAAATATAGGGGTGAGGCCAGTTCAGAACCCCCAAACACAAATCATCCACAAAGCCCTAGCTTTGAACCGTACTTTATTTTACCTTTACTTTTTCGCACTCTTCGTTGGTTTGCCTGGAAGCCCTCCGCCGACCACTTTGGAATAGTGGTAATCCTTGTTACTTCTCTTGTGAAGTATCTATTAATCTACGTAATAGATTGTTATCACCTTGTTACTTCGTTTGTTAAGGATTAGTTAATCTACGTAATAGATTGCTATCGCCTTGTTACTTCGCTTGTGAACTATCCGCTAATCTACGTAACAGATTGCTACCATCGCCCCTAGTGCAACACTTAGCAGAATTCGGTCCCTAAGCCGAATTGGTACTTCGAATCTACTCTGTTGCAGGTTTCCGTGTTCGGAGCTACTTCGTCGGAGGTGTCCGGAGCTGAGAGATCGGTTTCAGAGGCTGCCAGAACACCCTTCGGCAAGAGTACTACTTCGACCGCCCGTGCTGGACCGTCACACTGTTGTCGGTTTGGCCAAGTCCACATGCCGATACGTTTCACAACAGACTTCATCGCGATAGGATTCGCCATGCTCGTACTATATCAAAGACTTCACGCCGAACCCCGCTGTTCGGAGTTGACTGTCGTGTCCAGATCAGTTTGGAGTCTATCTTCACACCAGATCAGTCCGAACGCTGAAGACACCCTTCGGCGGGACACTTCGCACCAGATGCCGAAGGTACACTTCGATGACACCCTTCGCACTATACATCGAATCAGTCGGGCTTCGATTACCTTACTGATTTGATCTGTTTAATATATTTCTTTTGGCTAATTGGATTATTTTTTGTGATCTGATTATCTGGCGACACCACCCCCCTTACAACGGTTAAGGGTAGTCAGAACGCGACGTCGGTGTTGTATCACGCTTAGGCTTGTCCCTAAGTATCCGCACACTTTTGGATCGTCGAACTGACCCAAGTGCGGGGGCATATTTCTGTGTCAACATATCCACGCCAAGACGGTCAACGGAGCACTTAGGCATTCTGATCTGGCATTGTCGGTCAGACCGACGTTGCCTGGCCAGTCTAACTGACGTGTGCCGGATCCATCATCCCTATTGCCGGCAATAGCCGGTCTGACCAACGTGTCACCGTCGGTCTAACAGAACCCTTTGCACAGAAGGCTACTTCGCAGCGGAGAAAACCTTGCACCGAAGTCCTCCCAAACCCCTTCGGCGACCCGTGGTCTGACCAGAGGAATAACCTCGGTCCGATCGGCCGAAGGGTGATTTTCGGTGCGCAACTCGCAGCCTAGGACAAATCCCCTTCGGCCAAACCTTCACACCGCCGGTCTGACCGGCGGCAAAGCGTCGGTCTGACCGGACCCCTGGCCGGTATGGCCGCCTTTTAGGTTTCGGTTCAACAGGCCCTGTTCTGGCCGGTTGGGTTTAGTTAAGCTGTTTATCGTCTTTAGTTATTTTTAAACACTTCAGTTAATTGAGTAATTTTAGACTAATATGATTTGATTTCCTAGCGACGTGACGTCAACGTTTAAGGATTGTCGGAATGTGACGTCACCGTTTCACGATGTTTTTGGATCATCGAACCGTTCCAAGTGTAGGGGCACGTTTTCATGTCAACACACTTTTTGGTGACTCCGATGGGGACTAACATGCCAAGCACTTCTATATCGGTGGTGGGTAGACCTGATACCTCTACGTCAGTAGGGCCCTCGACGCCGATGGATCTGGTGGGAAGCTTAGAGATTGACGATGGCAACATCATCGTGCCCACCATTGAGGACCTCTCCGAGAGGGCTAGGGAATAGCTCGAGGCTAGGACAAGGGAGCTACACACCCTTTTGCTTAGCCGCTTCACTAAGAGCTAAGGTAACACCATCTTCTCCTCGAATGTCCTCCTAGGACCTCCAGCAAAAGATAGCCAGCACTGTTGACCAGGCCATTAGTGCTACCTTTGCAAACCAACGTGTGCCGAATTACTCAGGCGACAACAGTCGGTCAAACCGGCCATCAGGCTGGTCCGACCGGCAATTATGCCCTCGGTCAGACCAGCCCTATGGCTGGTCAGACTTTTCATGCCGCATATTATGTGCTGCCACCGTAGCCCACGCTTGCACCACCCCTCCCAAGCTGCCCGCACCTTCTGTTCCCGCACACCCGCATAGGCCAGATCATGTCCCATATCGTGAGCCACTACGAGAGGAGGAGCCGCACGACTGACACCATGATATACCACCGCGTGTCGCGCCCCCACACGAGATACGCGCGCAGGCAGGAGGCTTAGACAACCTTGACGAGCGGATTCACGCACTATTTAGAGAGGTTGCGGGATGGACGGCTAGAGGACGGGGTTGGGTTTATCAAAAGTCGTACCCCGATTACTTCAACACCATCCCGTAACCATGAGGCTTTAGGGTGCCCAAGTTTACAAATTTTGACGGTGAAGGTAGCAAAACCACCCTAGAGCACGTAGGTCAGTTCTTGGCGTAGTGTGGTGAAGCTAGTGGGTAGGATGCCTTGAAACTTAGGTTGTTTTCTCTATCGCTTTCCGACACCTCTTTCACATGGATTTCGATGTTACCGCCAAACTCCATCCAGACTTGGGCCCAGTTGGAGAAGAAGTTCCATGATTATTTCTAAACTGGTTAGACCGAGCTTAGACTATCACATTTGACATCGGTTAGACAAAAGACTAACGAGGGTGTTTCCGAGTACATTAAACATTTTAGGGACACTAGAAACTGATGTTTCACTTTGAACATCTCCGATAGAGACTTGGCCGACCTAGATTTTAACGGTCTCCACTCCGAACTTAAAGAGAAACTAGATGGCTAGGATTTCTTCGATGTTAGTCAAGTGCTGCAAAAGGCTCTGGTTCAGGAAAGCCGAGCCAAAAGTAGAAGATTCACCAAAACATTTAACAAACCCAAGGCTGAGGTGCACGTCATGGAGCACTCCGATGAGGAATCATCGGAGAGCGAGGATGACTCGACCAATATGTACACCGTAGTGTGGACTTGGTCCACCAAGGCCAAGCCCATCACTTGCACTGAGTTACGGCCGTCTCTGACCAAGAGTCGGCCCAGTGAGGTGAAGTATTCTTTTGATGTGACCAAATGTGAGAAGATATTTGATTTTTTGTTGAAGAACAAACTCATCAGGTTACCGAAGGGTCACATCATTTCGACGGCCGACGACTTGATGAAATGGGCTTATTGTAAGTGGCATGATTCTCATTCCCATTCTACTAATGATTGCAATGTTTTTCATCGACAGGTTCAATCAGCCATAGAAGAAGGACGATTGAAATTGGATACAAATCCCAAGATGAAGCTCGACCAGCACCCTTTCCCCGTGAACACCATTGATCTTGATGGAAAGAAAGTGCTGATTTGGCCCGAGCAGGCCAAGTCCACTAAAGGGAAGGAGGTCATGATTGGGGAGCTGTGCCCACACATGCTCGTACCAAAGAACCCCGAGGTAGTAGTCTGGAAAGTGAACACCAACACATCGTCTTTGGCTGCGAACCACAAGAAGCCGAAGGTAAAGTATGACATGCTGCTCCAGAAGCACCAGAAGAGGGCCAAGAAGGCGAATGCACGACCAAGACATCCAGCAAGGCCGAGCCCCCCTTGGAAGTGTTGGTTCGGCCCACGATGGGCGAAGCCATTGGAGCCACCGCTTCCACCCCCATACAATTGGTCTATGGCACAGTGGCCACCATGCTACATCCCACCTCCCGGGTATCCTGCTCCATATTATATTGCTCCATTCGTGCCACCCAGATTTTCTAACATGCAGGGGCAGATGGGTGCTCTGAGCGGCGATGTCTTCTCCAGGCTATCTGTCACACCATGGGGACGTCCAGAGGCACACTATGAAGCTATCATCGTCAAGGTTGGGTCCTAGGACGTCCCAATTCCTAAGGGGACTTCCGAGGAGAAAGGTGAAGCTGAACCACCAAAGCCACCCGAGGAGACGGCTGGTTCGACCGCAGCCCTAGGGCCGGTTAGACCGCCTTCGCCACTTCGGTCTGACCAGCGCAAAACTGCCCGGGCTGATTCAGGCAATTCCCATTCGGCCAAAAGTTCTAGGAGCAAGGTTGTAGCAGTCGGAACCAAGCCGCAGCCATCATGGGCACCACCAGGTATGACTAAGTCCCAGAAAAGGGGACTGCAACACCTTCGAGCTCAGGAGATGCGCGAGAAGAAGGTCGAGGACGAACAAGATGCCATATTCAAGGATATCCGTCCCCGGCCAACAGCGAGACAAGTATTGAAACCGAAGCTGGTTGTGGTAAACAACCTGACTCCCACTCCGAGCGATGACGAGGATGATTTGATGGATGACGATTACACACCCATCTCCAAGGAGCCCCCTCCTCAGGTGATGGACGTAAACATCATCATGCTACCCACCGAGTTCGCTCTTTCACAGGATGAGGCCGAGGTTGATCAGTTCAACCTCAGCCCGCAGGAGGCTATATTCAAGAAGCCCGAGGATACGGCTCATCACTTGAAACCCCTCTATGTCAAGGGGCACATCAACGGAAAGCCGATCTCAAGGATGCTTGTAGATGGAGGCGCCACTGTCAACTTGATGTCATACTCTCTGTTGAAGAAGCTCGGCAAGAATGAAGATGACTTGATGAGGACTAACCTGACGCTCAATGACTTCAATGGCAAGAGCTCCGATGCCAAGGTCGTACTTTCTCTGGAACTGATGGTGGGCAACAACACGTTGCTGACAGCGTTCTTCGTCGTCAATGTGCAAGGTAATTATAGTGTACTACTTGGGCGTGACTGGATTCACGCAAATTGTTGTATTCCATCTACGTTGCACCAATGCTTGATCCTGTGGGATGGTGACGATATGGAGGTTGTACTAGCTAATACTTCGGCTCAGGTTGCTTTGTCCGATGTATCTACTGATGCCGTTCATGATAAGGTAGTGTCTGTCAGGTAGAGATCTCTTTGATTATGACTTTGTTAGCATGTCCGAGGGGCGTTTCATTCCCGTGTCTGTAAAGCCGGCTAGTGTAGCATGACTATCTCTAAACTAGTAGTCATGTCTAGTACAACTAATCTTGATTCGCTAAAGTCTCGTGTGGAGCAGTATCAGTCTTCTAAAGATGGTATTGCCGAAGCCATTGAGGATTTTAGTGAAGTAGAAAAGTTAGGTCAAGGCTTTGCATTGGCTGATCCCCTAGAATACGTCGATATATGCAATGGTAGGATTCTAAGGCCGACCTTTGTAAACAAAAATTTGTAGACTGATGATGTTGGGGGAGATAATCCCGATGGCCAGGGGGCCCGCCGCCTGGGGATTTGAAGCCAAGGATACCGGAGGCCGCGCTCCGGGAGAAGGCTGCCGGAGGCCGCCCTCCGGGAGAGGGCTGCCGGAGGCCGCCCTCCGGGAGAGGGCTGCCGGAGGCCGCGCTCCGGGAGGAGACTGCCGGAGGCCGTCCTCCGGGAGAAGGCTGCCGGAGGCCGCCCTCCGGGAGAAGGCTGTCGGAGGCCGTCCTCCGGGAGAAGGTTGTCGGAGGCCGCCTTCCAGGAAGAAGTTGCCGAGGGCCCCTCCCTCGGCCGCAGAAGCGAACCCGGAGAGAGCATTGGCGGGAAAAGGACGAGGCTGACGTACAGGAGGACAGGATCACGATTCTCTGGTCTATGTCGGGCGGCGCAGGCAGCGTCCGACACGGCTGATATGCTGTCAGAGTCGAATCTTCTTGTATGTACTGTATATAGTCCGTTTTGTCTGTTCTGTTGACCGGCGGTCGGCCGGGTGGTCGTTGGCGTTCCAGAGGCGCTTGGCCTCTGGACGGGGCGCCTTATAAGTACCCCTCAACCACAGTTGTAAGGGACAGGCTCAAGAGGGCATTGAATACACTACTCCCATTTTCCACTAAGAAAACCTGCTGGTTCGATCCGTCGCACCAACAGTTGGCGCCGTCCGTGGGGATCCTAGTCCGAAAAGCTAGCATCCTCTACACTCATCCGTCCAAGCATGTCGAGCCGGAAGGGAGCGAGCGCGGCCCCCCTACGCAGGTCGGCTCGTACCGCCGGGACCGAGCCCACTTCAGCCACCGACCCCAACCATCCGGCCCCCACCGTTACGCCCGTCGGGGCAGCGTTCTCGGTGGAGCCCCCCTAGGCTCCGGAAGAGACGCTCGAAGCTCGGGGCACCGACGGCCTACCCGAACCGACCTCCCCCAACCTGGTCGGGTCGCCGGATGGGCCGCCGGAGCAGCGTCCCCCGAGCGGACCTCCAGTAGTGTCCCTTCGGACAGACTACGCCCGCTCGCGGGATCCCGATACCACTTCCGGCGGAAGCGGAAGTCAAGATGATGCCCTGGCCACCGAGAACGCTAGGCTGAAGGCGGAACTAGCCTTGTGGCGTCAAGAAGCGTCGCTCCGACCTCCGGCCCCTCCGGAGCCCTTTCGCGCCGCGAAAGCCGTGGTCACGGAGTTAAGCGACGACGAGACTCCTCCGGGCGAGGAGAGCGCGTCTTATGACGAGGATTCTCCCCTGCACCCGGATCTCCAGAGGGTGCGTTTCGGTTCGAACTTTCGCGCCGCCAAGCTCCCTAAGTACTCCGGGGACTCTAACCCCGGCGAATTCTCTCGCTCGTACGCTCTGGTGATAGAAGCGTCCGGGGGAAGCCGGGACACCATGGCCAAATGCTTCCCCTTGGCACTCGAAGGAATCGCCCTCCGGTGGTTCTGGTCCCTCCGACCAGAAACTATTCACTCGTGGGAGCAGCTGAAGAAGAAGTTCGTCAACAACTTCCAAGGGACCTTCGTGGCCCCCATGTCCACCGGGAGCCTCTTCCAAGTAAAGCAGCAGCCCGGGGAAACCTTGCGGCAGTACTCCCAGCGCTTCGCACACACCAAGGCCCAGATCAAGGGGCTCTCGGCTTCCTCCGTCATCGATGCGGCCCGAGAAGGCGTCACCCACCCCGGCCTCCTCGACAAGCTCCACAGGAAGCCTATCTCTTCTATGGCGCAGCTTATGACGTACTTTGAAGAATACGCTCGGTCCGAGGAGGGCCAGATACGCCGGCAAGCGATGGTAGTCCCCGTCCGGGCCCCGAGCGCTAGGACATTCGAAGCGCCCCCAGATTCCGGCCGGGGCGAGCGTCACGCTCCCGACTTCCACCGCCCGGAGCCCACTCGGCGGGATCTCGTCCATCGGGACTCTCGGAGGAGCCGAAAGCACTTTCGGGGGGAAGTCCTCAGTGTCACCCCCCAAGCGCCCGCCAAGCACCTTCACACGCCCGGCGGCAATCGCCAGGTCGGACCCAAGCCTCCGGCGCCCTCCAGAGGAACATTCTACTGCAGCGTCCACGGCGCGAACCGGAGCCACGACACCGACTCTTGCCGGACCATACTCGCCCTTCGCAGCGACTACCTCGAGCGTAATGCCGGTCGCGGCTCCTCCGACCGAGGGAATCCTGCCCCTCGGACAGAAGCGGTCCAAGTAGTCGGGCGCCGTGACGAGCTGGAAGCCGTGACCCCGGTCGCGGAGTTCGGCGGGGTCCCGGCCCCCAAAATAGAAGCCGCCCCAGACCGAGGCAAGCGAGTGGTCCTCCCCATATCCAGAGGGGGAGCCCTGGGAGCTCTGTCCAAGCGGCAGCGGCGAGACTACGTCCGGGAGGTCGGGCATATCGGCACGTCAGGACCCTTGACCCTCCCGGAGTGGTCCCACGTCCCCATCACCTTCACCGCCGAAGATGCCGCCGGAGTCAAGTTCCCGCACGCCGATCCACTCGTCATTTCGGCGGACATCGCCGGGGCCGAGGTGCGTCGCATTCTGATCGACGGGGGGAGTTCCACTGACATCATCTTCGTGCAGGCCTTCGATCAGCTGTGCTTATCGCGCAAGCACCTGTTACCGGCTTCGCGCCCGCTCCAAGGTTTCGCGGGCCCCCCGCTCGACGCGCTCGGCCAGGTCCTGTTGGAGGTGCCCTTCGGCAGCGCACCCCTCCAGCACCGCGAAGAGATCCTGTTCGATGTCGTCGACACTCCGTACTCCTACAACGCCATCTTCGGGCGAGGTATACTCAACCGCTTCAGTGCCATCGCCCACCACAACTATCTCTGCCTCAAAATGCCGACTCCCGGAGGGGTCTTATCCGTCCTGGGCGACCAAGCCGCAGCGCGCCGGGTCGAGTACGGCCATTCAGCGCCGCTCGAGCCACGGCAGGTCCTCAGTGTCCGCGGAGGCGCCGATGAGGCCGACCTCGCAGACAGCACTGATCCTGGCCAGAAGGGGCACCCCGCCAAACCTCTCCCGGAGGGGGAAATAATCACCAAGACCTTGATCCACGGAGGAAAAGAGTACCCGATCAAGTTCGGAGGGAGCTTGGAGCCGGAGGTTTCAGAGCAGCTCGAGGCTATCATCCGCGGCAACCTCGACATCTTCGCGTGGTCTGACGAAGACATTCCCGGCGTCGACCGATCGATCGTCGAGCACTCACTGGCCGTCGATCCGAAGGCACGGCCGGTTCGCCAGGGGCTCCGGAGGCTGTCCACCGAGCGGGCCGAGCTCGCCAAGGCAGAGACCGACAAGCTGCTCTGAGCGGGGGTCATCCGAGAAGTGAGTCATACCGATTGGTTGTCCAACCCTGTCTTTGTCCAGAAGAAAACATCTGGCAAATGACGCATGTGTATCGACTTTACCTCTCTGAATAAATCTTGCCCCCGTGACCCCTACTCCCTGCCTCGCATCGACCAGCTCGTTGATTCCACGGCCGGAGCTGAACTCCTCAGCTTCCTCAACGCTTATTCAGGATACCACCAGATTTGGCTGAAACCCGAGGATCAAGTGAAGACCAGTTTTGTCACTCCGGCCGGGGTATTCTGTTACCTCAGAATGCCCTTCGGCCTCCGTAACGCCGGCGCCACCTTTTCAAGGCTAATTTCCAAAGCCTTAGGTCATCAGCTAGGGCGCAATGTAGAAGCCTACATGGACGACATCGTCATCAAAAGCGCCTCCAAGAGTCACCTCGGCTCGGACATAGCCGAGACCTTCGACAGCCTTCGGCGGTGCGGCATCAGGCTCAATCCAGACAAGTGCGTCTTCGGAGCGCGCGCGGGCAAGCTACTCGGGTACCTCGTCTCCGGCCGGGGCATCGAGGCCAGTCCAACGCAAATCCAAGCACTGCAGAACATGGCCCCCCCAGAACCTCAAGCAAGCACAAAAGCTGGCCGGGCGGTTGGCCGCCCTCGGTCGATTTCTCGCCAAATCAGCAGAACGAAGTCTGCCCATCTTCAAGGCGCTCCGAAGTTCTAAGCATTTTGAATGGACCCCTGAGTGTCAGGATTGTTTCCAGCAAATCAAAGATTACCTCTCCGGCCTCGTAGCCCTCGCCACACCCCGGGCCGACAGCCCTCTGTTGGTTTACCTCGCCGCCTCCGGCAATGCAGCGAGCGCGGCCTTGGTTCAGGAGGAGGAGCTCGCCAGGAAGTTGATCCAGCGCCCCGTCTACTTCGTTTCCGAGGCCCTGACCGAAGCTAAGGCTCGGTATTCCGAGCTCGAGAAGGTGGCTTACGCCCTCGTCATGGCCTCCCGAAAGCTCCGGCATTACTTCCTGGCTCACGACATCATCATCCCAACCGCCTACCTGCTCGGCGACATGTTCCGGAACAAGGACGCCACCGGCCGCATCGGAAAATGGGCGGTGGAATTGGCCCCGTTCGGGATCTCTTTCGTCGCCAGGACAACCATCAAGTCCCAAATCCTCGCCGACTTCGTCGCGGAGTGGACGAGGGCCCGGGACCACGCGAGCACCGACGCAAGCGAGGGGATCTGGACCGTTTATTCGGACGGTGCTTACCAGGCCTCAGGGGCTGGGGCCAGAGCAGTCATTGTCTCCCCGTCCGGCCAGTAGGCCCTGTATTCCGCCCGGCTAAGTTTCAAGGCCACCAACAATATCGCCGAATATGAAGGAGTCCTCTCGGGACTTCGCAAGGCGCTCGCATTGGGAGCCGCCCGTGTGGTCGTGAAGACCGATTCCCAAGTGGTCGCCGGACATATCGACAAGAGCTTCCGGGCAAAGCACCCGGACCTCGCTTCCTACCTCGATTCCATCCGCAAGTTCGAAGTATCCTTCAAGGGTATATCCGTCCAGAACATCCCACGAGGCGACAACGCCCAAGTAGATGCCCTCGCCAAGGCCGGGGCCGGCGCTCAAGCCCTACCGCCAGGGGCTTTTTTCGAAGAACTCGCTCAACCTTCGGCAGCCCCCCGCAGTGAGGCGCCCATCCCCGCCACCCCGGAGGAGCCCGAACCGTCGTCACGGCCGGCCCCAGTACTATGTACGGCCAGCACCGATTGGCGCGAGCCTATCCTGCGCACGCTCGCAGGCGGCGACGACGTCCACCCTAGCCTAGAGCAAGCTCGCCTGTGAATCCACGCGAGGTCATTCGACGTTATCAATGGAATTCTGTACAAATCCGGAGTTTGCTCCCCCCTCCTTCGTTGCGTCTCGCACTCGGACGGCGTTGCCATGCTCCGAGAAATACACGAAGGGCTTTGTGGTAGTCACCTAGCTCCGCGGGCCCTCGCGGGCAAAGCTCTCCGGCAAGGCGTGTATTGGCCCACTATCGTTGCCGACGCCGAAGAACTCGTCCGCACCTGCCAGGGTTGCCAATGGATGGGCCGCCGCAGTCACCGACCTCCAGCAAGCTTGCTACCTATCCCCCCCGTGTGGCCTTTGGCCCGCTGGGGCATGAACCTCATTGGTCCACTCCCCAGAGCAAGGGGAAACTTGCGCTTCGCCGTGGTCGCCGTCGAGTACTTCTCCAAGTGGGTTGAAGCGGAGCCGCTGACTACCATCACATCCCGCAGTGTCCAAAAATTTTTTTGGCAGAATATCGTGTGTCGTTTCGGAGTACCCAAGCAGCTCACATTGGACAACGGCACGTAGTTCGACGCGGGCACCTTCCGGGCGTTCTGCGATGAGCTGGGAGTTCAGCTTTGCTTCGCAGCCGTGCGACATCCCCAGTCTAACGGAGCCGTGGAGCGAGCTAATGGGCACATCCTGTCAGGCCTCAACAAGCGCATCGTCGGTTTGGCCCGAGGAGTGTGGCCCGACGAACTACCAAAGATCTTATGGTCTATCCGGACGACCGTCTCTCGGGCCACCAGCTTCACCCCGTTCCGCCTCTTGTTTGGCGACGAAGCGATGACACCAACAGAGCTCCGCGCCGGTTCACTGCGCGTCATAGCACCCGAAGCCGAAGATGAGCGCGCCGTCTCCCTCGACCTGGCCGAAGAGACACGGCTGCGCGCCGTCGCCAACCTGTCCCACTATCAGAAAGAGACCAAGGGATGGTATGACACCAAATTTAGGAGTAACGAGTTCCAGCCAGGACACCTCGTCCTCCGCGCAGTGGTCGCCCCCACCAAGTTGGGCAACAAGTGGGAAGGACCATACATTGTCACAAAATCCGGGCGACCAGGATCCTACCGACTCGCTACCCTGGAAGGCGAAGAGCTGAAGCATACTTGGCATGCCGAGCACCTGAAGCGCTACTTCCCATAACACCGCCAATGTATTTTACTAGCGGCCGCCGCCGCCTGTTTTTGTCTCCCAATCGTGTAATAAAATATTCGGCCAAACGTTTCGCCCAAGCAGACAGCACAGCGACTCCAAGCATCTCGCATTCGGGTTCCGAGCTCCGGCTCGACGCATCCTAACTTTCGGGTTCCGAGCTATGACTCGACGCGCCCTCGCATTTAGGCTCCGAGCTATGACTCGACGCGCCCTCGCATTCGGGTTCCGAGCTCCGGCTCGACGCACCCTAACTTTCGGGTTCCGAGCTATGACTCGACGCGCCCTCGCATTTAGGCTCCGAGCTATGACTCGACGCGCCCTCGCATTCGGGTTCCGAGCTCTGGCTCGACGCACCCTAACTTTCGAGTTTCGAGCTATGACTCGACGCGCCCTCGCATTTAGGCTCCGAGCTATGACTCGACGCGCCCCCGCATTCGGGTTCCGAGCTCCGGCTCGACGCACCCTAACTTTCGGGTTCCGAGCTATGACTCGACGCGCCCTCGCATTTAGGCTCCGAGCTATGACTCGACGCGCCCTCGCATTCGGGTTCCGAGCTCCGGCTCGACGCACCCTAACTTTCGGGTTCCGAGCTATGACTCGACGCGCCCTCGCATTTAGGCTCCGAGCTATGACTCGACGCGCCCTCGCATTCGGGTTCCGAGCTCCGGCTCGACGCACCCTAACTCTCGGTTCCGGGCTATGACTCGAAGCACCATGGCTTGACGTGGCGTGCATTCTCCGCACTCTCTCTCCTGAACTACTTAGCGCCCAGCCGGTACACCAGCTGCCCGCTAGGGGGGGGGGGATGGAGGAGAAGGAGCTAGGCGCAGACTGCAGCAAGCACTTAAAGCATACAATGTTCATTACAAATCAGAGAAGAAAATCAAGAAAAGTTCTTATCCAGGCCAAGCAAAAAACGCGAGCCCCTCCGGTCGGAAGGGCCCGAAGTTGTGGGCACGCTCCGCCCGGACCTCTCTTTCCTCTTCCTGCGTTCCTCTTCCTTCTTCTGGGCACGAAAAGCCCTTTGATCCGCTTGAAGCTGAGCCCAACTACGCAGACCACCCTCCTCGGGGGGGGCTTCGCCCAGACCAGCCTCCGTGTCGGACCAGTCAACCGGTTCGGGGGACGAGGACGGCGAGCGGGACCCTCTCTCTTCTTCCTTCACATGGTTCAGAACCCCTTGGAGGACGTCGGGGTCTACGCGTCCGTCGCTGCCACGGGGGAGAACGAAGCGCGCAGGCCGGTTCGCTCACATAGCTTCGAGGATAGCCCATCGATGTCGAAGGGCGTCGTCGGAATCGAGCACCTCGACGTCACGGTCACGAACGCGAACACCCTGAGTAAGCCCCGGAAGAATACTCTTTATTAAACATATGACCAAATCCCCTAAGCTATTACAGGGTAAGGCGAGGATAGGACTCTAAAGCTACACCTGCGGATCCGGCAAGCGGGCCGAGGTCAAAGGCTTCGAAGGGGCCGGGGGACCGCGTGCGCGGAGCGCCTCCTCCAGCCAAGCCTGGATCGCCGCGGGGCCCTCGGTCTGCCAAGCCGCCCGGAGCGCCCTCCAACTCTGAGTCACCGCGAGGCTCGGTGTCCGAAGGTGGTCCCCCACGAAGGCTACCGGGTGCTGACTCGAAGACGAGGGGAGCGGGAGCCCAGACGCCTCGAGGTGCCGGAGAATACCGTACGCGGCCACCCGGGCGGACACCTCGCCATACTGCGCCATGGCGAGATGTATCTGCCGAATGGCGGACCGGATGAACTTCACCCGGTGGATCAGGGGCTCCCGGGCGATGTCGAACGTGCCGCAGCCGGTGCCGTAGCGCGCCAGCATCTTCCACAAGGATTCCGCGGCGTCGGCCGCCATCTTCCCGGCCTCGGCAAGCTCCTCGGAGATCTCCCCGTTCCGGGCGTTGAGGTCCACTTCGACTCCCTCCAATTGGGTCACCCGGGCCTCGAGGGTTTCGATCTTGGTTGCCGCCTCCGAGGCCTGGGCCAGAAGCCGGGACACCTCCCCTTCGAGCCGCTCTGCTTCCGCGGCCCAGGGTCGGAGCACTTCTGATTCGGCAGCCCGGGTTCGGAGGGCGTCGACCTCCGCTTCCAACTCGTCGGCGCGGGCGGCCCGGGCCCGAAGCCCGTCCAACTCCGCGAAGCGGGCCCTGAGGGAGTCCACCTCCGCCGCTTGAGCCTCCAACGCCTCGATCCACGACGCCCGAAGTCGAAGGGCCTCAACCTCCGACGATCGCTCGCGGGCTAGCCTCTCCGCGTTAGCCACCTGAGTCGCGAGCTCCGCGGCGTACGCCTCGTGTTGTTGGCGTTCGGCGAGCAAGGCGGACAACTGCCCCTGCGCCAGTGCTATCACCTGCGTACGGTAAGATGGTCAGAAGGGTTGCAAGACAAGCAGAGGGTATGTCCGAGGAAGTACCTGGCCCGCTGCCGTCTCGATGGCCCTCCCGAGGTCCAGGCCATCCGATAGCCCCAGCTCGCCTATCACCGGGGCCTCCCGCAGCCGGAGGTAGCAATCGTGGACCGGGGCCACCCTGAGCGCGAAGTCCTCGCCGTCCGCTAAGAAAGGGCGCAGGAGCGGCACGGAGCCTCGCGTGGTTCGATGATCGGTGGGAGGCCGAGGCCGGACCTCAGCGTCTCCGGCAGACTCCTGAGGGGCCCTTTCGATGCTCCTGGAGTCCGCCTCGTCCCGCGAGTCCGAGGCCCTCCTCGCGGTGACAGGGGCTCCGGACCTCGCGTCCGGGGCATCCGCGGGGTACGGGGCGACGGGCTCCATGCCTCCGGCCGGTGTGTCTGCGCGAGCGAATAAGAGTTAAAAGTGGAGAAGGCCCCTGGCGCACGAAGCAGTACGGCTAAGTTACTGTACCTGCATCCGCAGCGTCGCTAGGGTAATCCGGGGGCTGAAGGTGGCCCGACGGGCTTGGGCGGTAGAAGAGGTTGTCGATGGAGTTCGGTGGAGAGCTCGCCACCGCAGCGGCCAGCTCGGCCTCCTTGTCGGCGCTCTTCTCGATGGCGCCGAGCGGGTCGTCCAAGCCCCCACGATCCAGGCTGTCCGTGGCCCTACTCTCGAAGGAGCCTGCGGAGCCTCCCGCCGGAACGGTTGCGGGCATGGAAGCGGTTCTGGGGCGAGGCATCGCTTCGGCGGCACGCGCCCCTTGTCCGGCCTCCGGCGCGGGCTCCGCTGGATTCGCGCGAGGAGGAGCGTCTTCACTTCTTCTGGCGTACGGCCGGACCGGCGGGACCGGAACCGGAATCGCCGGAGGGTCTCCTGACTCTGATTGGGCCCCCTCGCTGGAGCCCCCTCCTTCGGAGTGAGAGGCCGAAGAAGGTCCCGAGGACATATGCTTCGGCCCCTTCACTATCCTCTTCTTCTTTGAGCGGCCCGGAGAAAGGCCACCGTCGGCGTCGTTCGCCTTCCTTTTCGAGACGTCCCGAAGGACCTCGCCCTCCGGAAGGGGCGGGGGCGTGAGCTCGAGCGCCCCCCATACCCTGTTGAAGCGCTCCCATGAGCCTACCAGCTCCAGCCGGCGGGCCCGTTCGGCTGCGGTTGGGACCCCAAGAATCCTCTCCGCCAAACGGGTGACTTCCTCGGGCGTTCGGGTGACGAGCGATCCTACATCTCTTCGTCAGGACCGGAGTACTCCTCGAGCAGGGAAAGCAAGGACAGAAGCAACCAAGAAGTGGCACTTACCGAGCCGGCGGGAGAGCTCCGAAGGCATCGATTCGTCCCGGCTGCTCCGGAGCGAGGCGGGCCACTCCTCCTTCAGCGGAGGGATCTCGAGGGCCACGAACTCCTCCACCAAGTCCCGCATGCTCATCCGGCGAGCGACGATCTGGAGAAGTTGCACCCTCGCGGAAATCGTCCCGGCGTTGGCCTCGATGCGCGCCTCCCTCCGGAACCAGATATGGCGTGGGATCCCGGCCAAGCCGGAAGCGAGCCCTACGCGGACGTAGAACCACCGGTTCACCCACTTCGAATACCCACTGGAAACTGATACTCCCGAAGGCCAGCACCCGGCCTCCCTTCTTCTTCGGCTGGCAGAGGGCTTCGTGCATCTCTGCGAAGACCTCTGCCCTCCCCTCGCAGCCTTCGGCGCGCATGGCCCACTCAAAGATTGCGAGGCGGGCCACGACGTTGGGGGACAGCTGCGGGAGTTCCAGATGGAATGCGTCCAGCACCCCGGCGAGAAGCTCTGAGGCGGGGAATCCCAGGCCCGCGTCGAAGAAGGCTTCAAAAACGACGACCTCGCCTTCCCGCGGCTGCGGGGCCGTCTCCCGGCCTGGCCTCCTCGCCGACGTCTCTGGACTGAGACGACTCCTGGTCGCTTGCTCGATCGAGGCTTCGGTGCACGCAGATGGCCCGAGCTCCAAGGTTTGGTCTCGGAACCGCTCGGAAGCGGGGCGGGGATCGCGCGCGCCACGCGCCTCCGATGTATCAGTCGCTGTCGCCGCCATCTGGCGTTGCAAGAAGCGCGGATCCATCGCCATTGCAGGGGCAACGTTCCTCGCCATTCTTGGGGAACAGAGAAAGGGGCGCAGAGCTCTGGAAGCAGGTTGAATGGCGGCTCGAGTGGCTAGAGTTAGCGCGTATGGGCGATTGAAGAGGGAATCGCGGGGGGGTTATATTCTGTTGCGAGACCGACGGTTCCCCTCCCCGATCCAGTTAGCGTGTGGACGCGGCGGATTGCGCGGCACCGCATTTAAGGCCGGCTGGCGCATCGGGGCGCGGTGGCAGCCTCCCGGCGGCCCGCCTCCTCGATGCCATCTGCGCGTGCATTAATTACTTCCGGCGGCGCCCGTCCGGCCCCTCGGAATCAGAGCCCCCTGGCCTCTCGCCTCCTCGCCCCGACGCCCCTCCGCGCCGCGACGGATTCGGCACCTCAAAGCGAGCTACGCGCGAGTGAAATTATCAAGATTATCTTGTGCGTTTCCACCTCCTCTTATTGCAGGATTTCGAGCGGACCCCCACATCCTGTCCGGCCACGCTTGCCCATCTCGAAGTTCCTCCGCGTCCGTCGAAGGGAGTCGCACTTTGGCTAAACCCGTTACCTCAATGTAAGTTTCATCCTCATGAAGGTTATCGGAATTATCATGTGCGCTTCCACCCTCTCTCAACGCAGGGCTCCCGAGAGGAAAGAAGCGAGGGGCTACTGTTGGGGGAGATAATCCCGATGGCCAGGGGGCCCGCCGCCTGGGGATTTGAAGCCAAGGATACCGGAGGCCGCGCTCCGGGAGAAGGCTGCCGGAGGCCGAGAAGGCTGCCGGAGGCCGCCCTCCGGGAGAGGGCTGCCGGAGGCCGTCCTCCGGGAGAAGGCTGCCGGAGGCCGCCCTCCGGGAGAAGGCTGTCGGAGGCCGCCTTCCAGGAAGAAGTTGCCGAGGGCCCCTCCCTCGGCCGCAGAAGCGAACCCGGAGAGAGCATTGGCGAGAAAAGGACGAGGCTGACGTACAGGGGGACAGGATCACGATTCTCTGGTCCGTGTCGGGCGGCGCAGGCAGCGTCCGACACGGCTGATACGCTGTCAGAGTCGAATCTTCTTGTCTGTATTGTATATAGTCCGTTTTGTCTTGTCGGGTGGTCGTTGGCATTCCAGAGGCGCTTGGCCTTTGGACGGGGCGCCTTATAAGTACCCCCCAACCACAGTTGTAAGGGACAGGCTCAAGAGGGCATTGAATACACTACTCCCATTTTCTACTAAGAAAACCTGCTGGTTCGATCCGTCGCACCAACAGATGAAAAGGCCAAAGTAATAAAGTTGCTTCAGTCATATGTCGATTGCTTTGCATGGGAGTATAGCGAGATGCCGGGACTTAACCGTGAGCTCATGGAGCATCGGCTGCCTATCAAACTCTGGTTTAGGCCTTATAAATAGACCCCCCCATCGCTTTAATTCAGCCGTGCATGACTGAGTTAAAGAAGAGATAGAACAGTTACTTAAGGCTGAGTTTATTAGGACATGCGGGTATGCCAAATGGGTCGCTAACATTGTGCCTTTAGAGAAGAAAGGGAGTGGTAAGATTCGTGTGTGTATTGATTTCAGGGACTTGAACAAGGCCACTCCGAAGGATGAGTACCCCATGCTGATAGCTGACATGCTGATCAACGATGCTTCAAGACACAAGGTGCTTAGTTTTCTTGATGGCAACACTGGTTATAATCAGATCTTTATGGCCAAAGAGGACGTCTACAAGACAGCCTTTCGATGCCGTGGTTTTGTCGGCTTGTTTGAGTGGGTTGTTATGACAATTCGTTTAAAGAATGCTGGTGCTACATATCAACGTGCTATGAACATGATCTTTCACGACTTGCTAGGAGTTATGCTAGAGGTCTACATAGATGACATTGTAGGAAAATCGGATGCTATGGGAAACCATTTAGCCGATTTGAAAGTCGCTTTTGATAGGATGTGTCAGTATGGCTTAAAAATAAACCCGCTTATGTGTGCTTTTGGCATATCGGCGGGCAAGTTCTTGGGATTCATGATCCATGAGAGAGTTATTGAGATTGATCCCAAGAGGCTTGAGAAGATTAGGAACTATGAAGCACCGACATGCAAGAGAGACGTGCAAAAGTTGCTTTTGTCTCCACACTTCGGCTAAAGAACAAAGTCGAGTTCACTTGGGGGGCAAGTCAACAACGCGCTTTTGAGAAGATTAAAGAGTGCTTATCATCACCGCCTCTGGTTAGAGCACCAAAAGCCGAGATTCCGTTTTGGCTATACGTTGCTGCAGAAGAAGGTGTGATAGGGGCCGTGCTAACTCAGGAAGTGGAAGGAAAATAGTACATCATCAATTTCTTGAGTCGCTGCCTATTGGATGCCAAAATAAGGTACGTGTTCCTAGAACATTTATGTTTATCGCTTTATTATGCATGCACCATGCTTCGACACTATCTTTTATCTGGCAGCTGTATTGTAACTTGTCAAACCGATGTCATAAAGTACATGTTGCAAAAGCTGATTCTAAGTGGGAGAATTGGAAAGTGGGCTTACTCTTTAATCGGGTATGATTTGGCTTATGAACCTTTAAAAGCTATGAAAGGCCAAATCATCACCAATTTTATAGTTGATCACCACGTAGACATCAATTGGAGTAGTGACGCTGCATTGATTGAGGAAATACCATGGAAACTTTACTTTGATGGTTCGTCTTGCAAGAATGGCCAAGGTATTGGAGTCGTGATCATATCGCCTAACGGTGTAAGTTTCGAAACCTCGGCCCGATTAGAATTCCCTTGTACTAATAATCAAGCCGAATTTGAAGCGTTGTAGTTAGGACTTGAATTTCTAAGCTCTATGGGTATTAAATATGTTCATGCATATGGTGATTCGCTATTAGTAGTTCAACAAGTAGCTAGACTTGCTCAATGTTTTAATGGTTTGCTAAATAGCAACTTGGATAAATGTCTAGACATAATTGGTACTAGTTACCAAATTAAAAGAGGTAAATTTTTTGCACAAGAGAAATCGATGCTTGACTTTAATCTACCACGCGTGTCAGAGAATTTCAGTCTGACTGGCCTGATATGGCTGGTCCGGCCACAGGTGTCTAGTCGGTTAGACCGGCCCTACCATGCCGGTCTGACTGCACCATGCCGGCTGACTGAAAACAGTCGGTCTAACCGGCCCCCTATGGCCGGTCTAACCGACCTGCATCAGGAAAGTTTAGGACATGGGGGGCAATCCAAGGTTTGTAATTTAAACGCCAATTCAGACAAATATTTGGTGAGCACTACAGAAAGTTATGGGGATGATTGGAGGATTCTGATTATTCAATATTTGAGAGATCCTAGCAGGCGGGTCGATCGAAAAGTTCGGTGGCAAGCATTTAAATTTGTGCTATTCGACGATGAGTTGTACCGCCGAACCGTTGATGGAGTACTTTTGAGATGGTTGAATGCCGATCAATCTTGACTTGCTGCGGGTAAAGTACATGATGGTCTTTGTGGTACCCATCAGTCGGCCCAGAAAATGAGTTGGATGCTTAAAAGAGTGGGTTTTTATTGGCCGGCCATGACTGAAGACTGTTTTAAGTATTATAGGGGATGTGAGGCATGTCAAAGGTTTGGTAATGTTCGGTTGGCACCTGCATCTATACTTAACCCCATTATCAAACCATGGCTGTTCCGAGGCCGGGCCTTGGACTTCATCGGTCAAATTTATCCTTCCTCTTCAAAAGGGCATCGATTCGTGTTGATGGCTACAGACTACTTCACCCAAGTGGACTGAAGTCGTGCCTCTCAAGAAAATGACGCAAAACGAGGCCAATGGTCAGCCCGAGTCTAGTAATAAAACTGTGATCGAGCTCATTAAGAAAAGATTGAAGAGTTTCCTAAAAGGTGGCATGAAGTGCTTTCTGAAGCATTATGGGCATGTAGAGTTGCAAAGCATGGTGCCACCAAGGTAAGTCCATATGAGTTGGTGTATATATAAGAAGACATTTTACCCGTGGAGGTAAATCTTGGCTCTTTAAGATTACTTAAACAAGATGGCTTATTGGTCGATGAGTACGAAACTCTTTTGAAGGATAATGTAGAAGAAATGACCGATAAGAGGTTGAGAGCTCTACAAGCAATAGAAAGAGACCAAAGAAGACTGGCTAGAGATTATAATAAGAAAGTAAGAGCAAAATCATTTCAAGTTGGTGACTTGGTTTGGAAGATGATTTTACCTTTAGGCACTGAGAACCCAAAATTTGGCAAATGGTCGCCTAGTTGGGAAGGTCCTTTTAGAGTTGTCAAAATCGCTCCGAGTAATGCGTATTTGCTAGTCACTTCAAGGAGAGCGATTTCGTAGGGATTTGAATGGTAGGTATTTGAAAAGGTACTTCCCAAGTGTGTGGCAAAATGCTTGAAGTGTCGAAAGGCCGATATAAAGCATATCACCCTTAGCTCATTGTGCTTTTGGCCTATTAAAGTTGGCCAAAATGCAGGGGGGCATGTGTTGATAGCAAAAAGTGTAATTAATGGTTAAGGTTGTCAAAATATCAAATTTTGGTAACTTAACCAAAAATATGCCAAATTCCTAGCACAGGTCGGTCTGACCGTCCGTGTACCATCGGTCTGACCGGCACCACTTCAGTCAGACCGGCCATAGGCTCAGTCAGACCGGCCAAGTCTGTGTCCGAGTCCAATTAGATGACCTCATGGTATTTTTATCCCTAAATGATTTTTGAGGACTTGGACTCGTGCACAACTCCAATTAGAAGCCCAGGATGTCATGCCCAACCTCTATAAAGAGTGGCAAGCCCGATTCAAGGAGGCCCCCCAAAAACCCTAATAGATCCAATCTATTATCTACCTTGAATCACATTTTACTTTCTTTGCCCTAGTTTTAGCCTAGCACGTACATCTTTGCTTGTTTGCAATGTAAACCATCCATCCGTCGTGTCGTAATAACGGTAAGTCCTTGTCGGTTCGCTTGTGAATCATCCGTTTCATCCACGTAACGGATGCCTATTCGTTTTATCGGTTTTTACCGATAATTCGGTCCCTTGACCAAATTACCCCTGGTTTTTTCAGTGTTTTGCAGTGTGTTATTCTTCATACTCTTCGCCAAGAACTTTGGTGGCAAGATATCCACGGCATGATGGTCACAGGAGCAATTAGGCGTCCTGATCTAGCATTGTCGGTCAGACCGACGTTGCCTGGCCGGTCAGACCGATGTGTGCTGGATCCGTCATCCCTATTGCCGGCAATAGCCGATCTGACTGACATGTCACCGTCAGTCTGATCGAACCCTTCGCACCGGAGGCTACTTCGCAGCGGAGGCAACCTCGCACCGAAGTCCTCCCTGACCCCTTCGGTCACCCGTGGTCTGACTGGAGGAATAACCTTGATCCGATCGACCGAAGGGTGATTTTCAGTGAGCACCTCGTAGCCTAGGCCGAAGACCCTTCGTCCAAACCTTCGTACCACCGGTCTGATCGGCGGCATAGCGTTGGTCTGACCGGACCCCTGGCCGGACTAACCGCCTTTTAGGTTTCGGTTCAACCGGCCCTGTTCTGGCCGGTTTGGTTTAGTTAGGTTGTTTACCATCTTTAGTTATTTTTCAACACTTCGGTTAATTAAGTAATTTTAGACTAATATTATTTGATTGACTGGCGACTCTGTTATTCTCTTACCACGGTTTAAGGATTGTCGGAACGCGACGTCAATGTTTCACGATGTTTTTGGATCATTGAACCGGCCCAAGTTTGGGGGCACGTTTTCGTGTCAACACGAGGTATTCCGGTGTGAGGATACCTCCGGTGCGAAGGATTTCTAGGGTTCTTTGTGAATCCCGGTCACACCGGCCTCATGCTGCCGGTTGGACCGCAGCGTGTCGGCGTGTCACGCAATGGCACAGCACGGGCTGGTCGGACCGGGGGGTGACCGCCGGTCAGACCGACTGCTCTTGGAAAGTGGCCTTCGGGCTCTGGCGACCGTCTTCCTGTAGATGAATCACAACCAAACTCCTCGAAAGGGATGAAAGTGATGAAATACTATAAAAAATACTAAGAGATCAAAGAAATTCAGACAGTAGACTGAATTACCAATAGAAAGTTTTAAAACCGATAGAAATCCGTTACATGGATGACACGGATGATTCATGAGCGAACCAAGAAGGACTTACCATGATTACGACACAGTGTACGGATGGTTTATAACGCAAACCAGCAAAGATGTACGTGCTAAGCTAAAACTAGGGCAAAGAAAGTAAATGTGATTCAAGGTATATAATCGATTGGATATATTAGGGTTTTGGGGGGCTCCTTGAATCAGCCTTGCCTCTATTTATAGAGGTAGGTCATGAGTTCCTGTGGTCTAATCTAAGTTAGACCTGGGTTCCATGTCGTCCAAAATGAATTAGCGATAAAATTCCCCAAAAGTAGTCATTTGGCTTCGGACTCAGGTTCAGCCAGTCTGACTGAGCCCATATGGCTGGTCAGACCGGGCCTACATGGCCGGTCAGACCTGGCCTACATGGCCGGCTGGACCGGCCTATGCCAGGTCTCAGCATATTTTTGTTTAAACTACCAAAAAGTGAAATTTTGATAATCTTGACCATTAATGCCATTTTTGGCTATCAACAGCGTCGTCGGCGTCTCGTGACATTTTAGGGTTTTC
This sequence comes from Zizania palustris, assembly GCA_019279435.1. Lineage (NCBI taxonomy): Eukaryota > Viridiplantae > Streptophyta > Magnoliopsida > Poales > Poaceae > Zizania > Zizania palustris. The sequence continues at coordinate 57,467,247 of JAAALK010000289.1, read as the reverse complement.
CCTTAAAACGACCGCGCGCTTTTGGATCGCCGAACCGATGCCAGTGTGTCGGCGTGTTTTCGTGTCAACACACTTTTTGGCGACTCCACTAGGGATGACATCAACATGGTGGGCGTGTCTACATCAGCTACGGGTACATCGACCACAACTACTACGACTACGGAAATAGTACCCTATCGCCGATGGACCCTGGGGGCATGAGCGCAGAGATCGACGACTGCAACATCATCTTACCCACCCTTGCAGACATCCCCGAGGAAGATCAGGTTAACATTGAGGCCAAGACGAAGGAGTTCCACATGCTCATGCTTGGACGCTACACCAAAACTTGCACGGGCTTCGTCAAGCGCAACATCAACATTCCCAACCTCTCCTGAAACAAGGTACCACCGCCATCATCCCCATCTCTATCCCCCTCTGAAATCAGGTAGGAGATAGCCACCATAGTAGATCAGGTCATTAGTGCTACATTCGCGAATCGTCTAGGGCATAAGATGAAAGCGATGTTTAAAAGATTCGGCTTTTCCGATGCCGCTTCTCCCACTCCGATTACTAGTTTACCCTCTATGCAACACATATACAGTAGAACAGATGGGAGCACGGGAAAAGCTATCATGTCTCTGCTCGCACCCTCTAGGGCCGAGACCGTATATACTACTATCGGTCCAACCGGAACTTGGATCGGTCAAGCCGACACATATCAAACACCACTCTCGACAACAGTCGGTCCGACCGGGTACCAGGCCGGTCCGACTGGCCAATACACTTATGGTCAAACTGTCTACCAGGCTGTTCCGACCGGCCATTATGCCTATGGTCAGATCAGCCCTATGGCTAGTTAGACTGCCCCTGTCTACCACGCGCCGCCTCTGCCCGTGCATACGCTACTTTTTCCCACGCTTCCCGCACCTCCTACTCCTGCACACCCGCGTAGGCCTGAACACCCTATTTATCATGAGCCGGTATGAGAGGAGAAGATGTACGGCCGACACCCCAATATACCGTGCAAACTTGGGCCTAGCTACAGAAGAAATTTCATGACTATTTCTATATTGGGGAAACCAAACTTAGGCTTTCACACTTGACATCGGTTAGAAAAAAGGCTAGTGAGACTGTCTCTGATTACATTAGGTATTTCTGGGACACCAGAAACCGATGTTTTAGTTTGAACATCTCCTAAAGGTATTTGGCCGACTTAGCCTTCAACGGTTTACATTCTGAGATTAAGGAAAGACTAGATGACCGGAACTTCCTAGAGGTTAGTAAGGTTTTGCAGCAGGCTCTGGTCTAGGAAGGCCGAACCAAGAGCAAAAGATTTATCAAAACCTTTAGTGAGCCTAAGGCCGAGGTACACGTCGTGGAACACTCTGAGGAGGAGCCATCAGAAGAGGAGGATCACTTGGTCGACGTATACACGGCAGAATGAACCTGGCCTAATGGGTCCAAAATGGTCACTTGCTCCAAATTACGCTCGTCTCCCACTTACTATGAAAAAAGCAGAAGCTGAACCAAACTGGTTCAGCAAAACTGCTTTTGCTGTGAGAAAGCAGTTTTTTTCTAGTACAAATTTGAAAGCATCCTAGACCCTGCTTTTCTGATTCTGCTTTTCTGCTTTTCTGATTTTTTAGTTCAGATTAAATAGTATGAATTCAAGGTGTCTTAATTGATTTAACATTATTATGGTTTATATTGTATTGTATAATTTCATGAGATAATATGTGGTTTTCGATTACTTTATAAGATGAACTATGCACTTTTTATTTATCTAATATATTTTTTAGTTATTTAGTTACATAAATGTTGAGTGTTTCCTATTTATATATGTATAGAATATTATAATGATGAAAATTACGTAAGTTATAAAAATAGTTAGCTCACAGCAGTTTTTTCACGGCAGCTTCAACCAAACAACTTTTAACTTTTTCACAACAGGTAGCTCACAGTAGCTTTTTTATAGCAGACAACTCACAACAGACTTTTCACAGCTCACAACAGAACCAAACGAACCATAAGAATTGGCCCAGTGAAGTTAAGTACTCTTTTGATGTGACCAAATGCGATAAAATATTTGACTTTATATTAAAAAGCAAGATCCTTAGGTTGCCTAAAGGTCACATCATTCCAACCGCCGATGACTTGAAGAAGCGTTCATATTGTAAGTGGCATGATTCGCTTTCTCATTCTACTAACGATTGCAATGTTTTTTGTCGGCAGGTTCAATCAGCCATAGATGAAGGACGATTGAAAATAGATTCTACCCCCAAGATAAAGCTAGACCAGGATCCCTTTCCCATGAATAACATTGACCTCGACGGGAAGAGGGTGTTGATTCGGCCCGAGCAGGCCGAGTCATCCAAAGGAAAGGCGGTCATCATTGGAAAGCCTCGCCCACGCACGCTCGTATCGAAGAATCCTGAAGTAGGAATGTGGAAAGTGAATGTCAACGCATCATCTTCGGCTAGGTCCCACAAGAAGACGAAGATAACTTTTGGGATGTTGCTCAAGAGGCATAAGAGGAGGGTGGAGGAAACACATTCTTGGCCACAACCGCCAAGGAGGCCAAACCTTCCGCGGAGGCACGAGTTCGGACCGCGATAGACTAGACCACTGGCATCACCCCGGTCTGACCACCGTAATGTGGCCGGTCTAACCGACCCATCTCAGGAGGCTGACACGATCCGGTCAGACTTGCCCAACAAGGCCAGTCTGATGGATAGAAGTGAGGGAAACGCCCCTACTAAGTGCAGATCACCCTTCGGTCGGTCCCCTTCGCAAATCACCCAGAGCACCTTTTGGGTGCTCTCGGTCTGACCGTGGCCCGCATCCTGGTCTGACCGAGCTTCAAGCCAAAGGACGCCTCGAGTACCCTTCAGACCCCATTCACATGATCCATCAAAGCCCCTTTAGTGCCCCTCTCGCACAGCTGGTCTGACCGGAGGCCCATCGCCAGTTCGACCCACCCCTTTGCCATAGATTGAAATTGGTTTTGTCTTGGCCTGTTTAATTATTATTTCAACACTTCGGCTAATTGAACATTATTCCAAGATATTTGTTTGATTGTCTGGCGACTTCGTTTTCCCTTACCACTATTTAAGGGTCATCAGAATGCGGCATCGGCGTCTCCTGAGGTTTTAGGTGGTTCCCTTAAACAGCCACACACTTTTGGATCGTCGAAGCGACGCTAGTGTGTGGGCGTGTTTTCGTGTCAACACAAGTGACGATGGTTTAGAAGGAGGGCAAAAAGAGGAGGAAAGGCTAAGACTACAGATGCGATCTCTAGTATGAAGTCTAAACCGAATGGAAAGTCCAAGTTTTGTCCTGCCAACTCTGATGTATCCCACCATTACCACAAGCCTGGGCATTGGAAGCGCAATTGCAAGGTGTACCTAGAAGAGCAGAAGAACAAGAAGGGAAGTGGGACTTCCGCTTCAGGTATTAATGTTATTGAAAATAATCTTGTTACTCATCCAAATGATTCATGGGTATTTGATACCGGATCGATGATTCATACTTGTAAATCGTTGCAGGGGCTGAGTAGAGTAAGAAAGTGTGCAAGTAGCGAGTTGGATATCCGTGTCGGGAATGGTGCAAAGGTTGCAGCATTGGCCGTCGGTGTTTATGCGCTGTCACTACTCTCAGGACTAGTTTTGGAGTTAAATAATTGTTATTTCATTCCCTCCTTAGGTAGAAACATTATCTCTTCTTCATGTATAGAGTAAGATTGTTTTGAATTCATAATAAATAACAAGAGTTTTTCAATATTTTCGAATGGCATGCTCTATGGTGTTTGTCCATTAGTGAATGGATTGTATATTCTGAGTCTTGATGATGCACGTGTTTATAACATTAGTACTAAGAAACAACGACTCAATGATTTGAATCCTACCTACGTTTGGCATTGTTGTTTGGGTCATATAAATGAGAAGCGCATGCAGAAGCTCTAGTGATGGACTTTTGGAGTCATTTTATTTTGAATCATATGACACATGCGAGTCTTGCTTACTTGGAAAAATGACAAAGATGCCTTTCACTGTACAGAGTGAGAGGGCGAGTGAGCTATTGGCCATAGTACATATTGATGTATGTAGAAAAATGAGTCACATGGCTAGGAGAGGTTTTTAATACTTTATCACTTTTACCGATGACTTTAGTAGATATGGATATGTCTACTTGATGAGGCATAAGTGGGAATCCTTCGAAAAGTTCAAGGAGTTCCAGAATGAAGTACAAAATCATACGGGAAATACAATTAAATTTCTAGGATCGGATCATGGGGATGAATATTTGAGCCATGAGTTTAGTGATCATCTGAAGAGGTGTGGAATTGTTCCATAGCTGACTCCATCCGGCATGCCTCAAAGGAATGGGGTGTTCGAGCAGAGAAACCACACTTTGTTGGAAATGGTGCGGTCCATGATGAGTCATATTGATCTTCCATTATCCTTTTGGGGTCACGCTCTAGAAACAACAGTTTTCATGATTAATAGAGTTACATCTAAGTAAGTAGAGAAGACGCCATATGAGATGTGGTCTGGGAGGCGTCCTAGTTTGTCTTTTCTAAAACTTAGGGGATGTGAGGCATATGTCAAACGTATGACATCTGACAAGCTCAGTCCTAAGTCTGACAAGTGCTTCTTTGTGGGGTATCCTAGGGAAACCAAAGGATACTATTTCTATAATAGAGAGGAGGGAAAAATGTTTGTCACTCGGAATGGTGTGTTCCTTGAGAAAGAGTTTCTCTCAAAATGAGTTAGTGGGAGAACGGTGCATCTCGGAGAGGTTCGAGAGCCACTATAAAGTGTTCCAAATCCTATTGAACAACAACATGATGAGATAAGTGTTGCAGAGCCTGTTGTACATGCGCCATCCCCATGAAGGTTTGAGAGAGTAGTCCATGCACCAGAGAGGTACATGTTCTTGACCACTGGGCATCACGACGTGTTGTTGTTGGACAACGATGAGCCCAAGGCCTATGTGGAAGTAGTGATGGGACCAGACTCTGAGAAATGGCTTGGAGCCATTGGATCCGAGTTGGAGTCCATGCGAGTTAACCAAGTTTGAAACTTGGTTGATCCACTTGATGGTGTAAAAACTATTGAGTGTAAATGGATATTCAAGAAAAACATAGACATTGATGGAAATTGTTGACACGAAAACGTGCCCCGCACTTGGGTCAGTTCAACGATCCAAAAGTGTGCGAATACTTAGGGACAAGCCTATGCGTAACACAACACCGACATCACGTTCCGACTAACCTTAGCCGTGGTAAGGGAGGTGGAGTCGCTAGGCAATCAGATCACACAAAACAATCCGATTAGCCGAAAGAGATATAATAAACAGAATAAATCAGCAAATCGGTCAAAGTCTGTCTGCTTCGAAGTATGGTGTGAAGGGGTCACCGAAGTGTACCTTCGGCATTTAGTGCAAAGTGTCCCGCCGAAGGGTAGCTTTGGCGTTCGGACCGATCTGGCCGAAGATGAACTCCAAACAGATCCGGACGCGACAATCACCTCCGAATGGTGGGGTTCGGCGCGAAGTCTCTAACATAGTAAGATACAGAATAAAGACTCAAACACAACGTGCGAGGGTGACTTCGTCTAGAGTGGAGTACGAGCATGGCAAAGCCTGTCGTGATGAAGTATGCTGGCGAAGCGTGCAGTCAAAGCAGCGGTCTCACCAAAGGGTGTTCTGGCAACCTCCGAAACCGATCTTCTCAGCTCCGGACACCACCGACGAAGTGGCTCCGATCGTAGAAACATGCAATAGAGGGGATTCGAAGTACTAATTTGGCCTAAGGACCGAATTCTGCTAAGTGTTGCACTAGTAGCGAAGGTAGCAATCTACTACGCAGATTAGTGGATACATCACAGGGGAAGTAACAAGGCGATAACAATCTATTACGTAGATTAACAGATACTTCACAAGCGAATTAACAAGGATTACCATTGTTCCGAAGTGGCCGTCGGAGGGCTTCTAGGCAAACCCACGAAGAGGTACAAAAAGTAAAGATAAAGTAGATGCGATCAAATCTAGGGCTTTGTGTTTGATTTGTGTTGGGGGCTCTGAACTGGCTTCGCCTCTCTATTTATAGGAGCTAAACCTATGATCTAATCTTCTATAATTCGACTGGATAGAGATAAAGATTTAGCCAGAATCGTGTCCAACTCTACCTCTGCCGAAGTGGGCCTTCAGCCAGGCCTGTCGAAGCCTGCTCCTCGGGCCAAAGCTTCGGCAGCGTGGGCCTCCAAAGTCTTCCTGGCCGAAGGCCGTGGGCTGGCTGGAAGCTTTTGAAGCCCATAGCCCAATGGCCCTTCGGCCCTGTAGGGCTTCGGCCTGATCCAGGACATGTGTATTTTTGGCCCAAATTACCAAAATTGATATTTTGACAATCTTAACCATTGATGCCAGTTTTTGCTATCAACACTTGCCCCTGCCTTTTAGTGAACTAAGTGAACTAAAAGCACAACGAGCTAAAGATGATACCTTCCATATCGGCCTTTCGTCAACTTTTACGTTGTTTGCCACACGCTTGGGAAATACCTTTTCAAGTACCTACAATTCAAAGCCCTTCGAAACCTCTCTCCTTGCAGAGATTCTAACATATATGCATTGCCAGGAGCGATTTTAGCTATTTTGAAAGGACCTTCCCAACTAGGCGACCATTTACCAAACTTGGGACTCTTAGTGCTTAAAGGTAAAATCGTCTTCCAAACAAAGTCACCCACTTGAAACGATTTTGGTTTGACCTTCTTATTGTAGGCCTTAGCTACTCTCCACTTGTCTACTTTTATGGCTTCTAAAGCCTTTAATCTCTTATCAGTCACTTCTTCTAGGTTATCCTTCAAAAGGGTTTCATACTCGTTGACCGATAAGCCATTTTGCTTTGACACTCTTAAGGAGCCAAGATCTACTTCTACAGGCAGAACGACTTCTTGTCCATATACCAACTCATATGGACTGACTTTGGTAGCATCATGCTTTGCAATTCTACAAGCCCATAGTGCCTCGGAAAGCACTTCATGCCACCTTTTAGGGAATTCTTCAATTTTCTTCTTAATGAGATTAATCATGGTTTTATTACTAGACTCAGCCTGACCATAATATTCAGCGAAGTCCCTCACTTTTTTAGAAACAAATTAGCTACCTTGATCCATAGTGAGAGTTTGAGGAATGTCGAATCTATGTATGATGTGCTTCAAGATAAAGTTAAGTACCTCGTTGTGAGTCATGTTCTTGAGAGGCACGGCCACGGTCCACTTGGTGAAGTAATCCATCACCATCAACACGAACCGATGCCCTTTTATGAAGGAGGGTGAATTTGGCCGACGAAGTTTAAACCCCAACCTCAGAACAACCATGGCTTGACAATAGGGTTGAGTAATGAAGCAGGAGCTAAGTAAATATTGCCAAACTTTTGACATGCTTCACACCCTCTATAATACTTAAAACAATCCTCAGTCATAGTCAGCTAGTAGAAACCCGCTCTTTTGAGCATCCAACTCATTTTTTGGGCCAACTAATGAGTGCCACAAAGTCCCTCATGGACCTCTCCTGTAGCCACCTGGGATCGTTCGTGGTCTAGACACTTTAATAGCACTCCGTCAATTGTTCGGCGATACAGTGTGTCATCTATCAACAAAATTTGAACACTTGTCGCCGAACTTTTCGATCAACCCTTTGGCTAGGGTCTCTCAAATACTGGATGATTGGAATTCTCCAATTGCCCTTATGGGCTTCAGAGGGTTTTGCTAACTCACCCCTTGAAAAAGTCTCTAGGTTACTGATTTCGAGGTGCCCCCCGAGCCCTTCCTGCTTCTGCTGAAGCCTGGCTGGGCTGGCCGTGCGGAGTGCATTAGGCCGAAGCCCCCTGCCGGAGGGTCCGGGCTCCCGGAGGCCCTCACCATGCGGATGACTTTGGCTCACGGTCTCCGGCGCACCAGACACCTCGGTGGGCAGAGTACTCTAGTCCTGGGACCTTGGCGCGTTGTAGCCTCCGGCAGCCGGAGGGGTCTGACCCGGAGGGAGCGCTTGTCCGAAGTTATTGGCTTCAGCAGTGAGACCAAACACCGACTTCTCCCATACATAAAATTTTCCTCTCCTGACTTGGTAACCAGATGCTTGCTGAGCCAAATCATTTACAATCGATTTGGCCTCTCTTGACACATGAGAAATTTTGAAGTCATCAAAAGTGGCAACTATGTCCAGGCACTTATCCAAGTAGTCGTTTAGCAAGCCATTAAAACATTGAGCACTCTTAGCCACGTGTTGTACCACTAACAGGGAATCACCATGCGCATGGACATGTTTAACACCCATGGAATCTAACAATTCAAGCCCTAGCAGTAAAGCCTCGTATTCAGCTTGGTTATTAGTACAAGGAAACTCTAAACGAGCCGAGGTCTCAAAGTGCGCTCTGTTAGGTGACACGAGAACCACTCCAATACCTTGGCCATTTTTGCAAGCTGAACCATCAAAGTAAAGTTTCCATGGTATTACCTCAATCAAAGCAACATTGTCGCTCCAACTGATGTCTATGTGGTGATCAACTATAAAATTGGCTACGATCTGGCCTTTCATAGCTCTTAGGGGTTCATAGGCCAAATCATACTCAATCAAAGCGTAAGTCCATTTTCCGATTCTCCCACTTAGAACCGACTTTTGTAACATGTGTTTTATAACATCGGTTTGGCAAACGACAACACGTGTAGTAGGGAGAAGGTAATGGCACAATTTGGTACACGCGTAGTAAAGTGATAAACACAAACGTTCCACAAACGCGTACCTGGTCTCGACATCCAGCAGGTGGAGGCTCAAGAATGTGATGATGTACTCTTTTCCTTCCACCTCCTGGGTTAGCATGGCCCCAATTACACTATCTTTATCGGCGATGTATAGCCGAAATGGAATCCCGACTTTGGGTGCTCTCACCACGGGCGGTGATGACAAGCACTCCTGGATTTTCTCAAAGGCACTTTGCTTGCTTGCCCCCCAAGTGAACTCGGCCTCGTTCTTTAGCCAGAGTATGGGGACAAATGCATCGATCTTGCCAGACAAGTTAGATATAAAGCGACGCAAATAATTCATCTTGCTTAGCAACTTCTACACATCTTTTTTGCATGTCGGCGCCGTAACATTTCTAATCTTCTCAAGCCTCTTAGGATAAATCTCTATGCCTATCTCATGAATCATGAAACCTAAGAACTTACCCGCCGACACGCCAAAGGCACATTTGAGTGGGTTCATTTTCAAGCCATACTGTCGCATTCTATCAAAAACAACCTTCAAATCGGCTAAATGGTTTCCAATAGCGTCCGATTTGACTACGACATCATCGATGTAAACTTATAACATAACTCCTAGCAAGTCATGAAAGATCAAGTTCATAGCCCGCTGATACGTGGCACCGGCATTTTTCAAACCAAAAGTCATAACGACCCACTCGAATAAACCGACAAAACAAGGGCATCGAAAAGCTATCTTGTAGACGTCCTCTTCGGCCATAAAGATTTGATTATAACCGGCATTGCCATCAAGAAAACTTAGTACCTTGTGTCCTGAAGCATCGTTGATTAGCATGTTGGCTATCGGCATTGGATACTCGTCCTTCGGAGTGGCTCTGTTCAGATCCCTGAAATCAATACATACATGTATCTTGCTGCTCCCTTTCTTCTCTATAGGCATAATGTTAGCAACCCATTCTGCGTATCTGCATGGCCTAATAAATTCAGCTTTGAGTAGTCACTCCACTTCTTCTTTAACTCGGTCATAGACGTATGAGTTAAAGAGATGAGGAGGTTGTTTATAAGGCCTAAATCTGGACTTGATAGGTAGCCGATGCTCTACGAGCTTGCGGCTTAGTCCCGGCATCTCGCTATACTCCCATGCGAAACAATCGACATACGACCGAAGCAACTTTATTACTTCGGCCTTTTCATCAGGCTGTAAATGTTGGTTTATAAAAGTCGGCCTTGGAATTCTATCATGACCTATGTCAACTTCCTCTAAGGGATCGGCCGACGCAAAACCTTGTCCTAGTTTCTCTACTTCGCTAAAGTCTTCGATCGCTTCGGCAATACCATCTTTATTATACTGATACTGCTCTACGCGAGACTTTAGCCAATCTAGATTACTCTTACTAGACATGACTACTAATACAAGAATAGTCATGCTACACCAGCCGGCTTTACAAACATTGGTACAAAACGTCCTCCTGTTACGCTAACAAAATCGTAATCTAAAAGATCTCTACCTGACAGACACTCTACTTTGTTGTGAACGGCGTCAACTGATACATCGGCCAATGCCACTTGGGCCAAAGTATCTGTGGGAATGACCTCTACTTCATCGCCATCCCACTGAATCAGGCACTAGTGCAGAGTAGAAGGAATGCAGCAATTCACGTGAATCCAGTCGCGCCCAAGTAGCACGCTGTAGTTACCTTGTACATCGACGACGAAAAATGTTGTTGGCAATGTCTCGTTGCCCACTATCAACTCCATGGAGAGCATGCCCTTGGCCTCGAAACTCTCGCCGTTGAAGCCGTTGAGCATTAAGTTGGTCTTCTTTAGATCATCGTCATCCTTGCCTAGTTTCTTCAATAACGAGTAAGGCATTAAGTAAACAGTGGCGCCGCCGTCAACAAGCATATGGGAAATTGGCTTCCCATCAATATGACCTCGGATGTAGAGAGGATTCAGATGACGAGTCGAGTCCTCGGGCTTCTCAAAAATGGCGTTGCGCAGGCCGAGGTTCAATTGAGCGACCTCGGCCTCGTCCTGTGGTAGGGCGAACTCGGCGGGCAGCAAGACGACGTTAATGTCCATCGCCTGGGGTGCGGGCCCTTCGGAGACGGGTGAGTAATCGTCGTCGAGCATGTCGTCGTCTTCGTCGCTCGGACTAGGAGCCAGGTTGGTCATCTCAACCGACTTCACCCTCCATACCTATCTTGTAGTTGGTCGAGGGCGGATTTCCTCAAAGATAGTGTCCCGCTCGTCCTCGGCTTTCTTCTCGCGCATCTCATGTGCCCGTATTCGTTGCAGACGTCTCTTCTATGATTTGGACATGCCTGGAGGTGCCCAAGAAGGTTGCGGCTTGGTGCTAGGGGCCACTGCTTGGTTCTTGTCATCTTTAGCCAAAGTGGTATTGTCCCCTTTGGCCTCGCACACTCCATATTCGGAGGGGCCTTCGCTGTGGGCCCCGGTAGTCAGACCAGCCTTGTTCGGCTGATCGAACCAGGCTTCGGCGCGGGCTCCGGCCGAAGCATGGGACTCACCTCCGTCAGATTTTAGCGATAAAGCCTTCGGGATTGGGACTTCCTGAGACCCTACTGTGATCGTGATAGCTTCAGACTCCCTTCCATCGGCCTCCTCGCGCCTGTACTCTTCAACTTCGCTCTGCACAGGCCGATTCGGAGGTACCACAGACAGCCTATGGATGATGCCTCCCTCTGCTACGTCTGTTTGTCCCTGCCATCCATAATACTCCGAAGGAAAACAAGGCATAGTGTTAAGTTGCGGAGGGTACTTCGGCTGTGATACGTACAGAGCCCACGGAGTTCCTGCCCTGTTGTATGGTGGAGGCATCGGAGGCTCCAGTAGCCTCGCCCACTATGAGCCAAACCCATTACCCGGATAGGGGTTCGGCAGAGTTGATGGTGTCTCGGACCATATCAGTGAGGGGTCCTGCCAGGTCAGAGGTACGTTCGGCCAGTGCGGGCCGAAGCCTCCTGTTGGAGGGTTCGTCCAAAGTGGTGCGGGGTTCGGCCATTGGGGGCCGAAGTCATTGTATGGGGGGTTCGGCCATTGAGGTCTGAAGCCATCGTATGGAGAGTCAGGCCACTGTGGCCCGAAGTTCCTGCGCGGAGGGTCCGACCATTGTGGCTCGGAGTCATCACGAGGAGGGCTCGGCCACTGTGGTCCGAAGTCATCCTCCGAACGCCTTGGGCCCTTCGGCTGACCTAGATTTTTTGTGCGGGGACCTGCTTCCTTGGATCTTCTCTGATGCTTGTTCAACAGCATCTTGTACGTTTCCTTCGACCTTTTGTGAGCCTTAGCCGAAGGGATGTTAATGTTCTGTTTCCACCCTCCTACCTCGGGGTTCTTTGGTACGAGCGTGTGAGTGCGCGACTCTCCAACAATTACATCCTTCTCTTTGGTCAACTCGACATGTTCTAGCCGAATCAATAACTTTTTTTCGCCGTGGTCGACGGCGTTGACGGGAAAAGGATCTTTGTCCAGCTTCATCTTTGGATTATGGTCTATCTTCAATCATCCTTCTTCTATTGCCGATTGAACCTGCCATCGAAAAACATTGCAATTGTTAGTATTATGTGAATGCGAGTCATGCCACTTACAGTATGGATGTTTCTTCAACTCATCGGCAGATGGAATGACTTGACCTTTAGGCAACCTGAGAAGATGGTTCTTTAAGAGAAAATCAAATATTTTATCACACTTAGTTATATCGAATGAGTACTTGACCTCACTAGGCCGATTCTTTGTGGGAGACGGTCGTAATTCGGAGCAAGTGATAGGTTTACTCTTAGCATTCCAAACCCATTCGGCAGTGTACATGTCAGCCAAATCCTCTTCTTCTGATTCTTCCTCGTCGGAGCGTTCCATGATGTGGATTTCAGCCCTAGGTTTGTTGAATGTTTTAATAAACTTGTTATCTTTGGTTCGGCCTTCTTGGACCAGAGCCTGCTGTAAAACTTAGCTAACTTCTCGAAAGTTCTGGTTGTCTAATCTTTCTTTAATCTCGGAATGCAACCCATTAAAAGCTAGTTCCACCAAGCGTTTTTTCTGAAATATTAAGGCTGAAACATCGGTTTCTAGTATCCCTAAAACGCTTGATATACTAAGAAGCGTTCTCGTTAGATTTTTGTCTAACCGACATCAAGTGTGAAAGCCTAAGTTCTGTCTCACCTGTGTAAAAGTAATCATGGAATTTTCGTTCTAAATCATCCCACGTCTGAACGGAGTTCGGCGGGAGTGCCGAAAACCAAGTGAAAGCAGTGCCGGATAGTGAGAGAGAAAATAGTCTAACCATTAGAGCGTCTATCCCGCTAGCTTCTCCACACTGTGCTGAAAATTGACTAACGTGCTCTAGTGTGGTTTTGCTACCCTCACCGTCGAACTTAGTGAATTCAGGGATTCTATAGCCGCGAGGGTAGGGTATTGTATCAAGATGGTCGGGGTATGGCTTACGGTAAACCCTAAGCCGACCCTTAGGTAGGAAGCCGACACACTCCCTAAATAGTGCGCGGATCCGCTCCTCTAGGTCATCCTGGCCTGCTTCCTGTGCACACCTCTCGTGTGGGGGCACGACACACGGTGGGATGTCGGTGTGTCGGCCATAGGACTCTTCCCTACGTGCTAGTTATACGACATGCTCGATCCAAGGTGTCTGTGCATGTGGCACGAGCAGGGCTGGTACCGGCACAGGTGCTTGTGCTAGTTGGACAACGACGAGCCCAAGGCCTATGCGGAAGCAGTGATGGGACCAGACTCTGAGAAATGGCTTGGAGCCATTGGATCCGAGTTGGAGTCCATGCGAGTTAACCAAGTTTAAAACTTGGTTGATCCACCCGATGGTGTAAAAACTATTGAGTGTAAATGGATCTTCAAGAAAAACATAGACATTGATGGAAATTGTTGACACGAAAACATGCCCACGCACTTGGGTCAGTTCGATGATCCAAAAGTGTGCGGATACTTAGGGACAAGCCTAAGCGTAACACAACACCGACGTGGCGTTCTGACTACCCTTAGCCGTGGTAAGGGGGTGGAGTCACCAGGCAATCAGATCACACAAAATAATCTGATTAGCCAAAAGAGATATATTAAACAGAATAAATCAGCAAACCGGTCGGAGCCTGTCTGCTTCGAAGTATGGTGTGAAGGGGTCACCGAAATGTACCTTCGACGTTTAGTGCGAAGTGTCCCGCCGAAGGGTAGCTTCGGCGTTCGGACCGATCTGGCCGAAGATGAACTCCGAACGAACCCGAATGCGACAATCACCTCCGAACGGCGGGGTTCGGCGTGAAGTCTCCGACATAGTAAGATACAGAATAAAGACTCAAACGCAACGCGCGAGCGTCACTTCGTCCAGAGTGGAGTACGAGCGTGGCAAAGCCTGTCGTGACGAAGTATGCTGGCGAAGCGTGCGGTTGAAGCAGTGGTCTCACCGAAGGGTGTTTTGGCAACCTCCGAAACCGATCTTCTCAGCTCCGAACACCCCCGGCGAAGTGGCTCCGATTGTAGAAACCTGCAATATAGGGGATTCGAAGTACTAATTCAGCCTGAGGACCAAATTCTGCTAAGCGTTGCACTAGTAGCGAAGGTAGCAATCTGTTACGTAGATTAGTGGATACTTCACAGGCGAAGTAACAAGGTGATAGCAATCTATTATGTAGATTAATGGATACTTCACAAGCGAAGTAGCAAGGATTACCACTATTCTGAAGTGGCTGTCGGAGGGCTTCCAGGCAAACCCACGAAGAGGTGTAGAAAGTAAAGATAAAGTAAATGCGATCAAAGCTAGGGCTTTGTGTTTGATTTGTGTTGGGGGGCTCTAAACTGGCTTCACCTCTCTATTTATAGGGGCTAAACCTCTGATATAATCTGCTATAATTCGGCTAGATAGAGATAAAGATTTAGCCGGAATTATGTCCAACTCTACCTATGACGAAGTGGGCCTTCGGCTAGGCCCGTCGAAGCCTGCTCCTCGAGACGAAGCTTCGGCAGCGTGGGCCTCCGAAGTCTTCCTGGCCGAAAGCCGTGGGCTGGCTGGAAGCTTTCGAAGCCCATAGCCCAATGGTCCTTCGGCCCTGTAGGGCTTCGGCCTGACCCGGGACATGTGTATATTTGGCCCAAATTACCAAAATTCATATTTTGACAACCTTAACCATTGATTCCATTTTTTGCCATCAACGGAAATGTCCACATCTATAAGGCTCAATTGGTGGCGAAAGGTTTCAGACAAACTCAAGGTGTTGATTATGATGAAACAGTTTCGCCCGTCGCTAAGCTTAAGTATATTCGGATCATCCTAGCTATTGCCGCATTTTATGATTATGAGCTATGGAAAATGTATGCCTAGATGGATTTCCTGAATGGAAACCTAAGTGAGATGTGTACATGAAACATCCTGAAGGTCTTGATGGTTCGGGAAATGCTGGGAAAGTTTGCAAGTTTCTAAAGTCCATTTATAGATTGAAGCAAGCTTGTCGAAGTTGGAATCTTCATTTTGATGAGGTAGTCAAAGGGTTTGGCTTCATCAAGAACAAATAAGAGCCTTGTGTTTACATGAAGGCTAGTGGGATCTCACTTGTATTTCTAGTCCTATATGTGGATGACATATTGTTGATTGGAAACAGCATTCCTTTGTTGAATGTTGTCAAGACTTCACTAAAAAATAGTTTTTCGATGAAAGACCTTGGAGAGGCAGCATACATTTTGGCATAAAGATCTATAGAGATAAATCAAAACGGTTAATTAGATTAAGACAAAGTATGTACATTGACAAGGTTTTGAATCAGTTCAAAATGCAGAATTCTAAGAAGGGTTTTCTGCCAATGTCACATGGTATTTCTCTTAGTAAGACTCAGTGTGCTACGACACCTGATGAGCTAGCAAAGATGAGTGTGATCCCATATGCCTCCGCGATTGGATCCTTCATGTATGACATGCTATGTACACGCCTAGATGTGTCATATGCTCTAAGTGTTATGATCAGGTACCAATCAAACCCAGGTGAAAGTCACTGGGCTGTAGTAAAGAGTATCCTCAAGTACTTGAGAAGGACTGAGGAAATGTTCCTAGTATATGGTGGTGAAGAGGAGCTCGTTGTAAGTGGTTACACGGATGCTAGCTTTCAGACCGATAAAGATGATTCTCGATCACAATCTGGTTTTGTGTTCTGCCTTAATGGAGGCACATTGAGTTGGAAGAGTTCCAAGCAAGAGACGGTGGCCGATTCTACAACAGAAGCTGAGTATATCGCCGCTTCGAAAGCTACAAAGAAGGACGTTTGGATCATAAAGTTTGTTTCTGAGCTGGGTGTTGTTCCTAGTGTGTCCAGTCCAATGGACTTCTATTGTGATAATAGTGGTGTCATTGTGCAAGCCAAGGATCCTAGATTACACCAGAAATCCAATCATATACTTCGGCGATATCACCTGATCCGCGAGATCATTGAGAGAGGTGATGTGAATATTTGCAAGGTGCACACAGATTTGAACATGGCGGATCCGTTGACGAAGCCTCTGTCACAACCCAAGCATGAGGCGCATATGAGCTCCATGTGTTTGTGGAAGATGCTAGTAGAGTCTATGCTAATGTATGAGGATAACTATTATCTTGTTCCTTGAATAAACATCGTTTGCATTTAATTAATGAGTCTGACTTGTTATGTGAAACTATTTGCCTTGTTACGATGTTGTTTAAAAAGGGTCCCTAATCTTGTCATCATGTGGGACAATGATAATACATGGATTAGCACATCCGATTGATTGATGATTGTGTTTCACAGATCATAGACATAGAGATGTCAAATTAGTTATGTGGACACATGATTGGTGAACATGGTGTTGGACAGACCCACCTGAGATACTGCGGGGATTGTTATTGTAATGTTCCAATAGTTGTCATTTGAAATGGTGGACCTGTAGATTCCTCGGACCTGATATCATCATTTGATTTTAGAATGCGTAGCAACACACTTATATGCTTCCTAACGCTATTCCGTAATAGGGTAGTAATAAGGGTTGTTTTCAGGTGTGTTGTGAAACATGTCTTGGGATGTGAGCGGTCAAGATGGAATTTACCCCTCCTAATAACGGTAGAGTCGTCTTTGGGCCCCTCGAGGTATTGGATTGGAAAAGTGTATGGTCATGCCACTATGACTAAGGAGTTAGTCATGATTTGAATCCAATACTTGATCGAGTGAAATGTCGAGCTAATCAGCAAGGGTGGAACGTATCCCTACTTGAGCTTGACTGACGGCGTGTGGTAAAGGGACTAGTGCTTGCGTATATCAAGGTTCATGAAAATTTGATTTTGTACGCTTACGGGGGTAAATATGTGCTGCTAGGTTCCGCTATTAATCAGTGAGTCGGAAATGGTTTCTAGTAAACATCCGTTAGTGTATGAACCTATGGGGTCACACACTTAAGGGGATGGATTAAAAACATGAAAAGAATCGGTTCTTGTGTAGGTGGGAGATTGATGGATATGCCCATGAAAATTCCATGGATCGGAAGTTCCGATAGGTAGTATCGGAAGTTCTGATTATTATCTGGTCTCGATACATAGAGCAAATGTTGCTTCAGAAGTTCTGATATGGTATCGTAAGTTCTGACGAGGTAGAAGTTCCGATTCGGAATCGGGAAATTTTTGTACCGATCGGAAGTTCCGATATGGTATCGAAAGTTTTGAGGTGGGCAATAACAGATTGGATCTGTTGCATGTTGTATTGTATCAGGAGACCTAAAATACCCTGTCGGAAGTTCTGATCTAGGATCAGAAGTTCTGACGTGGGCAAACAGATTGGATCTCTTACGATTTTGTGGATTCCGAGATGAGCACGACCAGGGGCCTTCATCCCTATAAAAGGAGAGGAGGACGTCTTGGAACCAAGCAATAAGCCTAGATTAGACCTAGCCACCCAAGAGCTCTCTCCTTTCTTTCTTGATCTCAAACGTTGAGATCAAGGATCCCCGTCTCTCACGTGTGGTGCTAGCACGCTGCCGTGGGAGGTTCTCCATCCATATACAAGTGGACTCCGTGGAGGCGTTGCTCCAATAGCAACACTCGTGGATATCTACATATGAACGAATACGTCTTCATCGATCAGATCAGCGAAGGATGGCAAGGACGAAGCGAGGATAGGCTTGACGCGCTACTCCAACATCTTCTTCCGCTGCACCTAACGCGTCTTGTGCTAGAAGGAACCGATCCATAATCTCGCACACGCATGTGTCTTAGGCTTAGGGTGTAAATTTTGAATTTGTCGGCTAGCGTAGCTCCCCTATTCCCCAGTAGTGTGGGCCCTGGTGGAGCGGCACGTCGTCATAATCGGCATTTTGCGTTTATGCACCGGAGTCTTGACTCGCTTGTTGGCGAGCCACACCAAAGGGGTAGGGGCCACGATGCCCAGATTGGTGATGGCCGATGGCATCCCATAATGCATCAGCCTACTACTCCAGCTCACTAAGGGAGTGTCGATGTCCTCCTCCTGCAAAAGAAACGTTAGAGAAGGTACAAAAGGAATCAAAACTAAAAGCAAACCCTGCTGCGGGAACTGTGTAGGACCGAAAGTAGCGACCAGAGGGGGGGTGAATGGGCGCCTAAAAATTCTTTCGAATCAATGGCCTGCTCCCAATACCCAACGCACCTCTAAGGACTAAACAGCATAGAAAGAACAGATCGCCTAAGTCTAAAGGTATCTAGCCTAGAAGCAACTGTTGATAAATAGAGAAATGCTAATGCAGTGCTAATAGACAGATAAACAGTATACAAAAGACAAGGCAAGATAAGCTTCTCAGTAATAGATGCACAAGGAGTGAAATGAGAAGTTACCATTCAAAATCTGTCTCCTGTTCGAAACTTGGCAAAGCCTGCTACGCTGGTCAAGGCCTGCCTCGCAGTGTCGAAGCCTGCTTCGCGGGGTTGAAGCCTACTTCGGAGGTCGAGGTCTACTTCGCTGGTCGAAGTCTGGTTCGGAGGTGGAAGTCGAAGTCTGTCGAAGGTGTGTTGTGTATCCTAGGTCGAGTGTGAATGAGAGCGAAGTAAGACGGAGTCAGAGCCTGCTTCGAAGTGTGTACTTCGAAGGCAAGGCTTCGAACACAGCTTCGAACACGCACACAGAGCGAACAACCTTCGAAAGGAAAAGCGAAGGCTGACACGCGACAAAGAAACCAAAACGAAGCTTACACTCTACCTTCGAACAGAACACAACAAGGACCTTCGAAGAGAGCAGATGCAAACATTGAGCGAAGTCTAACAGAAAGACAAGCTTCGAACCCAACTTCGAAACCTGTCGAAGTATGGACTTCGAAGAGCTCAAGTCGGAGTACCTTCGCACAGACGTTCGAAGTATGAGACGCTGACAGTTCAAAAAGTACTTCGAAGCTAACAACTCAGGACACAAAACGAGGTTCGAAGTTCAAACGAAGCCTTCGAGTATATCAGATCGAAGCCTGCCTCACGGAGCTGAGGGGCTTCGAACAGAGAGGGTGGCTTTGCCAGAAAACAGTCAGAAAAGTGTTTCAGCCCTGTCAACTTCGATCAAAAAGCTGCACAGGAAAAACAAGGCTAAAGTACCAGCACACTGTAGCTACAGGAATGTAGTACTACTTGCTACCAGCCACAAGAACTAGTCCTCTTGTGAAGAACAAACAGAAGCCACAAAGAAGCTTCTGCTCAGGAATAAATTAGTTGTGTGCAAACCGAACCAACAGAACCTTAAATAAAGTGCTGCACATGAGAATCGATAGGAATAAAAGCTTCTAAACAGTAAAGAGCCAAATGAATCTCAGGAAGAACAGGGGGTTGCCTGGCGGCACACATAGGGAGAGAGAGAGCAGGAAACACAAAATGACCCAATAAATTAAGAAGTGATTTCAACAAAAGGGTGACCTAACCCAAGGGATTGGGGCCCTATTTATAGGCTGCCCAACACTAGGAATATTCCACCAGCCCCTTAGGGTTTTTACAGACGCTGAAATAAAGGAAAAGACTAAACTGCCCTTAGGATTTTTTACAGACTCAACTGACTGACTGTGGGCCTAGAGATACAGATGACTTATCCGGAAGCTAAGATTTCATAGCGACTACAGCTTCTCTTCTAGATAGTCCGATACAAGATCAACGGTTGTCAGTTTTGCGCTGAAACTGACAAAGCCTCCACCGACTTTGCACCAGGTACCCGGATTGCGCCGGCCCGACTCCGCAGCTCTCTCAGCCCGGCAATCGCTCACCGCCCATGTACCTGAGTCAATCCTGGTCAACAGCCTAGTGGGTCTTCTGCTGCTCCTGGCCCATGTACCCGGATTGGGCCAGCCCGACTTCGCAGCCTCCTCTGCCCGATAGTCGCTTGCTGCCCGTGTACCTGAGTCACACGTGGCCCATGAAACAGCAGATCTCCTCTCTTCTTCTGTCCTCTTTGACTATAGTTGACAATGACTCATCACATCTGGAGCCATGAAGCCCACGCTATTCAGCATGGCTCCTCAATCTCCCCCTTGATGAGTGCATTGTCAACACTTCACTTCTTCAGCTCTTCAGTACCTGCAAACAACTGTGGAAACACGAAAAAACAAAGCACAAGAAAACCAAGAAGAAAAAAAATAAAGTAAAAGTTTAACCCTAATGACCAAAAGCCGAACAAAAAGCAAGAAGTGGTCATTATGGTTAACCAAAATGTAAAAGCTCAAAATGAGTGCGATCTCAGAAACAACAACAAGGATATCAAAAGAGTAAGGACAATCGAGACAAAAACTCCCCCTTGAACTCTTATCCCAAAATTTCTCCCCCTTGTTGACAAGTGAACTCATCAAGCACTCAACAGAGACACAAACTCCCCCTGAAATGCAACTCCCCCTCAAAATATGCAATGAATGCAACTGGGGTGCATGAGGAGTGAATAAAGCATGCTTCTCAGATATGATTGACTGCAATTACAACATCTAACAAGTAGAGCAAAAGACATACTGTCTAAGACACATGGCATAATTAGTGCAACAGGTGATATCTAAAGAAAGTCATTAGCACGCATTTTCCAGTTTTTGCAAACAAAAGCATCACCACGTTTTCTAGTAAACAAGAAAGGTAAAACATGAGATGCAAAAGCTATCTGATATCTACCAAGATAAGCATTATCCAAAACAAAGTGCTTCAGCAAACTTGTTATCATTTCATTTTTCAGGCTTTTTCTCTTTCCTTTTTCATTTTTGCCAGGGGTTATTTGCATGTCAAACCTTATGCTAACCGACCAAGTCAAGCCTAGGCCAGAACTGGACCATCAGAAGCTTAAGACATTGGTCTTGGCATACATTACACTCTCCTAGTTCATACCAAAGTGCTATGGTACGCAGTCCAGAACAATGCAATGCGACAAAACAAACCCACCTGGATCTTTTCAAGTTATGCATAAAAAGGCATGGAATTTCCATTTTTCTTGATTTTTATAGCACATTTCCATGTTATAAAGCAGAAAGATGTCCAAGTTGCATGTTTGCATCTAAGTAAGGAACTAGCTACAAGGCATGTAGCAGATAGCAAGAACATTCAGCCTACGCATGCTAGTTACCAGAAGTAATGGTGATCATTTTTTTCAAAATTAAAGCATAAAAGCCAGGCATATGACATATATCAGATATATCAAGCGAACTGAAACAAAGCATGATCATTGACAAGTAATCAAAAGCATGTACCAGCTAGAATAAGTAAAACAGTTCAATCATATAACAGAAGCAGCTCAAAAGTGTGATATGTGAATATGCAAGATATGAACACACACATAAAGACTCAAGAAAAGAGTAAAGAAGAAAGAAAAACTGACGCAAAAATATCCTAGAAAGGATACACAACACCCAAATCCCCTCGTAAACGCTCAAAGGAAGACTGATCTAGGGGTTTGGTGAAAATGTCAGCCAACTGATGATGGGTATCAATATGAACAAGGTCAATGACACCTTTCTCATATTGATCCCGCAGAAAGTGAAAGCGCACATCAATATGTTTGGTTTTTGAATGGAAACAAGGGTTTTTCCCTACACTAATGGCACTAGTGTTGTCACAAAACAATGGAACCCTGGTAGGAAAGAACAACCCAAAATCTCGCAAAGTGGAAATCATCCAAACTAACTATGAGCAGCAGCTAGCAGCAGCTACATACTCAGCCTCAGTGGTCGAAAGAGCAACTCCAGATTGCTTTCGAGAAGACCAAGAAACAAGAGAAGAACCAAGAAACTGACAAGTACCGGAAGTCGACTTGCGATCCAACCGGCACCCACCAAAGTCAGCATCCGAAAAGCCAGATAAATCGAGAGATGATGAAGATGGATAGTAAAGACCGAGATCAGGCGCATAAGTGAGATACCTGAAGATGCGCTTGACAGCCTGCCGATGAGACGCGCGCGGTGAAGACTGAAAACGCGCGCAAAGTCCAATGGCGAACTGAATGTCCGGTCTTGTCGCCGTTAAGTACAATAGCGAACCAATCATCCCTCGAAACTCTTTCTTATTGACCTTGACGCCGCTCTCGTCCTTGTCCAGGCCCCCAGATGTGCCCATCGGGGTCATCTGTGGCTTCAATTCTCCACCAAAGTCAAATTTCTTAAGCATATCGCGAGTGTACTTACCTTGGTGGATGAAAGTGTCGTCCATGGTCTGCTTGATCTGGAGCCCTAAGAAGTACTTGAGCTCACCCATGAGGCTCATCTCAAACTCGCTGTGCATCTGCTCAGAGAACTTGGACACAAGAGAATTAGTAGTACCGCCAAAAATAATATCGTCCACGTAAATCTGAGCAACCAAGAAATCTAAAGCATCTCTGAGCAAGAAAAGAGTTTTATCCACCGAACCCATCACAAAGCCCTTCCCCAACAAAAATTGCTTCAACCGGTCATACCAAGCCCTAGGGGCTTGCTTCAACCCGTATAAAGCCTTTTGCAGCTTAAAAACATGTCGAGGAAACTTAGGGTTCTCAAAACCGGGGGGCTACCTAACATAAACTTCCTCCTCTATGAACCCATTCAGAAAAGCACTCTTAACGTCCATTTGAAAAAGCTTAAACCCCTTCAAAGCGGCAAAAGCTAAGAGAATACGAATGGACTCAAGACGGGCAACAGGGGCGACAGTTTCTTCAAAATCAATACCCTCTTTCTGGCAAAAACCCTGGGCAACTAGTCGAGCTTTGTTGCGCACCACAACCCCATCTTCACCTTGTTTGTTCTTGAACACCCATTTGGTGCCTATGGGGTTGCATCCTGGTGGCGGCTCAACTAGTGTCCAAACCCGATTACGGACAAAATTCTCAAGCTCTTCTTGCATAGCATTAATCCAATTTGAATCAGAAATAGCATGAGAAACATCTCTGGGCTCAAAGATGCAACAAAAGCAGATTCAGCAAACACAGCAAGAGAGGTAGATGAACGCAAAGTTCTCTCAGTCAAATACCGATGATGAGCTTTGAGGGGTGATCACGCTGAACTGCTCGGGTTCCCTGGTGATCTGAAGTCACCTCACTGGAGTCAGCAGCTGGCACCTCTGGACTCGACTGAGGGGGCTCGATCGAAGTGGAAGAAGTGATCAGAGGTCCGCCCTCATCCTCAGTCGAAGTCTCAGAATATGTGGGCTCTGCCGGGGGTGCAGAAGGCCCACCCTCATCAGCAGCTGGAGTATCCTCATCTTCCTCGAAGATGGACTCTCCGAGCTCATCATCCCCAGAAAGCTCAAAAGAAGGAGTTGAAGAAGGCAAGGACTCGTCAAATGAAACTTCACAAGTCTCGACAAGCTGCTGGGAGTCGAGCTTCCAAACACGGAAGCCTCGAGAATGCAAAGCGTAACCAAGAAAAACACTGTCCCAGCAACGAGACTCAAACTTGTCCAAATGCCCTCCCTTCTTGAGCACAAAGCACTTGCAGCCAAACGCTCGCAAGTGGCTCACCTTGGGCTGTTTACCAAACCACAACTCATATGAGGTCTTACCTAGGTAAGCTCTAAGAAAAATGCGATTGGCCAGATAGCAAGCCGTGTTCATGGCTTCAGCCCAAAAACACCTAGGAGTCCTGTGCTCATCGAGCATCGTCCTAGCCATCTCGACTAGCGTGCGGTTCTTTCGTTCCAAAACGCCGTTCTGTGGGGGAGTGTAAGGAGAAGAAAACTAATGGTCCAGACCCTGATCACTACAGACGCTGACGAACTGAGAGTTCATGAACTCAGAGCCATTGTCGGAGCGAATTGCTCGCATCCGACCATTGTTCTCATTCTTCAGCTTCAAAATCAGGTCATGAACAAACTGAAATGTTTCATCCTTAGACTCCAAAAAGAAAACCCACGAGAATCGAGAAAAGTCATCAACAATGACAAGTGCGTACCACTTTCCACCGACTGAACGTACCCAAGCTGGACCAACAGTGTCCAAGTGTAAAAGCTCGCCCGGATACGAAGTCATCACCTGAGTCACAGGTGAGTGAGAAGCGGCAACCATTTTCCCATGACGACAGGGATGACAAACTAGATCCTTCTCCATCTTAAGCTTGGGCAATCCTCGGATGAGGTCCATAGAGCTCAACCTGACTAGCAGATCAAAACTCAAATGACCTAACCTCCTATGCCACTTCCAGAGCTCAGAGGAGGATCCAGCAATCAAATAGTGAGAAGGGCCAAAAGAACTAGAGAAGTCAATTCAAAAAACTTGACCAAATGGTAAGACCTGGCAAATCAAAGACCCTCTAGAATCAAAAACAGAAGAATTGCCCTTCTTAAAACACACTTCCAAACCATCCTCAAGAAGTTGCGAAACAGAAATCAAGTTAAAGTTCAAATTTTTAACCAAAGCAACATTCTTCAATGAGAAATGATCTGAAATGCGAATTGAGCCAATGCCACTTACTTTCCCTTGACCACTGTTCCCGAATGTGATGTACTCTTTGGAGCTCGGGGGAGTGAGACTGGAGAACCATCTGCGATGTCCCGTCATGTGGCGAGAACATCCTAATTCCATGATCCAAACGTCCTCCAGTCCCCGATCCTGCACAATCAGTGGCTGTAAGTGGGAGCAAATGGTCCGGCACCAGGTTTAGCAAAATAGCTAAACCAGTGTCGAGCCATCTGCTCAAAAGACGGAAATCAGAAATCATCATTAGAGTTCGGACCAAAACGCGGCTCAAAGCGCGGTCCTCGGTTCTGCCTAAAGCCTCGGCCACGAGGTCCAGGACCATAGCCAACATGACCTGGAGCTCTGCCGG
This sequence comes from Zizania palustris, assembly GCA_019279435.1. Classification (NCBI taxonomy): domain Eukaryota; kingdom Viridiplantae; phylum Streptophyta; class Magnoliopsida; order Poales; family Poaceae; genus Zizania; species Zizania palustris. The sequence continues at coordinate 57,442,274 of JAAALK010000289.1, read as the reverse complement.
AACGAACACCACCATCTGGAGCACGGGCATGAAAGTCGTATCCCCTACCACCACCTACACGACGCGGCCTGGCCTCCAGCCTCTCCCCACGTCGAGGAACCCGCAGTCTACCACCCTGCTGGTAGAACTGCTCCAGATCACCACGAGCCATTGAGCAGAAGCTCTTGCGGGATCTTCGGCGCTGGTGTGAGCGGCTCTTCGGTCTGCCCCCGAAGGCCATGAAGCAGAGGCCCGCTGGATCGTCCTTGTCCTTCCCCTTCCTGATGATGATCTCCTCATCGCTTGAGCTCGATGAAGAGGAAGATGACGTGGACTGCTTGGAGTAGCTCTTCTCCATCTCGGCGAAGAAGGCCTTGTCGCGCTTCTTGTTCTCTCGCCGGTAGTCCTTCAGGGCCTTCTTGAAGAATCTGGTCTTCGGCTTGCCCTTGTTGAAGGAAGAGCTGTCGTGCTTGCCGGAGTCGTGGAAGCCACCACCGGTGCCCTTCTTGTGGCCATTGCGCTTGGGGCAGTCGGCGATGAAGTGTCATGGATCACCACACTCAAAGCACCCGTGTCGGACCGGAAACAGCGACCAGAGGGGGGGTGAATGGGAGCTTTTAAAATTTTGGGCTAAAATCTAGCCGTCGGTTTCAGTTCTGTCTTCTGCGGAACAGGCTTCGAACACTACCTTCGAAGGTCTGGTTCGGAGGTGTTTTGACAGCTCCGAACACAGGCTTCGTAGGACCAAAAGTTCGAAGCCAAGAAGACTTCGCTCAACATACAACCCTCGAAAATCTACTCTGCTAAGTTAGTGCATGATCCGCACACAGGGTGCATCGAGCAGGCTTCGCACTTCACCCTTTGGAAGAGTGGACACCCCACTGAGTACTTCGACCAAGTACTTGGCAGCAGCAACTGGTGCTGGGCTTCGTACACGAAAGTCTAAACGCACACTGACAGACTTCGCTAGAGTCACAGACACGATAAAAGCACGAGCTTCAATCAGGGCTTCGCTAGTAAGCAGCGAGGTCTCGCCTCCTGTTACACAGAGCGACAACACACTGAAAAACACACTTCGCACAAAACACCCTTTGCCTAGACAGGCTTCGGTGCACTACAACTAGCGAGGTATGTAAAACGAGCTCAAGCAAAAAGCACACAGAAGCAAGGCTTCGCCGCTTGAACAAGGAACACAATAAAATTGAACTCTGGATGAATACAACGAAGTCTGTGGCTAGTACAAGAGCTCAACAGTAAATGCTCAAAGTGTTAAATGTTACCTACCGAGCCCCCATATTTATAGCCCACAGTTCACCCAAAGGAATTGACTACTTTACCCCTAGGGTTTACATTGGTTTTGTCTCTACAGAACTGAGGGGTACAAAAGGTAGTCAACTTTATTGGAGGCTTCTCTGTCAGCCTTTGCAGAGGGGACAGTGCCAGCTTTTTGTAGAGCAGACACTGTCAGACTTGCAGCCTTTGACCTTTCCGAAGCCCCCCTTCGCACGCGAGGGGCGCGGTAGCTTCGGTGAGAAGCCTTGAGCCAGATGGCCTTCGCTTCACCGAAGTCAGCCTTCGATACAGTGACGGTTTTGAGACGAAGCCGTCAAAGCCCTTGGGCCTTCGCACCAATACCTCCGGAGTGGACCACCACGGCTTCGCAGCTTCCGCCCAGCTCGAACTCCGTCAGTCCGTGTACCGAAGCCATGCAGGTCGAAGTACCACAAGACAACCACACTCCGAAGCCCCACCTTCGGAGCACCACCCTTCGAAGTCCCTCCTTCGTCCAAGGCCTCCGCATGAAGCATTCCATGAGCACTTCGTCGCAGTGTCTCTCCCCGAGCACACTCCTCGACTAGCCTCACCCGGACCATGCCTTCGATGCACCTCGACTTCTGAGACCTTCGTCGGGCAACCTTCGAATGTCTCCCTCCAGAGCACACTTCGAACTCCTTGCCTTCGCAGAGGACTTGATCCATCCAACCCCGAAGTTACTCCATCCGGAGTACGTTCGAAGTGCCTCACCTCCGAGGACTTTTGTCTCGGAGTGCCTTCAGCCGGAGCCACGCTCCGCACTCTCTTCCTTCACCTGGCGCACCTCGACCCGAGGACCGACTCAGACCCCTTCGCAGCCACCTTACAGAGCTCCCCGCTCCCCTGCCATCAAGCCTCCCGCTTGACCCAGGTTCACCTGCTGCGAACCTGTCCGTCGCCTCCGAAGTCCCTGCGCACCACAGACAAACAGACAAGTGTATCCAGTACTCCGGAGACCTCTCCGGGTTAGCAACCTCCGGCACACACTCCGGTGTACCGCCCAAAGTACCGAAGCCTTCGGTACAAACCCAGTCATCGTGTACTGTCGGACCCCTCCGACACGCACACTCCGCTGCAACAGCTGCAGCAACCAACCACCGAACACCCTTCGGTGAAACTACCTCCGAATACCCTTCGGAGGTCCAACCTCCGAACCCCCTTCGGAGGTACCCCTTCGAAACAGAGGATAAAAGCCTGTCAATCACTCATCACAAACACTGAAACCAACCCTTGGTTTCTCAACCCGGATTTCGTGCCATGTCTTCTGAACATTCTTTTGTCATAGACACGACGCACCCGGTTATTAAAAAGACACAAATCATCATCTCCCAAACACTCAAGCTGGTCCTCAGTGATAGACATCAAAGAGAACCCAGCACAGCTCACAGAAGAGGGATCAACAGAAGCTGTAGCAAGGGCCAGGGACTTTGATCCAGAACCAGTGAGATTTGATCTCAACTGGATATCTACCTAAGTGGCCTTCAGCTTGCTAAATAACTCAGAAATGGTCAAGGTATTGTAAGAAGTGCTCTCAACGATAGAGGATACCTTGATCTCCCAGATCTTTGGGTCCAAGGTATGGAGAACCTTGAGTGCCTACTCATGATCTGAGACTAACTGAGTACCCTCAACCTTGTTGTCCCGAAACTTGTTTATGATCGATTGAAAACGACCAAACAACGCTTCAACGGATTCGCCTGACTTTTGTGTGAAGTTTTCATATTCACGCCGGTAGGTCTGATAGAGCCGAGCCTTGACCTGGGCTGTTCCCTCATGGTGTGCCTTGAGGGTAGCCTAGATCTCTCTTGCAGTGGAGAGATGGCTCACACGCTCAAACTCAGTGGGATCTAAACCAGAAAACAGAATGTTCACAGCTTTACTATTGCTTAGATGCTGGGCAATGATACCAGGAGTACCATGCTCAGCAACCAGCAATATAACAAACGTATCGTGAACACAAATGTCCCAGATGTCCGAGCCTTGGCTCATAAGATAGGCTCGCATGCGAGTCTTCCAATAATTATAGCCATAGGCTTCCAAGGACGGGACCTTGCCAGGAGAAGTCATGATCACTACTAGGGTTTAGAATCGGTTAAGGTATGGAAAAACCCTAACCAGGCTCTGATACCACTTGTAGGACCGAAAGTAGCGACCAGAGGGGGGGGTGAATGGGTGCCTAAAAATTCTTTCGAATCAATGGCCTGCTCCCAATACCCAACGCACCTCTAAGGACTAAACAACACAGAAAGAACAGATCGCCTAAGTCTAAAGGTATTTAGCCTAGAAGCAACTGTTGATAAACAGAGAAATGCCAATGCAGTGCTAATAGACAGATAAACAATATACAAAAGACAAGGCAAGATAAGCTTCTCAGTAATAGATGCACAAGGAGTGAAATGAGAAGTTACCGTTCAAAATCTGTCTCCTGTTCGAAACATGGTGAAGCCTGCTTCGCTGGTCGAGGCCTGCCTCGCAGTGTCGAAGCCTGCTTCGCCGGGTTGAAGCCTACTTCGGAGGTCGAGGTCTACTTCGCTGGTTGAAGTTTGGTTCGGAGGTGGAAGTCGAAGTCTATCGAAGGTGTGTTGTGTATCCTAGGTCGAGTGTGAATGAGAGCGAAGTAAGACAGAGTCAGAGCCTGCTTCGAAGTGTGTACTTCGAAGGCAAGGCTTCGAACACAGCTTCGAACACGCACACAGAGCGAACAACCTTCGAAAGGAAAAGCGAAGGCTGACACGCGACAAAGAAACCAAAATGAAGCCTACACTCTACCTTCGAACAGAACACAACAAGGACCTTCGAAGAGAGCAGATGCAAACATTGAGCGAAGTCTAACAAAAAGACAAGCTTCCAACCCAACTTCGAAATCTGTCGAAGTATGGACTTCGAAGAGCTCAAGTCGGAGTACCTTCGCACAGACGTTCGAAGTATGAGACGCTGACAGTTCAAAAAGTACTTAGAAGCTAACAACTCAGGACACAAAATGAGGTTCGAAGTTCAAACGAAGCCTTCGAGTATATCAGATCGAAGCCTGCCTCACGGAGCTGAGGGGCTTCGAACAGAGAGGGTGGCTTCGCCAAAAAAACAGTCAGAAAAGTGTTTCAGCCCTATCAACTTCGATCAAAAAGCTGCACAGGAAAAACAAGGCTAAAGTACTAGCACACTATAGCTACAGGAAAGTAGTACTACTTGCTACCAGCCACAAGAACTAGTCCTCTTGTGAAGAACAAACAGAAGCCACAGAGAAGCTTCTGCTCAGGAATAAATTAGTTGTGTGCAAACCGAACCAACAGAACCTTAAATAAAGTGGTGCGCATGAGAATCGATAGGAATAAAAGCTTCCAAACAGTAAAAAGCCAAATGAATCTCAGGAAGAACAGGGGGTTGCCTGGCGGCGCACACAGGGAGAGAGAGAGAGCAGGAAACACAAAATGACCCAATAGAATAAGAAGTGATTTCAACAAAAGGGTGACCTAACCCTAGGGATTGGGGCCCTATTTTTAGGCTGCCAAACACTAGGAATATTCCACCAGCCCCTTAGGGTTTTTACAGATGCTGAAATAAAGGAAAAGACTAAACTGCCCTTAGGATTTTTTACAGACTCAACTGATTGACTGTGGGCCTAGAGATACAGATGACTTATCCGGAAGCTAAGCTTTCGTAGCGACTACAGCTTCTCTTCTGGACAGTCCGATACAAGATCAATGGTTGTCAGTTTTGTGCCGAAACTGACAAAGCCTCCACCGACTTTGCACCAGGTACCCGGATTGGGCTGGCCCGACTCCGCAGCTCTCTCAGCCCGGCAATCGCTCACCGCCCATGTACCTGAGTCAATCCTATTCAACAGCCCAGTGGGTCTTCTGCTTCTCCTGGCCCATGTACCTGGATTGGGCCATCCTGACTTCGCAGCCTCCTCTGCCCGATAGTCGCTTGCTGCCCGTGTACCTGAGTCACACGCGGCCCATGAAACAGCAGATCTCCTCTCTTCTTTTGTCCTCTTTCACTATAGTTGATAATGACTCATCACATCTGGAGCCATGAGGCCCACGCTATTCAGCATGGCTCCTCAAACCGAAGCCAACCTCGGGGTTGATGTCAGTGAACGATGGATCCAACGAGAGGCAGAAGCGCTGGGTGCGGTGATTGATGACGTGCTCACTCATCTCAGACCACCATTTCTTGAAGGAGACTGATGACACCTTGCACGTGGCCCACGAAGGGAACTCCCCAAGAGGGATGGCATCGGTCATGGAAAACAACCGATCAAACTCCACTCAGCTCATGACTTCGCCAAGAACCTGGATCCGATCGACAAAGAAAAGATCAATCAGCAACTAGCCGAAGCCATGTTGCCGAGCACAAACCGTCGGATGGTAAAATTCATGTGATGTCTTGCGCGAAGAGGAGGTGAAGTTAGTCCGAAGGAGACAAGGAGATATACAATCAAGGAAGACAACCTCGCTCTCTAGTGTCACTAGCACATAGGCCAGAGACATCGGGTAAGGGTATTAATAATCAGGTAAAGACTTGTAGGCATACCACACTAAAGAGTCACTTATGAAGCCGAAGTAGAAAGCCTTGAACCAGCAGGCCAAGATATCAGCGGACATCTTCGCCTCGAGCCGACAGGCGGCGGCCTCGCCCAATGATAAACATGGGCGGGTGGTTGGAGCGTTAGACTCATGATGGTCCGATGGAAAATGGAGGGTGTCAAAAGAGGGGCCAGGAGAAGACTTGGCCGTGTATACATTGAGCTACAATTAGAGGAACCACCAAGGTGACCCACTGCATCACTGGCCGATAGTCGGGCAATACCTGATGAAGGAGAAAATATAGAGAGCCAAGGAGGTATCGGCCAAGGGGGACCACAACTCCAGCGGCCAGTTGTTCAGCCAGAAACTGAAGGTGGCAGGTGGGCCTGAGGGTGGACCCACAAAAGAGAAACCTCTCAAGACAGAGGTTGAGGAATGCAACGTGCTCTCGGTCACTGACGGTGCCAGTTTGTTTGTTGTGAATGGATACATACTTGGCCCAACCGCCGATGGACTTGGTGTCAAGGCGATGGGAGGATTTGGAGCAAAGAAGCGATCGTCCATAGAAGTGATGTTAAGAGAGGTCAGAGCCACTATGTCAAGAAGGGTAGGGCTCATCGGCCCAAGCCCAAAAAGGAATACGTTCATCGCATCGCGCCAGAAGTAGCAGGAGGACATTAGCATTGGCTCATTTTTGAAAGGAAGGGCGAGAGAAAGGTCGATGAAGTGTCTGATCCTGGTGTACTCCCAAACATGTTGTTTTGACGCAGCGACCCGAAGAAACCAATCGCGCCACCCAGGAAGCAGAGAGGGAAATGCCATAAAAATTTGGTGCTAATCGGAAAGAAGAATTTTTGAATGTTTGAAAGGGATGTGTTGGGTTTTGGCGTTGATATAATCGGTGGGATCAGGATTGTAACACCCCAAAAACTAAAAGGAATAAAATAAAAAGAAAACATTATTTGTAATTATTTCTGGATTTATTATTAAAGAAAAATCACAAAAGAACCCAAATAAAGCCAAACAGGGGGAAATACTCAAAATCTGGACTTGAAAATTTTATGAGATGAACTAGAGGCCAAGTTATAATTTTAGGAATTTTTACAAATTTTTATCAACAGTGATTCAACCCTTAATCAAATAAATGAATTACTGGAATTATTTTAAATCAGAAAAGAATTAAAAAGCTTAACGGGCCGAAACCCTGAAACTCCCTCCAGCGGCCTTTTTGGCCCAGCCCGTTGCCACCCACCCACTGACAGGAGGGGCCCGCCTGTCGGCGCCGCCCTCCCCTCTCTCCTCCCGCCCGCGCCCCGCCTGGACCCACCTACCAGCCCCGCCGCGCCACTGACCGCCCGGACCCGTCTGTCGGCCCCCTTCCTTTTTGGATCGCTCACTGACAGGTGGAGCCCACCTGTCAGGCGCTTCGTCTCCGATGGAAGGGGATCGCCCCCTTCCTTTTCCCCGGCGATCACCTTCTGCTTCTCGCCGCCGGCAGCCCGCGATCGCCTGGATCGTCCCGGATCCCTTTCCCTGGCCGCCACCGCCCCTTTCCATCCGATGCCCACGCGTTTTTACGCTTTAGGAAAGCCACCCGGAGCTCTTGGAAAGAGATCGCCGGAGCCCTCTCGGCTTCCTCGATTCCCTTCCGTTCCGACCACCGGCGACCCCTATTTAAACCCCTGTGGACGCCGCCCTCACCCCCACACCTCCTAAGCCCAAGCCGAAGCACTCTCGAGCGCCCTGCTCCATTTTTCGGTTTCTCCCTCTGCTCCACCTCCGGCGAGACCTCGCCACCGCCTCCGGCCTCCTCCGCCCTAGCCACCGCCACCAACGAGACCGCCGGAGCCCGCTCGCCATCGGCCACCCCTCCGTCGGTCGTGAAGACCACTGGAACGCCGTCGCCGTCGAGCTCCCGAAGCCTCCCCGCCGTCTACACTCGCCGCCGGTCACCTCCAGGCCTCCTTCGTCGCCACCCGAGGTATCGTCGTGATCACCACCCTCCCCGCGTTCCATTTTAGCCGGTAGCCTAGGCGCTAGGCCCTCACCGTCGCCGGAATGGCTCGCCGCAGTACCGCCGGAGTTGGGGAAGAAGGGTAAAATGCCCCCGACGCCGCGTGCCGTGTCGGATTGATCTCCGGCCGTTCGATTGTGATCGGGCGATGGAGATTAAAGCCCCTGAGGGATTTAATCCCGGCCGTTGATCCAAGCCGAAGGGGTATCAGGCGCTCTGGGCCGTTGGATCCCACTTACTCCCCGCCGGTCCACGCGCATAGTCACGGGTTCACGGTGAACCTGGTTCACCGTGGACCAGAGACTGTTTTTAGTTTAAATAAAATCCAGAAAATTGATTTAAACTTTGAAAATTCATATCTTGCTCATTTTAACTCCAAATTTCACCATTCAAATTTTGTTAGAATCAGAATATTATTCTCTACACATTAATGCCATAAAAACAGTATGCTTATGTTACTCAAAGTATTATTAATAAATAAATGAATAAAAATCCCTTAGGGTTAAAATTAAAAATACAGAAAATAAATTGGGAAAATTCTAAAATATTAAACTTTACTGTTTTGAACAAAACCTTGAAATATTAAAAATATTACTTCACATAATAAAACCTACAAATGTGTATGTTTAATATTTGGTGAATTTTTTATCTGTTTATTGAATGTATTGTTTATTTTCCGTATTGAGAAGACTACGAGTTCGTCGAGGAGCAGGAGTTCTACCCCGAGGTTCCTCCATCCCCATTTGCTGAGCCAGGCAAGTCATCGACCATCTCTGTGGAAACAGTTGATCATATTGAGCCCATGTTTTAATAACTTATCGCTATAACCCATAGGTTAATATTGCATTAGTCAAATATTCAAACCTTACACTTATATTTATTAGATCCCTGTCCTTGTGTGCAAACCCAAGCCATGCTTATTGAGCCTTAACTCCTTGTCACTCTACTACAAAAATATTAGCTAGTGCCCAATGTACCGGCACAACGGCTATAGGTTAAAAAGAACGAGTCGTAGATAGCTGGATTCTGTATATGAATTTCCCTGTTATTCTCGTCTCTGGACTCTGTTGGAGTTGGCTAGGTTATAAGTATGGTGGGTTCCGGGTGCAAGCTCGGGCACTGGTTTGTCGCACCCGGGGCACTATAAGGACCGGTCTGCGGGATCTGTTGCAAAGCACTTCCGTACCAACCACAAGTCTAATGGGTAAGTCCTAACTGGAAGTATGGAATACTCCGGCTCGATGCACCATAGAGGAGGGGGCAAGGGGCTAGCCTGCGGGCGACTTGTACCGACGAGGCTCAAGGGGGGGTATGGTGGGGCTCCGATGCGTCGGGACACCATATGAAACCCATAAGAGGGTGCTATTGAGTCGGGGAGGACTATATGGAAGGTTTTGGCACGAGTTCCCGTGTGATGGGTCATCTCGTTACACTTCGGTGTAGGTGATGAGTGCGTGCCTTGTGGGTACAGTGGTACATCTCTGATCAGAGTAATTCAATCTTTTCGAAAAGCCGAGCCCACGGTCAAGGGCGGGTTGTGTGACTACTCGCAGTTAGTTTACAATTGTTTGAATGTTCAAGTTATTCATGGCACGTAAGGACTGTTGAGCGAGGTGGGGCTGACTGTACCCCTCGAGTTAGAAGATGATGATACACATGCACATGTTTATTTTTCCGTACTAATAAATTGCTCCCATTTAAAGCTTTACAATTATGCTGCTTCCGCAAAATTAGCCACTATCCCCCTTGTTATTATCTTGCATTATATTTGCATTCGATGGCTTGCTGAGTACATCTGTACTCACCCCGTTGACTTACAACATCAGAGCCAGTCTACTACGAGGAGGATGAAGGTCTGGAGTAGCGACCCAGTCAAGGCGAGACTGGAAGGAGGCGTTCATCTAGGACCCCTTATTTTATTAGTTTCTCTTCACTTTCATTCACTTTTGTATTAATGCGGTCTACGAACCGTGAATGATTGCCCGTATTGTACGTGGTCGCTTTATGAACGTCTTGGTTTATTGATTTTCTTTGGAATTTCAATAAAGGTCCTGATTTATTAAATCGGGGCGCGACAAGATGGTATCAGAGCCGACTTGACTGTAGGAAGCCAAACAGACCTGACCTTAGGACTTATATATATATTCACTATATTTTACAAAAGATTACTTATCCTCTCATCTTCTAAGATTTTCACAAAATTTTCTCTCTTTTGTAGATGCCGATCCGTACTGTGAACGGGAACCTTCGTGACGAGACCGGATTCATCCGCGAGCTACGCATGCTCGTCAGTTTCCTCGGCTTCGAGCAAGAGCCGATGTACCATGGAGTCTTCCCCGACGAGGAAGAAAGCTACTGCGAGGTCACCGTCGTCGTCCAGCCCTCCCCTCAGACAGCTCACACCTACCGCGGAGGAGGACCTACCTTCCTGGTAGCTAGTCAGCGCACCGCTCTCCAGGCACTTACCGAGCTCCGGATGATCTACGACAGCGAGCTCTACGACACGGACTTCCGCTTCGTACCTCTTCGCACCCCAGGGAGCCCACACAGTGTCTTCGTCAGCACCCTCTCCCAGCGTCATTCAGCGATCGGTCATACCATGCGCTTATTGGAGGCCATGGATGATCTCCACTACGAGGCGCTGCAGGACGCCAATGGACAGCGCGACACTATCAGTTTTTACCGCCATTCCTCCGAGGACCTGAACCGCGAGAACGGAGAGCTTCGTCGCCGCATCCAGCAGGGACACCGGTTGGCTGCCGAGGCAGAGGAGTTGCGGCGTCAGAATGAGCTTCTTCGACAGCGTGTCGCCACCAGCCCGCACCTCCGCTACCAGATCGAGGAGTTGAAGAAGGACATAGAGGAGATCGCACCTCTTCCGCCTCACCGGAAGAAACCCATTCAGACTCCCACAGTGAGGCCCAAGAGGATCTCCCGCAGTGCACCACCCGCCGGACCGTCCAGTTCCTCGACCCCACCCGTCTCCTACGAGCCCGAGATCGAGCCGTCCCCCGAGCTGCCTTAGACGTAGTATTACGATTGATTGTTTTTCCTTTTATTTTGATTGCTTGTATTTAGCATTCGTGTCAAAATATAAGGCATGAATGAGAGAATAAATAAATGTAACCGCAAGAACGGTATTCTTTTGAAATAAATATAAAGAAATTCACCCAAAATAAATATGTGTACATTGGAAATTCCAGGATGACCAACACCCATGGATCAGACGCTCCTCAGAACGGAGGGGAGAGTGGCAACCTGCCACAATGGGGAGCCACCGGGCAGAGGCAGGCCCCGGTCGCCAACCACCCCACCTTGGCTGAAATGATGGCCACGCAAAACCAGTTGGTCTCAGCCCTTCTGCACCAGATGCAGCAGCAGCAGCAGCAAATGCAAGAGCAGCAGGCTCACTTCTTCCGCCTCCACCAACAGCCCGAGCTGCCCCGACCCGCCACACCAGCTCCCGCTCCCGCAACTCAGCTCTCGGAGTTCCTCCGAGTCCGCCCACCGACCTTCTCAAGCACCACCAACCCCATGGAGGCTGGGGATTGGTTGCGGGCGATCGAGAAGAAACTCGATCTCCTGACCTGCACTGAGCAGGAGAGGGTGGCCTTCGCCACCCACCAGCTGCATGGTCCCGCCGCAGAGTGGTGGGACAACCATCGTGAGACCCTGCCCGAGGGCCACGCCCCCACTTGGGCAGAGTTCTCAGCTGCCTTCCGTGCCGCCCACATCCCCGACGGCATTGTAGCTCAGAAGCAACAGGAGTTTAGGGACCTGCAGCAGGGGAGCAGGTCCGTAACTGAATATCTGCACGAGTTCAACAGATTGGCCAGGTACGCACCTGAAGAGGTTCGTACGGATGCGGCCAGGCAGGCGAAGTTCCTCCGGGGACTGAAGGATGAGCTGTCTCTACAGCTTATCTCCGGAGACTTCGCCAACTTCCAGAAGTTGGTGAATAAGGCTATCATGCAGGAGACCCAGCAAAATAAGGTCGACTTGAAAAAGAAGCGCATGATTGCCTTCAGGCAGAATCAAGGAATGGCCCAAAGACCCCGCTTTGCTCCACCTCCACCAGCACCACAGTACCACCCCCGACCAGTGTATCGCCCGGCGCCACCAGCTGCCAACGCCGGAGCCAGTCAACCTCGCACCGCTCCAGTCGCACCTACCGCCCCAGTCGCCCCGGCCAAGAAGCCGGAGGTCTTGAGAGACAGGCATGGCAAACCTGTGGTATGCTTCAACTGCCGCCAAGAGGGACACTACTCTCACCAGTGCCCCCATCCCAAGAGAGCGCAAGGAGTCACCTCCAACCCCGCCGTCCGCGCCAAAGTGAACCACGTCTCCGTCGAAGAAGCCCAGGCTGCACCAGAGATTGTCATGGGTAAGTTTATGGTTCATTCATCGCATGCAGTGGTATTATTTGACACCGGAGCTACCCACTCCTTTATATCAACCGCTTTCGTGGAAAATAATGCACTGGACATAAGTGAACTACCCAGGCCAGTACTAATAGCTACCCCGGGAAAGCAAACCCTCGCTTGTTCCTTTAGTCCAAGGATATGGGTAGATATCCAAGGCACGATATTTTGGGCCGACCCCATTCTAATAGAATGTCAAGGTTTGGACCTCATTCTAGGGATGGATTGGCTAAATAAACACCAAGGTGTGATAGAATGTGCCCAGAGAAAAGTAACGGTGACTAATGAAGAAGGGATTATGGTCACATTCCAGATGACCAGCATGAAGGCCGGAAGAACAAGACTACATCAGATTACCTTGGAGGAGATACCAGTAGTCAGCGAATACCCGGATGTATTCCCAGAGGATCTACCAGGGATGCCACCTAAGAGGGATATCGAATTCAGGATTGACTTGGTGCCCGGAACCACTCCTATTTATAAGCGACCATACCGGATGGCCGCCAATGAATTAGCTGAAATGAAGCAGCAGTTGGAGGATCTTGAAAGGAAAGGTTATATCAGACCAAGCACATCACCGTGGGGTGCTCCCGTCATCTTCGTCGAGAAGAAAGAAGACAAGGCCAAGCGTATGTGTGTGGATTACCGCGCTTTGAATGAAGTAACCATCAAGAAAAAGTACCCGTTGCCTCGGATCGATGACCTCTTCGACCAGCTCAAAGGAGCCACGGTATTCTCGAAGATCGACCTACGGTCTGGTTACCATCAGTTGAGGATTCGAGAAGAAGATATACCCAAGACGGCCTTCACTACCCGTTATGGTTTATATGAGTGTACAGTTATGTCCTTTGGATTAACCAACGCCCCTGCATTCTTCATGAATATGATGAATAAGGTATTCATGGAATATTTGGACAAGTTCATCGTAGTCTTCATAGACGACATCCTTATTTATTCCAAGGACCAGAAGGAGCACGAGACTCACCTCCGGTTAACCTTAGGAAAGTTAAGGGAACACCAATTGTATGCCAAGTACAGTAAGTGCAAGTTTTGGACGGCAGAAGTAAAGTTCCTTGGACACATCATCTCTGCACAAGGAATCGCAGTAGACCCTGCCACCGTAGAAGCAGTTACGGACTGGTTGCCACCCACGAACGTATCTGAGATACGAAGTTTTCTGGGATTGGCCGGATATTACCGAAGATTCATCGAGAATTTTTCGAAGATAGCCAAGCCAATGACCAAGTTGTTGCAGAAAGGAGAGAAGTTCGAATGGACTCCTGAATGCGAGGAAAGTTTCCGCACCCTCAAGACTCGTTTAGTATCTGCACCTATACTGACCCTACCGGATATCCGCAAAGACTTCCATGTCTATTGCGACGCATCTCGCCAAGGATTGGGATGTGTTCTTATGCAAGATGGGAAAGTTATCTCTTATGCCTCCCGTCAGTTGAGACCTCATGAGTTAAATTATCCGACCCATGATCTGGAATTAGCCGCCGTAGTGCACGCCCTCAAGATTTGGAGGCATTATTTGGTGGGGAACCGCTGTGAGATCTTTACAGATCACAAGAGCTTGAAGTATATCTTCACACAGCCAGATCTGAACTTGAGACAGAGACGATGGCTGGAATTGATCAAGGACTATGACTTGGGTATTCACTACCACCCAGGAAAAGCCAATGTGGTAGCTGATGCCTTAAGTCGCAAGGGATATTGCACGACTATGATGATTCAAGAACACGCACCCTGGTTATGTAAGGAGATGGAAAACTTAAATCTTGGATTGACCACCAGAGCATATCTAGCCACCTTGGAGACCCAACCTGTATTGTTTGAGCAGATTCGTGAAGCTCAGTCAGAGGACCCGGATATAGCTGCCATTAAGAAGAACATGAGACAAGGAAAAGCCCCCGGATTTTCAGAAGACGAGAATGGCACCATATGGTTTGGAACTCGGATATGTGTGCCGGATAAACCTGAAATAAAGACTCTTATCCTAAGAGAGGCCCATGAGACATTGTACTCCATTCACCCCGGCAGTACCAAGATGTACCAGGATCTGAAGGAACGCTATTGGTGGGTTAGCATGAAAAGAGAGATTGCCCAGTTCGTCGCCGAATGTGACACCTGCAGAAGAGTAAAAGCTGAACATCAGAGACCTGCAGGATTGTTACAGCCACTTAAAGTACCGGAATGGAAGTGGGAAGAGATCGGTATGGATTTTATCACCGGATTACCAAAGACCCAACTGGGGTATGATTCTATATGGGTGATCATTGATCGGCTTACAAAAGTAGCTCATTTCATAGCCGTCAAGACGACCTTCAGTGGCCCTAAGCTAGCAGAGCTATATATGGCCCGAATAGTATGTCTTCATGGAGTACCCAAGAAGATAGTGTCTGACCGAGGGAGTCAGTTCACCTCTCGCTTTTGGAAGAACCTCCAAGAGGAGATGGGCACGAGATTAAATTTCAGTACCGCCTACCATCCTCAGACAGATGGACAAACAGAAAGGGTAAATCAGATACTAGAGGATATGCTTCGAGCATGTGTTTTGGATTTTGGAGCCACATGGGACAAGAGCTTGCCATATGCAGAATTTTCATACAACAATAGCTACCAAGCCAGTCTTCAGATGTCTCCTTTTGAAGCCCTATATGGACGTAAGTGCAGAACGCCTCTCCTTTGGGACCAAACTGGTGAATCCCAAGTGTTCGGAACCGACATTCTCCGTGAAGCTGAAGAGAAAGTACGGATCATCAGAGACAGACTCAAGACAGCCCAATCGCGACAGAAGAGCTACGCCGACAATCGTCGTCGAGATCTAGCCTTTGAAGAAGGAGACCATGTATACCTTCGGGTTACACCTCTTCGTGGGACTCAACGGTTTAACATGAGAGGAAAGTTGGCCCCTCGATATGTTGGACCATTTCCCGTTATTCGACGCCAAGGCGAAGTCGCATACCAGTTGGAATTACCACCTTCATTGGCTGGAGTGCATGACGTATTTCATGTATCTCAACTCAAGAAGTGTCTCCGCGTCCCCACGGAGCAAGTGGATCTTCAGCAGTTGGATGTCCAAGAGGATCTGACTTATGTGGAGAAACCAGTCAAGATATTGGAAGTCAAAGAAAGAACCACCAGGAGTCGAGTCATCCGCTTCTGCAAGGTGCAGTGGAGCAAGCATCCAGTAGAGGAAGCCACCTGGGAAAAAGAAGATGAACTCAAGGCACAGCATCCTGAGCTGTTCGAGGATTGATCTGAATCTCGAGGACGAGATTCTCTGTAAGGGGGATAGGATTGTAACACCCCAAAAACTAAAAGGAATAAAATAAAAAGAAAACATTATTTGTAATTATTTCTGGATTTATTATTAAAGAAAAATCACAAAAGAACCCAAATAAAGCCAAACAGGGGGAAATACTCAAAATCTGGACTTGAAAATTTTATGAGATGAACTAGAGGCCAAGTTATAATTTTAGGAATTTTTACAAATTTTTATCAACAGTGATTCAACCCTTAATCAAATAAATGAATTACTGGAATTATTTTAAATCAGAAAAGAATTAAAAAGCTTAACGGGCCGAAACCCTGAAACTCCCTCCAGCGGCCTTTTTGGCCCAGCCCGTTGCCACCCACCCACTGACAGGAGGGGCCCGCCTGTCGGCGCCGCCCTCCCCTCTCTCCTCCCGCCCGCGCCCCGCCTGGACCCACCTGCCAGCCCCGCCGCGCCACTGACCGCCCGGACCCGTCTGTCGGCCCCCTTCCTTTTTGGATCGCTCACTGACAGGTGGAGCCCACCTGTCAGGCGCTTCGTCTCCCATGGAAGGGGATCGCCCCCTTCCTTTTCCCCGGCGATCACCTTCTGCTTCTCGCCGCCGGCAGCCCGCGATCGCCTGGATCGTCCCGGATCCCTTTCCCTGGCCGCCACCGCCCCTTTCCATCCGATGCCCACGCGTTTTTACGCTTTAGGAAAGCCACCCGGAGCTCTTGGAAAGAGATCGCCGGAGCCCTCTCGGCTTCCTCGATTCCCTTCCGTTCCGACCACCGGCGACCCCTATTTAAACCCCTGTGGACGCCGCCCTCACCCCCACACCTCCTAAGCCCAAGCCGAAGCACTCTCGAGCGCCCTGCTCCATTTTTCGGTTTCTCCCTCTGCTCCACCTCCGGCGAGACCTCGCCACCGCCTCCGGCCTCCTCCGCCCTAGCCACCGCCACCAACGAGACCGCCGGAGCCCGCTCGCCATCGGCCACCCCTCCGTCGGTCGTGAAGACCACTGGAACGCCGTCGCCGTCGAGCTCCCGAAGCCTCCCCGCCGTCTACACTCGCCGCCGGTCACCTCCAGGCCTCCTTCGTCGCCACCCGAGGTATCGTCGTGATCACCACCCTCCCCGCGTTCCATTTTAGCCGGTAGCCTAGGCGCTAGGCCCTCACCGTCGCCGGAATGGCTCGCCGCAGTACCGCCGGAGTTGGGGAAGAAGGGTAAAATGCCCCCGACGCCGCGTGCCGTGTCGGATTGATCTCCGGCCGTTCGATTGTGATCGGGCGATGGAGATTAAAGCCCCTGAGGGATTTAATCCCGGCCGTTGATCCAAGCCGAAGGGGTATCAGGCGCTCTGGGCCGTTGGATCCCACTTACTCCCCGCCGGTCCACGCGCATAGTCACGGGTTCACGGTGAACCTGGTTCACCGTGGACCAGAGACTGTTTTTAGTTTAAATAAAATCCAGAAAATTGATTTAAACTTTGAAAATTCATATCTTGCTCATTTTAACTCCAAATTTCACCATTCAAATTTTGTTAGAATCAGAATATTATTCTCTACACATTAATGCCATAAAAACAGTATGCTTATGTTACTCAAAGTATTATTAATAAATAAATGAATAAAAATCCCTTAGGGTTAAAATTAAAAATACAGAAAATAAATTGGGAAAATTCTAAAATATTAAACTTTACTGTTTTGAACAAAACCTTGAAATATTAAAAATATTACTTCACATAATAAAACCTACAAATGTGTATGTTTAATATTTGGTGAATTTTTTATCTGTTTATTGAATGTATTGTTTATTTTCCGTATTGAGAAGACTACGAGTTCGTCGAGGAGCAGGAGTTCTACCCCGAGGTTCCTCCATCCCCATTTGCTGAGCCAGGCAAGTCATCGACCATCTCTGTGGAAACAGTTGATCATATTGAGCCCATGTTTTAATAACTTATCGCTATAACCCATAGGTTAATATTGCATTAGTCAAATATTCAAACCTTACACTTATATTTATTAGATCCCTGTCCTTGTGTGCAAACCCAAGCCATGCTTATTGAGCCTTAACTCCTTGTCACTCTACTACAAAAATATTAGCTAGTGCCCAATGTACTGGCACAACGGCTATAGGTTAAAAAGAACGAGTCGTAGATAGCTGGATTCTGTATATGAATTTCCCTGTTATTCTCGTCTCTGGACTCTGTTGGAGTTGGCTAGGTTATAAGTATGGTGGGTTCCGGGTGCAAGCTCGGGCACTGGTTTGTCGCACCCGGGGCACTATAAGGACCGGTCTGCGGGATCTGTTGCAAAGCACTTCCGTACCAACCACAAGTCTAATGGGTAAGTCCTAACTGGAAGTATGGAATACTCCGGCTCGATGCACCATAGAGGAGGGGGCAAGGGGCTAGCCTGCGGGCGACTTGTACCGACGAGGCTCAAGGGGGGGTATGGTGGGGCTCCGATGCGTCGGGACACCATATGAAACCCATAAGAGGGTGCTATTGAGTCGGGGAGGACTATATGGAAGGTTTTGGCACGAGTTCCCGTGTGATGGGTCATCTCGTTACACTTCGGTGTAGGTGATGAGTGCGTGCCTTGTGGGTACAGTGGTACATCTCTGATCAGAGTAATTCAATCTTTTCGAAAAGCCGAGCCCACGGTCAAGGGCGGGTTGTGTGACTACTCGCAGTTAGTTTACAATTGTTTGAATGTTCAAGTTATTCATGGCACGTAAGGACTGTTGAGCGAGGTGGGGCTGACTGTACCCCTCGAGTTAGAAGATGATGATACACATGCACATGTTTATTTTTCCGTACTAATAAATTGCTCCCATTTAAAGCTTTACAATTATGCTGCTTCCGCAAAATTAGCCACTATCCCCCTTGTTATTATCTTGCATTATATTTGCATTCGATGGCTTGCTGAGTACATCTGTACTCACCCCGTTGACTTACAACATCAGAGCCAGTCTACTACGAGGAGGATGAAGGTCTGGAGTAGCGACCCAGTCAAGGCGAGACTGGAAGGAGGCGTTCATCTAGGACCCCTTATTTTATTAGTTTCTCTTCACTTTCATTCACTTTTGTATTAATGCGGTCTACGAACCGTGAATGATTGCCCGTATTGTACGTGGTCGCTTTATGAACGTCTTGGTTTATTGATTTTCTTTGGAATTTCAATAAAGGTCCTGATTTATTAAATCGGGGCGCGACAGATCACCATACGGCCCTAGAAAGAAACAAGATGGGTATTTGGCCAGAGGGATCAAGATTTGTTTTTTCATATTCTACAGAGAAGAAAAAGGGGAAAAGTGATAAGAAAAAAGCGGAAGAACCAAGAAAATCGGCAAGTAATCGGAAAATGAAGAATAGAAGAGCCAAGGACTTACCTCTAGGACGGAATCGTTGGTCACCATCAGAGGCTTATGGAGAAAGAGACCGCAGAGAAGACGATGAGCGCAGGAATCACAGAATAGTGCTGAGCTCGAGGAAACATAAATGTTGTGCGAAAGGCGTAAAAAGAAAGGAGTGGTGTTCAACAGTTCTTATAGAGTGAGAAGAAGTTCCTCAGCAGTCGAGTCAAAGTGGTTCCGTCTGATTTGGTTTGATAGCTTGAAGCATGAAGCTTCATCGGTTAAGTCTGACATCTCTTGCTTCATCGGTTTGATAGCTTGAAGCTTCATCGGTTAAGTTCGACATCTCTGGTTTGATAGCTTGAAGTTTCATCGGTTAAGTCCGACATCTCTTGTTGTTGTATCTTTTTCATGCTGTATATTGTTCATCTAAATAAAGTTTTCCCGATTTGTTGATATATTGTTCAGATCATAATGACTAGCTACCGTCTCGGTTAGGTCCGATGTTGTTATTGTGATGATTTCAATGATATAGATCTATTATCTGGCATGTTTTATTTATTTATATCAGAGTACAAGCTGATAGGTTATCTTTAATTCATCTCCGTATCATGTTCACCGTCGAAGGGTGCCCATCGGCCTATATACATATTCTGTTTTCTTCATCGGCTGATGGCGCGCTCGCTCGATTGGGCTAATCTGGGTTATCGATCGACCGGCTGATTGTGCGCTGCTTCATGACTTTATCCTTCACGCCACAGTCATCAGCTTGTCAGTCGATTGACTATGCTACTAACGACTATCTTTTCTGATCCCTTATCAGTTGTAGGGTCAAATTGATTGGCACGCCCTGAACCCTTTTCTAAGATGTAGGACCTACACTAGAGTCAAGCAAATCTCCTAGGCGCGCGTGTTTCAGTGTGTGACCAAAAAACACGCCAACAAGTACTTTTCAAGGCAGTACTGTGAGATGTATATTACACCTCACTTACACAAGCAGACCACCGAGATTCAAGTGGCAACAGTAGGGTCTAAGACAGTTCTAATGGTGGTGAATATAACCACGGATAGACAGTGCTATCTAACTACTGATTTTGGCCAATTTTTTCGACATAACTCGTTAGAAGTTGGCATAGTATGCGCCTGCCTTTCATTTCAACATCAATGATGGCGCAATTGAAGTTGTCTTGTATGTGGTGTAAACTTGGGGTATAATGATTTCTTAGCCATCTTCCTTTTTACACGTATAACCATTATGGATATTATACTGACTCATTTTTGTTCAGGGAGGAGTATAAGGTGATAATAAAAGAGGCTTCAAAATTAGACACATATAACCTCAAGCAATTCATGACGGGTAGACAAAAAGAATCTCCACGTGACATTATTCAAGCTAAAGAGTACAAGGTGATAATAAAAGAGGCTACAAAATTAGATATGTATAGCATTCAGCAATTTAAGTTCTTATGAAATTTAGAAGTCAGCAAGAAGTTAGCCACAAGTTACAAGTTAGGGAATGAGGCTGTTATAAAACTTTTGTTTTAGCCATGTAGTTTCTTTGAGATAACGAGTTAGAAGTTAATATGTGATTAATTTGGTTGTGAATCTCCTATGTTCATTCTATAATGAATTGTTTATGATATGTTTTGGATGTTGGATATGTTGGCTGTCAAATCCTGATTTTGATACATGATGCAGCCTAAAAACTATTTTTTTCAAAATAGTCATAATATTAGTTATATGTAACAATAACATTTCGCCACTAAAAGTCCATTTAGCGATGGGTTATATTACGACCTGTCACTAAAAAATAATAACAGGTAAGTCGGTAGACAATCTTTAGTGACTAGTGAATACGGTCACCTGTCACTAAAGGTTGACCCTTTAGTGATGGGTAAACAACCGTCACTAAAAATGTTATATTACTAATGTGATAAGAGTGATGGAGGAGATTTTAGTCACTAATGCACGTTATTACCCGTCACTAAAGTGCTTTTCTGTGATAGTGTTTGCTATTATAAAATTTATTGTTGTGTAATCACGAGCCGAGCCGAACCTAAATACGAAGAGAGGCTCGACCAAGCCGAGACTCAAACCGAATCAACTCATCTCGACTCGTTGCCAGCCCTACGCAGAGCAGCCGACAGAGGCAGCGAGAGGGCGGCCTGGCTAGATCCGACAATGCCGACTACCATGGATGCCGATCGCTGCCTTCGCCGTCGTCCGGCCAGGCCGCTGCGCCCTACTTCCTCTGCGGTACTGCCTGCCTCGTGCTGCCATTCCCTGTTCGCTCTGCTCATTCCCGTTGGATGCTTCTCACATTCACATGGCGCTCATCCGGACAGGGTTTGGAAACCATTCCTACAGATTTTTTTTCTGGTGAGCAGTCTGAAAACTGTTGTTCGTTTGACACCCAGTTTTGCAAATACTGATTGAAACAACTCAAAATTTTATTTGAAAATAAACAAGCGGCATGGCGCACTGTCGTAGCACGGGCGCATGCATCACACAGATGATGGCAGGCTCGTCAGGTGGAGCGGAGAATCGAAACTGGCGTTGCCTCGCCGTCATCTCGTCCAGTGCATGCACGCAAACGGATGATGTAATGGAGAAGCATAATTCCACATGGCCAGCAAGCATGATAGTGCATTGATTGCCCCCTAAATTATATATCATCCGAAAAAATCTTTTAGATTTAGCTTACGACGCCTCTCTCCCGGAGTTACAAATGAAAAATACAGTAATTATCAAGCGGGCACAATTAATCAACAGCAAGAAATTAAGAAACTGAAATCCAGCAACGAAAGAAATTAAAATCCCATTCTCCTTTCATATTGAGTTGTTTCAGTTTTCACCAAACACAAACAAGCAGCAAATTCAGAAATTTTCTCATCTGCTTCACTACAGCTGAATTCTATCATATTTACAAGCTACAGACTTCGGGAAGGAAGAAGACGTAAAAAAACTCTTTTTTCCTTGCTACGATTCTCTCGGTGGATCGGAGAACTCCCCTGCGTCGGCTCCAACGAGCTCCATCTGATCCTCGAGGTACTTCTGCAGCAGCTGCCTCCGATCGTCGCCGTCCTCCTCCCCCTTCTCCTCCTGCCGGCCTCCGCCGACGCCGCAGCAGCTCCGGCGAACCGTCCTTCTCCTCATCCTCACCCGCCGGAATCGGACGGCGGCCACGGCGCAGCAGACCAGCGGCAGCCAGAGCACCGCAAGGGACACCACCACCGGGAGCGCGCACAGCGCCACGCCCGCCGCGGCCACCGCCCGCCACGACAGCGCCGGCCCATCCGCCGCGCCCATCCCCGCTCGCCGCCGCCGGCAAAGAAACGGCCGGCTCGAGGGGGCTTGCTTCTTCTTGGGTTGCGAGTGAATTGTTTCAGCCGTAAAGATTGCTCTTTTATGTGCGTTGCTTCCGCCGAAAGCGTCGGTTTCGGAAGAAATAAAATGGTTAGATATTCTTGTCTGAATTAAGCTAAGGGCCCCTCGCCCTTTTATTGCCGCGTCACCGTGTTGCTCTCTTTACACACGTTGATTTTTTCTTTTTGAGGCCCAATTAAAAAAAGGTTTTGAAGAAAAATGAGAATTTACACCGGGTGATTAAAATTATATCTTATAATATCGTGTGTATATTTTTTTTAATATTTATTTTGTGTGGAATGTAAGGGCGTTGTCTCCCACGGTCTGCCAGTAGATTGTGACAAAACAGAGGTGCACCATAAGCGTCACGTTATAACATCCGCTACGAGGTACACCACAAGCGTCACGTTACAACGTACGCGCGCTTTGAAAATGTGGCACGCGTTTGATGAAAATATGAATATTGTTTTTAATGAAGTCAATTGCCTCTTAACTCGTGCTTACAACTTGAGGATATCTTCATTCTTATGATTCATCAAATTTACTGTATTAAGTCTATAAGGCCAGGAATCCATTAAAGGGTTCGTTAAAGTTGTGTTTGATTTATGTTTTCTAACCAGTTTTTTAGGTTAGAAAACTGAAAAGCTGAATTAAATAATTATATATGATAAAATCAGTTTTTCAATCTCATCAGTTTTTATATAAAGTGAAATTATTCATCCCCAAATTAAATAACTTTATGGTTTGGGCAACATGACCTTTTTGCTAGTTCATAAGAGTTTATTATATTCTCTATTAATTGAGATACAAAATTGTTCTTTCGTGTTGTCAAGTTTTATAGAACTTCTCTATCGTATATCCATATCTACTGTAATCAAATAATTTTGTATCTTTTCATAACTCAGAACTCACAATAATTTTTCTACAACTTACAATTTTTTTAAAAAATATACATATCAACCAAATATACCTTTAAGTATGTCATAATATTACATTACTAGGACCATAAGGGTAAAGTTTCAAAGTTTAATCTTTAATCGACTGAATTGCATTCTTCATTTCGTTTAGAAATGAGCAAGTGATAAACCAACAACAATGAGTAAATATTATAGGCAAATTTCAATTTTATAACATAATTCTGAAGATTATATTAGGGTTTTTCTAGATTTTTTGTAGTTGTTATAAAAGTTTTAATTTTGTATTGTTTTTCGTTACAAATAAGTTAAGACGTACACTTCTATTTATAAAAAAGATAGAAACGAGCAACTTGAGTCGTCGATGATCATATGCCGCAGGAGAATACTGGCCTCCAAATCTCCAATCAATTCACAAAGCGTGCGTACCTTCAATTATCATTGACATAAATATGGTTTGCTTAAAAAACCATAAAGGCGTCTGGTTACATAAATATGTTTCATTATTTTCTTATTTTTAGATGTTTCATGAAATAACTATCCAGGGTTTCTAGGGTATTGATACATGTGCCCAGCAAGCAGGTCAGCTACGACGGCGAGACTGAAAACAAATTCAGAAGAAGTCCCCAAAACTTGACCGATTCACAGTCAGCTTTTTTTTTCAAGCTTTAGGCGTGCCAGAGCACGTATTTCGTACTATCTACTATACGGCCGGCCATCCGGAGCGCTAGCTCGTACCGGGGTGCATGCGCATCCGCCGGCGACGAAGACGACGATGCCTGCCAGAAACAATTCGGCCTTCTTGTTCTTTTGCGTGTGAAGGCTGTTATTGAACGGGCAGCCGTAAAGCTTGCTTGTGTACGTGTGTTACGTTGCTTCTACCAAAAGCGTTGTTTCATTCATTGGAATGTTGAATGGCTAGCCCGGCCACTCCCGCATAGGAAAAGTTTAAATTTTACAACCTAGTATTATTTAATATTCATCGTGTTGTATAGTGTTGGCGTAAAAGATTACGCTAACAGGTTTTAGAAGATTAGAAACTAACAAACGAAGTGTTTGCGAAAGAAACTATTTTAAGCCTCCAAAACGATAATAACTTAGAATAGTTTGAAAGTGTGTATTGAATAACTTGTATTTGGTCTCTATTACAGGATTAAACGGGGGAGTATTTATAGGCTCAAACATTAAGGAAAAAACCTTTTTACCCTCTATTACAACCGACATAGTGGAAACTATTCGGTACCCTCAATATGGCTAAAATGGTAAAAGACTAATCTAATGAGAAAGAAGATAAGTCTTCCATCTTAACTGGCAAAGAAGCTCCCGGAAGAATCCAAGTTCGAAGATATACTCCGAACTAGAGTCCTTCGTCATACTTCAAACTTGACTTAATACATCTCCGAAGTTATATGCTGGAAGTCTTCGTCTTAATCATCAGTCTTTATTTCGTCACTGTAATAACCCTGAAGATGGAATATTTTCCCCCAACAGTAGCCCCTCGAATACGCTTCTCCGCTAAATCTGTAATGTTAGGAGAGCAGTATACGCAAGAAAAATGATCATGCATAGGGGTTAGCAGATTTAAACCATCTCCGAACTACGTGGAGATATAAACTTTGAATCAGTTTCTAATAAAATTACTTTCGAAGTAACTTAGAACTAACTCGAAAAGTCTGAAAGCCTTCTTAGACTTAGAAGAAATAGCCGTTGGCTTCTTTCTTCTAACGGAAGTTACGGAATGCTTTAATTTCGGAGCAAAGTAACGGTTGAGAATGCGAAACGACAGAGGCAAACGGTAAAAAATCAGGGTCTGGGCTATAAATAGAGGGTCCAGACCCTTCTTGAGTACCTTTTCACTACTTTCGTGCAAACAAGCCATCAATTGAGCCCTAGCCCTCATTTCTCCTCTGAAACAGTCCGCAAGATCCAATGGCGAAAACTAGTTTCAAAGGTCGTGGAGCAACTTCAGCCTTGGCTCGGCAGCAAGCTGCTGCGGCAGCAGCGGCTGCATCATCGGCGACGGCAACTCCAACTCCTTCAGTGGCGGTAAGAGCATCTCCAGCAGCTCCCCTACTTCATCCCCTATAGCTAAATTTAGGGGATTTAGCCTGAAATTCGTCCTCCAGCAGCTCCCCTATTCCATCCCCTACCCTATCTCATCCCCTACTCCTCTCTCCCCATCCCCCAAATCTGGGGGTTCTCTCTCCTCCCCCTATCCATGCCACATCAGCACCGGGAGAAAGAAAGAAAAAAAGAAAAGAAAAAAGAGAAAGAGAGAAGTAAAAAAGAAAATAAAAAAGAAAAATAAAAAATAAAAAATAAAAATTAAAAATTAAAAGGAAAATTTATTTTCTTTATAATTTTTAAGATGTTTTTGAGATCAACTATTTAGACTAATTATAGGATATTTATTTATTTATGAAAAAATAAAAATTCACAACGAAAATATAGTTGTTGAAAATATAACCGTTGTAATTTTTACCGTTGAATGATAATAAAAAATTTATCAATCATCAATAACAATAATGATCATACATAATAGTATATATGTTAGAGATATAGCCGTTGAAAATATAGTCGTTAGAATTTTTATTGTTAGATAATAATAAAATAGAGGATTCAAAAATATAGGGAATGAATTTTAGGGAAGCTGCTGGAGACCGAAGTTGTATAGGGGTGGAATCTTTTAGGGTCATCCCCTATATGTGAAGTATAGGGGATGAGTTTTAGGGGAGCTGCTGGAGATGCTCTAATGGCGCAGTGGGAGGAAATCCCCAAAATGTTGGCCCCCAAGACCTCTTTCCGTCGTCAACGAAGTATACGGACCAGTCTTATCAACTGGGACCTTCAACCTGCAGAAGAGAATCGCTTGCGGCCACAGTAGAAGGCAAGATTAGTTCGGGGGTTATGATTCACAAACCTGGGAAGGAAATCATTCCGTCACCAAGACCCGGAGAAGTGGTCGTCTTCGAAGCCTTCTTCGAAGCTGGTTTGGGGCTTCCGGCTGTAGACTTCTTGGCGGAAGTTTTAGACTTGTTCCACGTCACCCTCCCTCAACTCTCTCCGAATGCGGTAGCACGTCTTGCCATCTTCGAATGAGCGTTGCGAGCCGAAGGTTGTGAAGGGAGGGCGGAGATCTTCGTAGCACAACAAAGAGCTTCATGCCAACCAAAGACCTTCGTAGGCCCCGGAGGTGAGAAGATGGTAGTGGCCTTCGGAAGCATCAACTTCACACTCCGGGATGAGTATGCTCTCCAGTTTCCTGCTAAGGCCATCAATGCCAGATGGTACACCGACTGGATCTTGAAGTGGTTTTACGCCGAAGTTGGGGCGAGCAGCCATCTAGCCGGACCTTTGCAAGACATCAACTTCCGAAAGGAAGCCCTTGTGCATCCAGATCTGGGTCAGCTTGAAGCTTGCCTCAGCTTGCTTCAAAAAATCAGTCACCGCCTAAGTATGCGGGGACTTAGCCGAAGAATTCCTTGGGCTTCAAATTCCCCCCTGATGGCCAACTGGCCGATTTCTTTCGAAGAAGATTCGGAGAGCGGACTTCGGAAAATTTCTTCAACTTCGAGCCCTGCAGGTAACTTCGAAAGCAACATATACTATGTATATTATTCGAAGAGTTAACGAACTTAACTTATTTTGCAGCTTCTTCAGCCCCTATAACTTCGGAGCAAATCGTATGAGCTTCGGAGAAGATTTTGGGCGTCCCAACTCCAACCGAGAAAGAATGGAGAATCAAATTGGTTTGTACTTGGGAGCGATCCAACCGAGTATGGGGGCTGCTCGAAGTTGTTCCGCCCCCTCTGGTGGATTGGGTGCCTTCGGAGAAAGGGCCCAGGAAGAGGAAAGCCGAAGCTGGAACTTCGAGCTCTGCCAAGACTCCGGTCAAGAAGGTGGCTCGAAAGCCAAAAATTCCTGCGCATTCGAGCCCAAGAGCTTCAATCTCCGATTCTCAGGAGAATGAAGGCAGGTTGCTCGTGAGGCTGATTGACGAGGATGCAGCCCAAAGAGCTGCACAAATTGACGAAACTGCGAGCGTGTCGGAGTCTCAAGAGAATCTTGAGCAAGTGAGGACTCCGGCTGCTCAAGAAGATTTACCTCAGGACGGAGCCCTTGTGGACGAAAGCGGAGTCGAAATTACTGCAGCCTCGATTCCGGGCGAAGTAACAACGGCGACTCAATACTTTGGAGTAGCCTTTGACCCGCCAAGCAGCCCAATGCTCCTCTGTCGCCAGAATGTCGAAGGTAAACTTCGCATAATTCTTTTGTTCTTTTTCCCTACAAATTTATACAATGTATAATACTTTTGTTTTTACAGGATCCACTTCCGTGGAAGAGGTCCGTCCCGAAGATACAATTCTTGGACCTTCGACAACTTCGGAGCCAATTCCAGGAGCCATTCAAATGGGGCCTGGAAAGGGCAAAGGAAAAATGGACCCCCTCCCTGCTCCAAGCTCAGGATCAACTCTGTCTGAGTCAACAGACGAGAGCCAATCTACTAAGGGGGGCCATTCTACTGGGGCTCCAAAAACCACAGCTCAGCACTCCGGGCCTTCGCCAAGCGAAGATGACCAGCAAGCCTTGAGCATGCTCCCCCTTCTAGCTCCTTTCTTGGAGCGAAGAACTGGGCTTCGGACTTTGCTTGAGCCTTTGGATCGAGCTAGTCGCGAAGTCGAGGAGACGGAAAGTTCGGAGCTTAATGCTGCCATGGAACGCGCAGCATACCAGGTACGAAGTATCTGCAAAACAGAATCAAATTTATATACAAATAATTTCTCACCTTGGTATTTTCTTTTCGCAGCAAACAGTTTTGGCCCGAGCTGCGAACATCTCAAACGAACGTGGAAACGTTCGCCTTCGAGAGGAAAATGCAACTCTTCAACGAAATCTTACTATCTCCAAAGGTCGAGTGGCCCACATGGACAATATGGTTTCAACGGAGCGCAGGGCCAGACAAGGCTTGGAAGCTGTGAATAAAGAGATCGAAGCGGAAAAAATTGTGCTTCGAGCAGAAATTGAAAAGATGCGGGCGGAGCACGCTACTGTGGGGGCCGAGCTTGTTAGACTCCGAGAAGAAGCTAGCTAACTACTGAATCAGAAGAATTCTTTAGCTACGGAGGCAGTTAGGCTCTCTGGAGTAATAGAAGAGCTAACTTCGACGAAGGATGCATTAATTGAAGATAAGCTGAAGTCAGAGAAGGTAGCTGCGGAGGTCATGGACCAATTGCTAGGCGTTCTGGAGTACTTCGGTACTACTGGGATGCTTCCTTCGGATGACAACATCTCCCTGCTGCGTCGGCTGAAGAGGATCCAAGGAGCAGCGAAGCAAATGAAGACAGCAGGCATTCAGTACGGAGAAATCTCCGGACAACTGGCTGCTGTCGGCATACTTCGTTACTACGAAGATCTGGGTCGATCGATAACTCCAAGCGCAGGAGAGGGTCCCATTACCTTCGATGACGACCAGCTTCTTACTCCCTCCGAAGGTGTGGCCGCTGCTTGGCAAGCCTTTCAAACGTCATGGAGAGCCGAAGGTCGCTCTGCGATCAAGGCCTAGATTGACGAAGGACAACGCCAGAAGCAGGCTCGGTCCCAAGCTTCGAGCAGTCAGCCTCCTCCAAACCCGCAGGTTTAGAATTGCCTTAGGATCTTCAACTATGTAAAGCACTACGCTTTTGTACATTTATAAATGAAGATTTGTTTATCAT
The DNA here is from genome assembly GCA_019279435.1 of Zizania palustris. NCBI lineage: Eukaryota > Viridiplantae > Streptophyta > Magnoliopsida > Poales > Poaceae > Zizania > Zizania palustris. The sequence continues at coordinate 57,413,403 of JAAALK010000289.1, read as the reverse complement.
GTTTTTAGGCTTTGCCTCATATGGAAGATGTCGAAGTGTTAGATGTTAACGACGAACTTCGCTTATTATGGGCTACCTTCGATATCTTAAAACTTCACAAGCGCCCTCGATTTCTAGTTCCTCGGGATAGTTCTGGAACGATTACATCCGAAATAAGCAAAGATATATTATCTTATATTAAAGAGCAGAAAAAGAAGTTAACTTGGAAACTTCATCTTCTGAAGACATTATATGGTCTGAAGACGAAGATGAAACTCAAGGTAAAAAGACTGAAGAACTTGGAAGCTGGGAAAGGAGTCCTGAACGGCTTCGAACTTGGGCCGAGCTTCAACAAGAACAAAAAGACTTTAGAGCTTCGAAGGGAGGCAGGAGAGTTAAACGCAAAGTTGTTAGAACTCCCAGCACTGGAACTAGTCGTTCCAACCCTAGCTCTAGAGATCGAAGAGGTCTTCGATTCCTTCTTGGTATAGATACCAATTTTTCGTGATGTAATCATATTTGTTCGAGTAATAAATATCAATTTAAAATTGTCTCCCTATTTATTAGCCCCTCTTTGGGCGTCGAACTGTATTCAAAGATGGTTAGGCGCAAAGAAAAACTTAGTACAATTTTCGGGGTTCGGAGCCCCTCAGCTATTTAAAGATTGATTAAAATCTTATAAAATGCCTTTGACTATTTGTAGTCTAAAGATTGGCAATTTAGTACCTTATGTTTTTGAAAGAAATCACTTGAGGTAACTTTCTGGACACTTTAGTGTCTTAGATAATTTGTCACTTTGGACTTTTTAACAGACATTCGAAGCTCATGGCTCAAACTCTGTTTTGTTTTGGCCTCCTTCGGCTCTTTTTTGTGACTTCTGTCAAACCAGTGGTTTGGAGTTTGTAGTGGTCTCTTTGGACTCTTTTTACGGATACCTACAAGCCGGTGGCTTGGGCTCCGCATAATTTGGTCTCCTTGGACTCTTTTTACGGATGTCTACCAGCCGATGGCTTGGACTCCGCATGATGTGGTTTCAGGCTCTTTTACGGATGCCTACAAGCCGGTGGCTTGGACTCCGGATTATGTCAGCCCCCACGCCGGAAGCTTCGAACCAATGGTTCGAAGTCCGAAAATATGATTCAAATTAATGACACTTCCCTCTCGGTCAACTCCACGGTTCCAGTGCGTCCACTCGGAAGCTGGAAGTTTATGAGGAGTAGGCACTATCTGAACCATATGCTTTATTGATTCGAAAAGTGATTACAAATGATTACAAGGAGCCCTTATGCGAAGTATCGCTTTAGGTGCTCCGCATGCCAAGTATGTGCTAACTCTTCACCTTCCAAATTAGCTAATTTAAAAGAGGCAAGACGTCCTGAATGAACAATTAAGTATGGACATTACCATTTATTTCCTAATTTTCCTGGCGCTATGATGCTTCGTAAAACGAGATGACCTGGTCTAAGCTCATTGATCTTGACTTTCGGGTCGAACCAAGTCTTCGTCTGTTGTTGATACTTCGTCAAATTGGCTACAGCTCGAAGTCTTGTCTCTTCTGTTAAGTCTAGCGAAGCTTGTCTTTCTCCTTCAATCTCTGGTTCGGTGCTGTGAAGTGATCCTCCTTTGAGCTCCGTTGGAGTCATAGCTTCATCTCCGAAAAGCAGTCTGAATGGAGTGAAACCTGTGGACCTCATTTGCGTAGTCCGAATGGACCATAAAATCTTCGGAAGTTCTTCGGTCCACAATCCTTTTGCTAATCGTACTATCCTTCGATTTAGCCCTGACAAAATATTTCCATTGGCTCTTTCTACAGCTCCATTAGACTGAGGATGTCTCATTGCAGCAAAACATATCTGGATGCCTAGCTCTTCGCAAAACTTCCTGAAAGGTTCTGCATCGAACTGTGTTCCATTATCAACTATGAGTTGCCTAGGCACTCCGAACCGGCAAATGATACTCTTCCAAAAGAAGTTTTGTACATTGTTCGAAGTGATAGCTGTTAAGGGCTCTGCTTCTACCCACTTAGAAAAATATTCAATAGCTACCACTGCGAACTTTAGATTTCCCTTAGCTACTGGAAAGGGACCAATCAAATCCATACCCCATCTGTCCATGGGCCATACCGGAGCAATAACTTGAAGGGCTGTTGGTGGACGATGACTCCGTCGTCCCATCCACTGACATCCTTGGCAGGTGCAGACTAAATTCTCCGCATATGCTACTATTGTAGGCCAATAAAGCCCCTGGCGAAGTGTCTTTCCTGCCAAAGCTCTAGGAGCTAAATGGCTACCACAAAGCCCTCCATGGATTTCTCGAAGAATATCTTGGCCTTCGGTTTGGGATATACATCGGAGTATAGGGGAATATACTCCGGCCTTATATAAAATACCGTTGATTATGTGAAAATTTCTGGCCCTGAGTTTCAATCTTGAAAGCTGTGGCTCTTCAGACAAATTTGTTCCTCCTTGTAAAAGTTCCATGATTGAATTCCTCCAATCTGCGTTTGGAATGCAAAGAATTTTTGCAGAAGGAATTTGTGGCACCGAAGGTGTACTGAGCTCCTCATAAAAAGCCTCTTCTGGTACATCCATAGCTCCGGCTGCAGCTTTTGCTAAGATGTCTGCTTGCACATTTTCTGCTCTAGGTATACTCCGAATGGAAATACCCTTGAATTGTGCTTCGATCTTACATATTTCTTCTAAGTACTTTGCAAGCTGTGGATGCCGAACTTGAAAACTTTTATCTACGTGCCCTGCTACTATTTGAGAATCTGTCTTTATAACAACTCTTGTAGCCCCTAGAGCACGGGCTTTTCGAAGACCCAGTAAGATCCCTTCATACTCCGCTATATTATTGGTAGACTTAAAGTTGAGTCTTGCGGAGTACATTGCCCTTTGCCCTGAAGGAGAAATTAACACTGCTCCAACACCTGCTCTAGATGCTTGGAAAGCTCCATCAGAATAAACAGTCCAAATTCCTTCGCTTGACTTCTCCGGAATCCACGTTGCACGGGGAGTCCACTCTGCTACGAAATCTGCCAACACTTGTGATTTGATTGCTGTCCTTGCCACAAAGGATATGCCGAAGGGTGCTAGTTCAACTGCCCACTTTCCAATTCTTCCAGTGGAGTCTTTACTTCGGAGCATATCTCCCAAAGGATACGAAGTTGGTACGATTACATTATGAGCCAAAAAATAATGTCTCAATTTCCTCGAAGCCATTATCAGAGCATAAGTGAAATTTTCAAGCTCAGAATATCTTGTCTTTGCTCCTGACAATGCTTCGGACACAAAATAAACTGGATTTTGTACCAACTTTCCATTGAAATCCATTTCTCTGACAAGGACTACGCTGACAGCAGAGCTTGTAGCTGCAAGGTAAAGGAGTAGGGTTTCGTCCGCAGTAGGCACTGTGAGTGTAGCAAGATTACTGAGATACTCTTTAATATCTTCGAAGCTTTTCTTACACTCCGGTGTCCATGCAAAATCTTCGGACCCTTTCAATGCTTTAAAGATGGGCAAACTTTTCTCCGCAGACCTTGCCAAAAACCTGCTAAGTGCTGCTAGACGACCGGTCAGCTTTTGCACTTGCTTTAAATTCTCTGGAGGAGCCATCTTCTGCAATGCAGTTATCTGAGTAGGGCTAGCTTCAATCTCTCTGCTTGAAACTAAATACCCTAACAATTTTCCAGCCTTAGCTCCAAAAATACACTTTTTAGGGTTAAGACGAATCCCACATGCCCGAAGGCTATTAAATGTTTCTGCTAAGTCTAGGCTATGTTGGTGCTTTAAAGCACTCTTTATTACAATATCATCCATATAGGCCTCTACATTGCGACCTAATTGATGACCTAGAGCCTTAGCAACTAACCTCGAAAAAGTAGCCCCGGCATTTCTTAAGCCAAAGGGCATTCTTACATAACAGAAGACTCCTGAGGGAGTTAAGAAGCTTGTCTTAATTTCATCTTCGCGCTTCAACCATATTTGATAATAGCCGGAGTACGCGTCAAGGAAGCTTAATAACTCCGAACCTGTAGTGGAGTCCACCAACTGATCAATTCGGGGCATGGGGTAGGGGTCACGAGGGCATGCTTTATTCAAGGATGTGAAATCAATACACATGCGCCACTTCTCGGAAGATTTCTTCCTGATGAAGAGTGGGTTGGCTAACCATTCTGTGTGAGCCACTTCTCTGATAATCCCAACCTTCAGCAACTTCTCAACTTTGTCTTTGGCAAGAACAACCCTTTCTGCAGACATTTTTCGGAGTCCTTGCCGAACAGGCCGGGCCTTCGGGTTTACAAGTAAGCTGTGTTCAATAATGTCCCGACTGACTCCGGTGATGTCTTCATCAGACCAAGCAAAGACATCTAAATTCTCCTCAACTACTTTCTCTAAGGAGGTAGCAACTTCTGGAGGCAAATCTTTGCCAAATTGAAATGAATATTCTTTGCCATCTTTAACAATAATCTTCATTGTAATCTCTCCTTCAGGGCTTGGTCTTGGGAAGGATTTCTTCGAAGACTCGCTAGGAGCAGAAAAATTTTCTTGATTATCTTGTCCACTATTTGAGGAGCCATGCTGAATAGCGTGGGCCTCATGGCTCTAGAAGTGATGAGTCATTGTCAACGATAGTCAAAGAGGACTGAAGAAGAGAAGAGATCTGCTGTTTCATGGGCCGCGTGTGACTCAGGTACACGGGCAGCGAGCGACTGTCGGGCAGAGGAGGCTGCGAAGTCGGGTTGGCCCAATCCGGGTGCATGGGCCAGAAGCAGTAGAAGACCCACTGGGCTGTTGACCAGGACTGACTCAGGTACACGGGCGGTGAGCGATTGCCGGGCTGAGAGAGCTGCGGGGTCGGGCCGGTCCAATCCGGGTACCTGGTGCAAAGCTGGTGGAGGTTTTGTCAGTTTCGGCGTAAAACTGACAACCGTTGATTCTGTATCCGACTGTCCAGAAGAATAGCTTCAGGATATGTCATTTGTTACTCTAGGCCCACAGTCAGTCAGTTGTGTCTGTAAAAATACCTAAGGGCAGTAGAGTCTTTTTCTGTATTTTTGAGTCTGTAAAAACCCTAAGGGGCTGGTAGAATATTCCTAGTGTTGGGCTGCCTATAAATAGCACCCCAATCCCTAGGGTTTGGACTACCCTTTTGAGCTGAAATCAAATCCACCCATTGGGTCACTTTTGCCTCTCTTCTCTCTCCTGTGTGCGCCGCCAGGACTGGCTCCTCTCTGTTCTTGCATTATTTTGACTCAAATCTGTTGGATGCATTTAATCCTTGGTCTCTGGTGAATTTATTGCTTGCATCTTGTTCGGTTTGGGAAGTTAATGCCTTGGGCACGAGCTGGTGATTTTATTTCTTGGGGAGAAGCTTCTTCTGTTGTTTGTGTTCTTCACGGTGGGAGTACTAGTTCTTGCTGTTGCAAGTAGTACTGCTTTGCTGTAGCTACAGTGTCCTGTAGCAGCTTTTCACCTTCTATTGTCCAGCTTTTTGATCGAAGCTGACAGTCTCTTTTACCTTTTTCTGGGTATGTCTGGTGAAGCTCGTTTCAGTGCGAAGCCCCTCAACTCCGTGAGGCAGGCTTCGATCGAACATCTTTAAAGACTTCACTCAGACTTCGAACTTCTGTTTTTGTGTCTGAGTTGCTAGCTTCGAAGTTCTTTCTGTATTGGACAGCATCGCTTACTTCGAACTAGCATACTCCGAATCTATCTGTTTGAAGTGCTCACTTCGTTAGGCTTCGAAGTTGGGTTCGAAGCTTGTCTGTTCTGATAGACTTCGCTTGGATTCCGTTGTGGCGTATCAGCCTTCGATTCTCCTCCCGAAGCTTTCCTTTTTCGAAGATAGAGTGTAGGCTTCGGACTTGATTCTCTGTCACGTGACAGACTTCGCTTCTTTGTTCGAAGGTTGTCTGTTTGTGTGGTGTGTTCGAAGTTTTTGTGTTCGAAGGTTCAGCTTCGGAGCTTTCGGTTCTAAGTGTGTTCGAGGTTTTGTCTTCGAAGTGCATACCTCGAAGCAGGCTTCGGCACTGGTTTACTTCGCTCCGAAGCTCGTAACTTGAAGTTGTGTTCGAAGTCTTGTCTTCGAAGTGCTTACTTCGAACCAAGCTTCGGCACTGTTTTTACTTCGCTCCGAAGTACACTTCGCTTCTTACCACTTCGAACTAGGCTAGACAGTGATACCTTCGGCACTTCGGACAGACTCCGTCATCAACCTCCGAAGCAGACTTCGACGTGCGAAGGGGGCTTCGCCAAGTACCGAACAGGAGACAACTTTGGACAGTAACTTCTCTTTTCACTTTATACATACTTAGATCATCTCATTGAGAAGTATAGGCCTGTTACAAACTTGTTTATCTGCCTAGTTGCACCACTTTAGTTTTACACTGTTTATCATCAGATGCTTCTAGATTAGAAACCTTTAGACTTAGGCCTTCGGTTTATTTTCTGCTGCGTAGTATTTTTGAGGTGCGTTGGGTATTGGGAACAGGCCATTGATTCGAAAGAATTTTTAAGGCGCCCATTCACCCCCCTTTGGTCGCTACTTTCGGTCCTACAAGTGGTATCAGAGCGAGGTTAGGGTTTTTCCATACCTTAACCGGTTCTAAACCCAGTAGTGACTATGACGTCTCCAGGCAAGGTCCCGTCCTTGGAAGCCTATGGCTATAATTATTGGAAGACTCGCATGCGAGCCTATCTCATGAGCCAGGGTTCGGACATATGGGACATTTGCGTTCACACCACGTTTGTCATTCTGCCAGTTACTGAGCAAGGTACTGCTGGTATCATTGCTCAGCATCTGAGCAACAGTAAGGCTGTGAACATTTTATTTTCTGGTTTAGGTCCCACTGAATTTGAGCGCGTGAGTCATCTCTCCACTGCGAGAGAGATCTGGGCTACCCTCAAGGCACACCATGAGGGAACAGCACAGGTCAAGGCTCGGCTCTATCAGACCTACCGGCGTGAATATGAGAATTTCACTCAGAAGCCGGGTGAATCTGTTGAGGCTTTGTTTGGTCGTTTTCAGTCGATCATTAACAAGCTTCGGGACAACAAGGCTGAGGGTGCTCAGTTAGTCTCAGATCACGAGCAGGCGCTCAAGGTTCTTCATACCTTGGACCCAAAGATCTGGGAGATCAAGGTATCATCTATCGTTGAGAGTACTTCTTACGATACCTTGACCATTTCTGAGTTGTTTAGCAAGCTGAAGGCCACTGAGGTAGATATCCAGTTGAGATCAAATCTCACTGGCTCTGGATCAAAATCCCTGGCCCTTGCTACACCTTCTGTTGATCCCTCTGCTGTGAGCTGTGCTGGGTTCTCTTTGATGTCTATCACTGAGGACCAGCTTGAGTTGTTGGGAGATGATGATTTGTGTCTCTTTAACAACCGGGTGCGTCGTGTCTATGATAAAAGAATGTTCAAAAGACACGGCACAAAATCCGGATGCTTTGAATGTGGTGATCCAGGACACTTCATCGCCGACTGCCCCAAGCGCAGTGGATACAAGAAGGGCACCGGCAACAGCTTCCACGACTCCGGCAAGCATGAGAGCCCCTCCTTCATCAAGGGCAAGCCGAAGACTCGGTTCTTCAAGAAGGCCCTGAAGGACTACCGGCGAGAGAACAAGAAGCGCGACAAGGCCTTCTTCGCCGAGATGGAGAAGAGCTACTCCAAGAGATCCACGTCTTCTTCCTCTTCATCGAGCTCAAGTGATGAGGAGATCTCCATCAAGAAGGGGAAGGACAAGGATGATCCGGCAGGCCTCTGCTTCATGGCCTTCGGAGACAAGCCGAAGAGCCGCTCACACCAGCGCCGAAGATCCCGCAAGAGCTTCTGCTCCATGGCTCTTGGGGATAGAGAAGAAAAGAGCTCCTCCGACGACTCCGACGACGACAATAGCAAGGTATCATCTTATGAGCGCGAAATTGTCGATTTACTTGAGAGCAATCGTCAGGAGTTGAAGTATCGGGAGAAACTGCTTAGGGGAGCTAAGAAAAGGATAGACGAGTTAGAAAGTGAGCTTGCCGTAGCCAACGGTAGAATAGAAAGTCTATCTTCTTCCCCTTGCTTGGGTGATAGCAGTGAGTGCCCGAAGTGTGAGGTGCTTCTGTGTGACCTGTCGACTCTGAAGTCTAGGTACACAGAAAGGGTTGATGAGAGGGACGCTTTGGCCACTGAGCTTGAAAGCGCTCAGCAGGAGCTGAAAGATGCTCAAGCCACTGTCGTCGCACCCTGTGTTGATTGCCCATCTCATCTAGCTGCCTTAGCTGAGCTGAAATCCAAGGGCAATGAGCATTTGGGTGATTTGGAGAGGTTGAGAGCTGAGCTTGCCCAGACTAGGCTAGAGCTTGAGACACTGTCAGTTCCACCCACTGTTTGTGAGAACTGTCTGTCTCTTAGAATGGAGTTGATTAAGCTAAACGCCGGAAAGTCTGTCCAAGTAGAGAGTGAGTGTGAGACCTGCTTGTCACAGGTGGAGGTTCTAGCTTCCTTGAGAGAGGAACTAGCAGATTCTCAGAATGAGAACTTTTACCTCCGTTCTATCCTGAGTTGGATCAGTGCCAGAGAGCCACAGCTTGGCATGATGATCCAGCAGTTCAAGAGGAAGGATGGGTTTGGAGTAGGTTACACCTACACCAAGGCTGACTTTGAGAGTGCCCTTAGCCGGGCAGTGGAGTGGAGTAAAATGACTCCAGAGCAGAGGTATCCTAAGACTCACTCCACTGATACCTCCCAGGCTTGTCAGCCCAAGGATGGAGTAATCCATGAACCACCAAAAGCTCCACCCAAGAAGCCTATCTGGGTTCCTAAGCCCAAACACCTCCACTCTTCTCTAGACTCTCTTCCTGGACCCTCTCAGCCCAAGAAGACCACACCAAATGCTACCAAGCCCAAGAACCCCAAGCCTCAACCACATCCCAAGAAGCCTACCTATCATTGTGAGTTTTGTCAGAGAGACGGGCATCTTGCGGAGTTTTGCTTCAGGAGGAAGCGGGTTGAGAGAGCAGAGAGGGCTCGTAGTGATCAGGTGCAGTTCTACCAGCAGGGTGGTAGACTGCGTGTTCCTCGGCGCGGGGAGAGGCTGGAGGACAGGCCGCGTCGTGTAGGTGGTGGTAGAGGAGACGGTTTTCGTGCCCGTGCTCCGGTTGGTGGTGTTCGTTCCGGCAGAGTTCCAGACCGAGTTGGCGACGGTTCTGGACCTCGTGGCCGTAGGGTTAGGCAAAACCGAGGACCGCGCTTTGAGCCGCGTTTTGGTCCAAATTCCTTTGATGGTTTTCGCTTTCCATCTTTTGAGCAGATGGCTCGACACTGGTTTAGCTCTTTTGCTAAACCTGGTGCCGGACCGTTTGCTCCTACTTACAGACATTGATTGTGCAGGACCAGGGACTGGAGGATGTTTGGATCATGGACTCAGGATGCTCTCGCCACATGACGGGACATCGCAAATGGTTCTCCAGTCTTACTCCCCCGAGCTCCAAAGAGTACATCACATTCGGGAACAGCGGTCAAGGGAAAGTAAGTGGCATAGGCTCCATCAGCATTTCAGATCATTTCTCTTTAAAGAATGTTGCTTTGGTCAAAAATCTGAACTTTAATTTAATCTCTGTGTCGCAACTTCTTGAGGATGGTTTGGAAGTGCGTTTTAAGAAGGGCAATTCTTCTGTGATTGATTCTAGAGGGTCTTTGGTTTGTCAGATTTTACCCTTCGGTAAAGTTTTTCGAATTGACTTCTCTAGTTCTTTTGGCCCTTCTCGCTGTTTGATTGCTGGATCTTCTTCTGAGCTCTGGAAGTGGCATAGGAGGTTAGGTCATTTGAGTTTTGATCTGCTAGTCAGGTTAAGCTCTATGGACCTCATCCGAGGATTGCCCAAGCTTAAAATGGAGAAGGATCTAGTTTGTCATCCCTGTCGTCATGGGAAAATGGTTGCCGCTTCTCACTCACCTGTGACTCAGGTGATGACTTCATATCCGGGCGAGCTTTTACATTTGGACACTGTAGGTCCAGCTCGGGTACGCTCAGTCGGTGGGAAGTGGTATGCACTTGTAATTGTTGACGACTTTTCTCGTTTCTCGTGGGTTTTCTTTTTGGAGTCTAAGGATGAAACTTTTCAATTTGTCCATGACCTGATTTTGAAGCTGAAGAATGAGAACAATGGCCGGATGCGAGCAATTCGCTCCGACAACGGCTCTGAGTTCAAGAACTCTCAGTTCGTCAGCTTCTGTGGTGATCAGGGTCTGGACCATCAGTTTTCTTCTCCTTACACTCCCCCACAGAACGGCGTTGTGGAACGAAAGAACCGCACGCTAGTTGAGATGGCCAGGACGATGCTCGATGAGCACAGGACTCCTAGGCGTTTTTGGGCTGAAGCCATGAACACGGCTTGCTATCTGGCCAACCGCATTTTTCTTCGAGCTTACATTGGTAAGACATCATATGAGTTGCGGTTTGGCAGACAGCCCAAAGTGAGCCACTTGCGAGCGTTTGGCTGCAAGTGCTTTGTGCTCAAGAAGGGAGGGCATTTGGACAAATTTGAGTCTCGTTGCTGGGATGGTGTTTTTCTTGGTTATGCATTGCATTGTCGAGGCTTCCGTGTTTGGAACCTCGAATCCCAGCTGCTTGTCGAGACGTGTGAGGTTTCTTTTGATGAGTCCTTGCCTTCGTTGACTCCTTCTTTTGAGCTTTCTGGTGATGATGAGCTCGGAGAGTCCATCTTCGAGGAAGATGAGGATACTCCAGCTGCTGTTGAGGGCGGGCCTTTTGCTTCCCCCGCAGAGCCCACACCTTCTGTGACTTCGACTGATGATGAGGGCGGACCTCTGATCACTTCTTCCACTTCGATCGAGCCCCCTCAGTCGAGTCTAGAGGTGCCAGCTGCTGACTCCGGTGAGGTGACTTCAGATCACCAGGGAACCCGAGCAGTTCAGCGTGACCATCCCTCAGAGCTCATCATTGGTGATTTGACTGAGAGGACTTTGCGTTCTTCTGCCTCTCTCGCTGTGTTTGCTGAATCTGCGTTTGTTGCATCTTTTGAGCCCAGAGATCTTTCTCATGCTCTCTCTGATTCTAATTGGATTAATGCCATGCAAGAAGAGCTTGAGAACTTTGTCCGCAATCGGGTTTGGACACTAGTTGAGTCGCCACCTGGATGCAACCCCATAGGTACCAAGTGGGTATTCAAGAACAAACAAGGTGAAGATGGGGTTGTGGTGCGCAACAAGGCCCGACTAGTTGCCCAGGGTTATTGCCAGAAGGAAGGTATTGACTTTGAAGAAACCTTCGCTCCTGTTGCCCGTCTTGAGTCCATTCGCATTCTTTTAGCATTTGCCGCTTCAAAGGGTTTTAAGCTTTTTCAAATGGACGTTAAGAGTGCTTTTCTGAACGGGTACATAGAAGAGGAGGTTTATGTTAGGCAACCCCCCGGTTTTGAGAACCCTAAGTTTCCTCGACATGTTTTTAAATTGCACAAAGCTTTATACGGGTTGAAACAAGCCCCCAGGGCTTGGTATGACCGGTTAAAGCAGTTTTTGTTGGGGAAGGGTTTTGTGATGGGTTCTGTGGACAAAACTCTTTTCTTGCTCAGAGATGCTTCAGATTTCTTAGTTGCTCAGATTTATGTGGACGATATTATCTTTGGCGGTACTACTGATTCTCTTGTGTCCAAGTTTTCTGAGCAGATGCACAGTGAGTTCGAGATGAGCCTCATGGGTGAGCTCAAGTACTTTCTAGGGCTCCAGATCAAGCAGACCAAGGACGGCACCTTCATCCACCAAGGTAAGTACACTCGTGACATGTTGAAAAAATTGACTTTGGTGGTGAGCTGAAGCCGCAGATGACCCCGATGGGCACTTCTGGGGGTCTGGACAAGGACGAGAGCGGCGTCAAGGTCAACGAGAGAGAATTTCGAGGGATGATCGGGTCGCTGCTGTACTTGACGACGACTAGGCCAGACATACAGTTCGCCGTGGGACTGTGCGCGCGCTTCCAGTCTTCACCACGCGCGTCTCATCGGCAGGCTGTCAAGCGCATCTTCAGGTATCTCACATATGCGCCTGATCTTGGTCTCTACTATTCAGCATCATCTTCTCTTGATTTATCTGGCTTTTCGGACGCTGACTTTGGTGGGTGCCGGTTGGATCGCAAGTCGACTTCCGGTACTTGCCAGTTTCTTGGTTCTTCTCTTGTCTCTTGGTCTTCTCGAAAGCAATCTGGAGTTGCTCTTTCGACCACAGAGGCTGAGTATGTAGCTGCTGCTAGCTGCTGCTCACAGTTGGTTTGGATGATTTCCACTCTGCGAGATTTTGGGTTGTTCTTTCCTACCAGAGTTCCTTTGTTTTGCGACAGCACCAGTGCTATTAGTGTAGGGAAAAACCCATGTATTCATTCAAAAACCAAACACATTGATGTGCGCTTTCACTTTTTGCGGGATCAATATGAGAAAGGTGTCATTGACCTTGTTCATGTTGATACCCATCATCAGTTGGCTGACATTTTCACCAAACCCCTAGATCAGTCTACTTTTGAGCGTTTACGAGGGGATTTGGGTGTTGTGTATCCTTTCTAGGATATTTTGCGTCAGTTTTTCTTTCTTCTTTACTCTTTTCTTGAGTCTTTTTGTGTGTGTTCATATCATACATATTCACATATCACACTTTTGAGCCTGCTTCTGTTATATGATTAAACTGCTTTACTTATTCTAGCTGGTACATGCTTTTGATTACTCGTCGATGATCATGCTTTGTTTCAGTTCATTTGATATGTCTGATATCTGTCATATGCATGGCTTTTACGCTTTCAACTTGAAAAATGATCACCATTGCTTCTGGTAACTAGCATGTGTAGGCTGAGTGCTTTTGCTATCTGTTACATGCCTTGTAGCTAGTTCATCACATAGATGCAGATATGCAACTTGGACATCTTTATGCTTTAACATGGAAAATATGCTATAAAAATGATAAAAAATCAAAAAATGAATGAAAATTCCATGCCTTTTTATGCTTGAGTTGAAAAGATCCAAGTGGGTTTGCTTTGTCGCATTGCATTGTTCTGGACTGCTTACCATAGCACCTTGGTATGAACTAGGACAGTGTAGTGTATGCCAAGACCAATGTCTTAAGCTTCCGATGGTCCAGTTCTGGCCTAGGCTTGACTTGGTCGGTTAACATAAGGTTTGACATGCAAATAACCCTTGGCACAAATGACAAAGGAAAATGAAAAAGCCTGAACTTTAAAAGGATAACAAGCTTGCTGAAGCACTTTGTTTTGACCAACGCTTATCTTGGTAGATATCAGCTAGCTTCTGCATCTTATGCTTTACCTCGCTTGTTTACTAGAACATGTGGTGATGCTTTTGTTTGCAAAAACTTGACAAATGCGTGCTAAATGACTTTCTTTAGATATCATCTCTTGCACTGATCATGTCATGTGTCTTAGACAGTATCTCTTTTGCTATACTTGTTAGATACTGTATTTGCAGTCAATCATATTTGAGAAGCATGCTTTCTTCACTCCACCTGCACCCCAATTGCATTCACTGCATATTTTTAGGGGGAGTTGCTTTTCAGGGGGAGTATGTGTCTCTTTTGAGTGCTTGATGAGTTCACTTGTCAACAAGGGGGAGAAATTTTGGGATCAGAGTTTAAGGGGGAGTTCTTACTCTGTCGATATCCTTGTTGTTCTGAAATCGCACTCATTTTGAGCTTTTACGTTTTTGTTAACCATAATGACCGTTTCTTGCTTTTGTCCGGCTTTTGGTCATTAGGGTTAAATTTTTACCTTATTTTTTTTCTTCTTCTTCTTTGTTTCCTTGTGTTTTGTTTTCGTGTTTCCACATTTGTTCACAGGTGCTGAAGAGCTGAGAATTGAGGAGTGTTGACAATGCACTCATCAAGGGGGAGATTGAGGAGCCATGCTGAATAGCGTGGGCCTCATGGCTCTAGAAGTGATGAGTCATTGTCAACGATAGTCAAAGAGGACTGAAGAAGAGAAGAGATCTGCTGTTTCATGGGCCGCGTGTGACTCAGGTACACGGGCAGCGAGCGACTGTCGGGCAGAGGAGGCTGCGAAGTCGGGTTGGCCCAATCCGGGTGCATGGGCCAGAAGCAGTAGAAGACCCACTGGGCTGTTGACCAGGACTGACTCAGGTACACGGGCGGTGAGCGATTGCCGGGCTAAGAGAGCTGCGGGGTCGGGCCGGTCCAATCCGGGTACCTGGTGCAAAGCTGGTGGAGGTTTTGTCAGTTTCGGCGTAAAACTGACAACCGTTGATTCTGTATCCGACTGTCCTGAAGAATAGCTTCAGGATATGTCATTTGTTACTCTAGGCCCACAGTCAGTCAGTTGTGTCTGTAAAAATACCTAAGGGCAGTAGAGTCTTTTTCTGTATTTTTGAGTCTGTAAAAACCCTAAGGGGCTGGTAGAATATTCCTAGTGTTGGGCTGCCTATAAATAGCACCCCAATCCCTAGGGTTTGGACTACCCTTTTGAGCTGAAATCAAATCCACCCATTGGGTCACTTTTGCCTCTCTTCTCTCTCCTGTGTGCGCCGCCAGGACTGGCTCCTCTCTGTTCTTGCATTATTTTGACTCAAATCTGTTGGATGCATTTAATCCTTGGTCTCTGGTGAATTTATTGCTTGCATCTTGTTCGGTTTGGGAAGTTAATGCCTTGGGCACGAGCTGGTGATTTTATTTCTTGGGGAGAAGCTTCTTCTGTTGTTTGTGTTCTTCACGGTGGGAGTACTAGTTCTTGCTGTTGCAAGTAGTACTGCTTTGCTGTAGCTACAGTGTCCTGTAGCAGCTTTTCACCTTCTATTGTCCAGCTTTTTGATCGAAGCTGACAGTCTCTTTTACCTTTTTCTGGGTATGTCTGGTGAAGCTCGTTTCAGTGCGAAGCCCCTCAACTCCGTGAGGCAGGCTTCGATCGAACATCTTTAAAGACTTCACTCAGACTTCGAACTTCTGTTTTTGTGTCTGAGTTGCTAGCTTCGAAGTTCTTTCTGTATTGGACAGCATCGCTTACTTCGAACTAGCATACTCCGAATCTATCTGTTCGAAGTGCTCACTTCGTTAGGCTTCGAAGTTGGGTTCGAAGCTTGTCTGTTCTGATAGACTTCGCTTGGATTCTGTTGTGGCGTATCAGCCTTCGATTCTCCTCCCGAAGCTTTCCTTTTTCGAAGATAGAGTGTAGGCTTCGGACTTGATTCTCTGTCACGTGACAGACTTCGCTTCTTTGTTCGAAGGTTGTCTGTTTGTGTGGTGTGTTCGAAGTTTTTGTGTTCGAAGGTTCAGCTTCGGAGCTTTCGGTTCTAAGTGTGTTCGAGGTTTTGTCTTCGAAGTGCATACCTCGAAGCAGGCTTCGGCACTGGTTTACTTCGCTCCGAAGCTCGTAACTTGAAGTTGTGTTCGAAGTCTTGTCTTCGAAGTGCTTACTTCGAACCAAGCTTCGGCACTGTTTTTACTTCGCTCCGAAGTACACTTCGCTTCTTACCACTTCGAACTAGGCTAGACAGTGATACCTTCGGCACTTCGGACAGACTCCGTCATCAACCTCCGAAGCAGACTTCGACGTGCGAAGGGGGCTTCGCCAAGTACCGAACAGGAGACAACTTTGGACAGTAACTTCTCTTTTCACTTTATACATACTTAGATCATCTCATTGAGAAGTATAGGCCTGTTACAAACTTGTTTATCTGCCTAGTTGCACCACTTTAGTTTTACACTGTTTATCATCAGATGCTTCTAGATTAGAAACCTTTAGACTTAGGCCTTCGGTTTATTTTCTGCTGCGTAGTATTTTTGAGGTGCGTTGGGTATTGGGAACAGGCCATTGATTCGAAAGAATTTTTAAGGCGCCCATTCACCCCCCTCTGGTCGCTACTTTCGGTCCTACACTATTCACTTGTCTTGGATCAAGAGGGGGGCCATGACCATACTCCGCTCTTCGGGTAGTAGCTTGATCTCCGAAGATTGTGAGTACTCCTGCTTGTGTGGGCATCTTCATACACAAGTAATTGTGGTGCGCCACAGCTCCGAACTGATTTAACAAGCCTCTTCCGAAGATGACATTTGTATTCATATGGAGCATCCACAACGTCGAAGATTACTTCCTCCGTCCTAGCTAGCAACCCTTCTCTGAAAGTAACTTCTAGGCCAATTTGGCAGAGGGCATCAAGCGGGGGTCCTACAAAACCTTGCAGCGGACGAGCCGCTGGGAGAAGGTGCTTTCGGGAGATGCATAGTTGATCGAAGGCTTGAACAAAAATAATGTCTGCCAAACTCCCTCTGTCAATTAGCACTCTCCGAACCTCAGTTCCTGCAATATCGGCAGTAATGACAAGTGGGTCTGCATGTGGAAATTTAATGCCAGCTGCATCCTCCGCCGAAAAAGATATTGGAACATGGGACCACTCGGGCATAGCAGCTGCAGACGATGAAGTTCCAATATGCCCCACCTCTCTGACATACTCTCTTCTCTGCCTCTTTGACATGCTTCCGAGAGTTCCTCCTCCGGAGATTGGGAGGACTACTCTTTTTCCTCAATCTTGCCCTTCTTCCTGCTTTGGAGGTGGCATAACATTGACCACCGGAGGACGTCTTGCTGGATCAAAGTTCTCTATTCGCGCCACAGTCTGGACAGGCTCTGGACGCACTTCAGCTTGAACTCGGTCTGTAGTGCCTCGACCCGAAGTTCTTTCCAAATACTCTCCTCTCAGAGTAAGTATAGCTTTGCACGCGTTAGTTGCGTGACTTCGGTTTTCACCATGAATGCAGCAGAAAAAAGTTTGGCCTTTACCAACCGATTTCCCTGGAGGCCTCCAACTGCTGGTTTTACTTCCCGAAGGCTGCGGAGCTCTCTGGGCAAACTTTTGCGGGGGTGCAATGTTCAGAACTTCTGAACGAGGATGCTTTTGCCCTCTTCTCCTATCATGTTGAGCTTCGAAGGCAGGTCCTTGCGGCTGCGCTGAAGTCTTCACTTCCAATTTCACTTCCTGTAGTATGGACGGAGTAGCTGCGGTTCTCTGAAGCCAGCCCTCTTCTGACCTTGCATATTCTTCAAAATAGGACATCAGTTGAGAAACAGAAGATATGCTTTTCTGGTGAAGTTTATCAAGTAGGCCTGGATGGATAACTCCCTCTCGAGCTGCATCAACTACCGAAGAAGTAGTTAACCCTCGGATTTGCGACTTCGTATGAGCGAAGCGCTTGAAGTACTGTCTTAAGGTTTCTCCAGGGAGCTGCTTCACCTGGAAAAGACTTCCCGTTGACATTGGAGACACGAAGGTGCCCTGGAAATTACTCACGAACTTTTTCTTTAACTGCCCCCATGAACTAATTGATCCTGGTTTTAAAGACCAGAACCATCGCAAAGCTACTCCTTGAAGAGCCAGGGGGAAACATTTTGCCATAGTGTCCCGCACTCCTTCACTGGCTTCAATCGCCAAAGCATAAGATCGGACAAATTCTCCAGGATCTTCATCTCCGGCATACTTGCAAAGCTTCGAAGTCTTAAACTTCGGGTCGAAGCGAACTTTTTGCAGTTCAAGATGCAACGGAGACTCGGTATTAAAGGAGGCGTTCTCCGGGGCTTCAGGATAGATAGGTTCGTCGTCTTCAGGCACTTCAGGAATAACTGGGATGGCTTGAGAGCGAAGCCTATTTGCAGCTTCTTGCCGCCATCTCGCTACTTCGGCTTGGAGACTGGCCATCTGAGCGGCCATATCGCCAAGTCTGTCTTCATCTCCTCCGGAAGGATCTTCCGGGTCTCGAGAACTGTGGGGATCGGTTTGAAGTGGAACTTGGGGTGGAAGAGGGACTCCATCGGGGCGAAGTATAGATGGAGTTGGCGGAGGAACTCCGTATACTCGGGGAAGGGGCATCCCTTCCGGTGTTTGAGGTGGAGGAAAAGTCGAAGGTCCTCCGACCTCGACTGTATCTGGGGATCTAGCTCCGAAGGTCCGAGGAGACCTTCGAGTAGGATTACCAGCTGAACTCTGCTTAGGAGGCATGGTTTGAAAACTCGGTAGAGAACGAAGTTTCTTGGACTAAGTTCCCCACGGACGGTGCCAACTGTTTGCATAAAAGATTACGCTAACAGGTTTCAGAAGATTAGAAACTAACAAACGAAGTGTTTGCGAAAGAAACTATTCTAAGCCTCCTAAAGGATAATAACTTAGAATAGTTCGAAAGTGTGTATTGAATAACTTGTATTTGGTCTCTATTACAGGGTTAAACGGGGGGTATTTATAGGCTCAAACATTAAGGAAAAGACCTTTTTACCCCTCTATTACAACCGACATAGTGGAAACTATTCGGTACCCTCAATAGGGCTAAAATGGTAAAAGACTAATCTAATGAGAAAGAAGATAAGTCTTCCATCTTAGCTGGCAAAGAAGCTCCCGGAAGAATCCAAGTTCGAAGATATACTCCGAACTAGAGTCCTTCGTCATACTTCGAACTTGACTTAATACATCTCTGAAGTTATATGCTGGAAGTCTTCGTCTTAATCATCAGTCTTTATTTCGTCACTGCAATAACCCTGAAGATGGAATATTTTCCCCCAACATATAGTATAAAAGTTATGCTAACACGTTTGTTTAACCTTGATGGGCTACTGATTGCAAAGTGGATTTATACTAGTTCAGACATCTGAGGTGGATAATAACCTTACATCCAGTTCATAGTGATTTTGATATTCTCCTTCTTCTTTCATTATTACATTAGAGATGACCAATATTTAAAGGCAAAATATAACAAGATAATACCATTTCACCCTCTAATTACAACCGTCGTAACAAACTCTGTTCACAAGACTTCGTGGAGGTAGAATGATAAACCTTCATGTAAATACATGTCTTGATACTAGGGATGAGGGTCACTAGTTTTGGTCTGTATGCCGAAATAGTTCTAAGACCTTGAAGCTGGTAACGTGGCATAGTTCGAAGGTTTCGTAGCTGGAGTGGTCTCTGCAACAACTTTCAAAGAGAGACTTTGCCTGCTCCTCTTGATCAACTCTTAGCATTGTGACTTTGAAGTGACCATCGAGTAGTCTTGGATGTTCCGCTTCATTCAGGCCGGAGAGGTCTTCGACCAGCTAGAGAGCTTCAAACCATCATAGGGCTCTAGCCTTCTAGACGACTTCATAGATAGTATTATTTTGATCTTATTAGGGTAAAACTATTTCCCCAACACATCAGTTTTGAAGTATTTTAAAATTTCGAACATATATTCCTTACCATACTCGTACTCCTGTATATTATAAATCATTTAACTTTTCATATATAAAATTTGTCTAACTTTGCTATTTTTTAAAAAATATTGTCAGGCCCGTAATTTTCATTCCGAACAAAATGTATATCAATCCATGTCCCAGGAAAAGGCATGGTATACATTAATAAAATTAGATTACAGACCATCGAGGAAATGTTAATTACAATAGTAAATACAAGGGAAATTTAAGCCTTACACATAGTGATAAATGACAACAGTGGAAAACCAAGCATAGCCTATGATACCATCTTAACAGATCTTGAATGCGGACACACTAAACCTTCGAAACCTGACTTCATCCTTCTTTGCCATTAGCTAGAGGGGCAAAAGGTTTAGTACTTTCGTACTCGACAAGCCTCCCAAAATAACGCAAATATTGCAAGGGTATAACTAAGATGGCATAATAGGATTCATTTTGCGTAAAGCCAATTTTCATTTAAAACAATTGTAAAACATCTATAAGTAATAAAGACTACACTATGAACAAGTTTCAATCAAAGGAGTGCACCAACACTGGCAGGTTACCACCACCTGTAGGATCCTTAGATCCCAGACCCAACCATCGTAACAAGATTAATGTGGAAGGTGATTCTAACCATGAAAACATCACTTTGCCTACCTTGACCGATGGCTGGGCTATTTGAATAGATTTTAACTCTGATCAAAGATGTACAACTTTACCCACAAGACACAATCTCGGTTAATGCTGGAATACGATACTCCGACCCAAGCCCATGCCAAGGCCCTTTGTATACCGTACCAACACACCAATACCAGCTAAGGTTTCGCTTCCCGTAGAGTCAACCTAGTTGAGTAAGCCCCTTATTGTGTCAAGTGACATTCAGGGCTGGCGGTGCGACCCACCATGAACTGTCACCCTTCATACCACTGGTGTCGTATGCAGGTGCAAGTAATACTCCATGTCAGGTCTTACCCATTAGACTTTTGGTAATACGGAAGTGCATTGCAACAGTAGTGATAGACCGATACTTAATCACCATGGGTGTCATATCCAAAATTTTAATTAGTCAAGTTTTGATCCAAACCCCTAAATATAGAAACCATACTGTAGGGTACAAATTAATCACCATGATTGATACAACATTTATCATTAAAGATATGAACAATTAACCCATTTAAAAAGACTAGTTGTACTAAACATGTCTAAGCAGTAAATCCTATGTTGGCCAACTTGTAACATCCCATGAAATAAAAATAAATAAAATAAAGAAAATGAATTTTCAGGAATATAAAGGATTTATTTAATTAAAGAAAATACTAAAAGAACCCTATTAAAGCCAAACAAGGGGGAGAACTTCAAATTTTAACTTGGAAAATTTATGGTGGAATCTAGAAGCCAAGATATAATTTTAGAAATGTTTACAAATTTTTATCAATAGTGATTCAACCTTTAATCAAATAAATGAATTACTGGAATTATTTTAATTAATAAAAGCATTTTAAATTCTATTGGGCCGCAACCCTGAAACCTCCCCGAGCCTGTCCCAATCTAGCCTTGAGCCACTGCCAGGTGGGGTCCGCCTGTCGGTGCACTCCCCCTCTCTCCTCTCCCGCGCCCGCGTCAGTTTGGCCCCGCCCATCAGACACTCCCCCCTCGCCTTCGGTCCCTGGCAGTCGCGGCCCGCCTGTCGGCGCTGTTGGCTTCATGCTCGGCCGCTGACAGGTGGGGGCCACCTGTCAGATGCTTCGTCTCCGATGGAAGGGGATCCCCCTTTCCTTTTCGACGACCCCCTTCCATTTCTCGCCGCCGGCCGCCCCTATCCGCCAGGATATGCCCCGGAATCCCTTCCTCTGACCCCGGCGATCACTTTCCCCCTTTAGCCGATGCATATTCGCGCTTATGGAAGTTTGGCCATGCAAATGGAAAGCCTCGCTGGAGATTGTGGGAACCCTCGGTTCCCTTCCGGTTAGACACCGGTGACCCCCCTATAAGAACCCCTCGCCCTCACCGCACTCCGGCCACTCATCCCTAGCATTAGCCACACTTTACCGAAGCCTTGCGATGCCTAAAACGACCACCGCCTCTGCTTCACCTCAGGCCGCTGCTCATCGACGCCTCAAGCCGCCTCTACCATCGCTGTCTACACCGTTGAGACCGTCATCGACCGCCCGTCCTCGGCCACGTCTCCATTGGCCGTGAGGACCACCAGATCGCCATCGCCGTCGTCGACCCGAAGCTCTCCTTCATCTACCCTCGCCGCCGGTCGACGTCAGTCGCCCGCCGCCGCCATCTCTGGTACCATCGCACTCCCCTTGCTTCCCTCGTTCCATTTGCGCCGGTAGATAGGCCCCTAGGACCTCGCCGTCGCCGCCATGCCCGAGCCCGCCGGAGCTGAGAACGAAGGGGGTATTTGCCCCCGTAGCACGTGCCGTGCCGGATTGCATCTAGGCCGCACGATCGCGCTTGGATGGCAGGGATTAAATCCCTCGTGGGATTTAATCCTGGCCTTCCATCTACGCCGAAGCGGTACTGAGGCCTTTGGGCCGTCAGATGCCACTTACTCCCCCGTTGACCCACGCGCACAGTCATGGGTTCACGGTGAACCTGGTTCACCGTGGACCAGAGATTGTTTTCAGTTTAAATAAAATTCAAAAAAATGTTTTAAACTTCAAAAATTCATAACTTGCTCATTTTAACTCCAAATTTCACCATTCAAATTTTGTTAAATTCATCTTTTTATTCACTACATGTTGATACCATAAAAACAGTATGTTACTTTGGCACAAAATATTCTTATTAAATAAATGAATAAAAACCCTTTAGGGATAAATTGATAATTCATGGAATAAATCAGGAAAATTCTTAAGATATTAACTTTTAATAAATTCAGAATATTAAGGGGGTTTTCCCTCATTTAAGACCCTACACTTGTATGTATATGTTGTAATGTTTTTATTTGTTTATTGAATGTTATGTTTAATTTTTCTGTATCGAGAAGACTACGAGATCGTCGCGGAGCCGGAGTATTACCCCGAGGTTCCACCATCACCATTTGCTGAGCAAGGAAAGTCACGACCCCCATTTTGATCATGATTGAGCCCATGTTTTATTTAAATATCGCAATAACTCATATGTTATAAATGCATTAGTCTAATATCAAGCCCTACATTATATTTATTAGATCCCCCAATTGGCTCGACGCGTCGAGGCACCATATGAAACCCATAAGAGGGTGCTGTAGGGTTGGATTGGTCCATATGGAAGGTTTTGGCATGAGTTCCCATGGTATGGGTCATCTCGTTACACTTTGGTGTATGGGATGAGTGCGTGCCTTGTGGGTACAGTGGTACACCTCTGATCAGAGTTTTAAATCTTTTCAAAAAGCCGAGCCCACGGTCAAGGGCGGGTTGTGTGACTTCTCGCAGTTAGTTTACAATTGTTTGAATGAAAGTGTTATTCATGGCATGTAAGGACTGTTGAGTGAGGGTGGGCTGATTATACCCCTCGAGTTAGAAGATGATGCATATACATGTGTATGTTTCTGTATTAATAACTTGATCACATTAACTGCTTTACAAATTATGCTTTTCCGCAAAATTAGCCACTACCTCCCTTGTTATTACTTTGCATTATATTTGCATTCGGTGGCTTGCTGAGTACGATTGTACTCACCCCCATTGACTTACACCACCAGAGCCCGTCTACTACGAGGAGGATGAAGGTCTGGAGTAGCGACCCAGTCAAGGCGAGACTGGAAGGAGGCGTTCATCTAGGACCCTTATTTTATTAGTTTCTCTTTTACTTTAACACTTTTGTACTAATATGGTCTATGAACCATGAATTTTTGTCGTATTTTGCGCGGACATGTGATGAACGTCTTGATTTATTGATTTTCTATGGAATTTCAATAAAGGTACGAATTTATTAAATCTGGGCGTGACAAGATGGTATCAGAGCCGACTTGACTGTAGGAAGCCAAATAGACCTGACCGTAGGACTTATATTAACCGTATTTTCTTACAAACTACTTACTACCTCGTCTTCTGGAGTTTTTACACAAAAATTTCTCTCTTTTGTAGATGCCGGTTCATACCATGAGTGGGACTCTCCGCGATGAGGCTAGATTCGTCCGCGAGCTCCGCATGCTCGTCGACTTCCTCGGATTCGAGCATGAGCTCGCGTTCCACGGGATCTTTCTCGATGTGAACGAGAGCTATTGCGAGGTCACGGTCGTCATCCGCCCCTCCACCACGCAGCCTGCATTCTACACCCATGGAGTCGGAGCACCTTCCTTCGTGGTGGCCAGCCAGCGCGCTGCTCTCCAGGCCCTCTTCGAGCTGCGGTTGGTCTACGATGGCCAGGTCCTCGACACAATCTAATGCTTCATGCCCATGCGTACCCCTGGGAGTCACCACAGCATCTACATCAGCTCCCTCACCCAGTGCAACTCCACCATCGCCCGCACCATGAGACTATTGGAAGCTATGGACAATCTTCACACCGAGGCCATCCTCGACGCAGATAGTCAGCACGACACCATCGACTTCTACCGCCATTCATCAGAGAACATGAACCGCGAGAATGCCGATCTCCGTCGCCAGGCTCAGCAGAACCACCACTTGACCGCCGAGGTGGAGTAGTTGAGCATCAGAACGAGCTTCTATGCCAGAGTGTCGCCGACACCACACAGCTATGCCACCAGATTCGGGAGTTGCAGAAGGACCTAGAGGAGGTTTCTCCCCTTCCACCTCACAAGTGGAAGTCGCTCCGGATCCCCACAGCTTGGCCCAAGAGGATATCCCGCAGTGCCCCTCCCACCGGGCCCTCCAGCTCCACTACCCCTGCACCGACCCTCTCCGCCGAACCCGTGATCGAGTTGTCTCACGAGCTGCCTTAGACGTAGTTTTACAGTTGTTTGTTTCTTTTTTGTTGCTTGGAATGTATTGCCACTCATGTCAAATATAAGGCATGGGTGAAGAATAAATAAGGAATCCATATGTAATAGTCTATGTTCAAAACTTTTTGAAATAAAACTTAGTCACATTCCCTCTAAATGTAGGTCTGTTTTGGAAAACCCCACTTCAGGATGACAAACACTCAAGGATCCGATGCCCCTCAGAACGGAGGATACAACGGGAATCTGCCCAATGGGGAGTGACGGGACAAAGGCAGGCCCCAGTCACCAATCACCCCACTCTGGCCAAAATGATGGCCAATCAAAATCAGTTAATAGCCACACTGCTGAATCAGATGCAACAACAGCAGAACCAGATGCAGGAGCAACAAGCTCAGCTCTTCCGTCTGCACCAGCAGCAGCCCGAGCTCCCACGTCCCGCCACTCGAGCTCCGGCACTAGCTTCACAGCTATCGGAATTTCTTCGCGTCCGTCCGCCCACCTTCTCTAGCACCACCAATCCCATGGAGGCTGGTGACTGGCTACGGACAATAGGGAAGAAGTTGGATCTCCTGACCTGCACTGAATAGGAGAGGGTAGCTTTCGTTGCCCACCAACTCCAAGGACCCACTACAGAATGGTGGGACAACCTGCGTGAGACTCTGCCGGAGGGTCACGTCCATACTTGGGCGGAGTTCTCCGCCGCTTTCTGCGCCGCCCACGTCCCCGACAGCATTATTGCCTAAAAGCAACAAGAGTTTAGGGACCTGCAACAAGGAAGCAGGTCCGTGACCGAATATCTGCACGAGTTTAACCGGCTGGCCCGGTATGTGCCGAAGGAAGTCCGTACAGATACGACCCAACAGTCCAAGTTTCTCTGGGGGCTGAAGGATGAGATTTCCCTTCAGCTGGTCTCCGGAGACTATGCCAACTTTCAAAAGTTGGTCAACAAGGCTATCATTCAGGAGACCGAGCAGAACAAGGTCAACCTGAAGAAAAAGTGGATGATCGCCTTCTGCCAGAACCAAGGAATGGCGCAGAGGCCACGTTTTGCACCTCCCCCACTGGCGCCCCAGTATCACCCGCGCCTAGTTTATCGTCCAGCTGCACCCGCCAACAACCCGGGAGCAGGACATCCTCGCCCCGTTCTCGCCACACTAGCTGCTCCAACCGCCCCTGCCAAGAAAGCAGAGGTCTTGTGCGACAAGCACGGCAAGCCCGTGATCTGTTTCAACTGCCGCCAGGAAGGACACTACTCCCATTAGTGTCCTCACCCCAAGCGTCCGCAAGGAGTCACGGCCAACCCTGCTGTCCATGCCTACATCAATCACGTCTCCACCGAAGAAGCCCAGGCTGCACCGGAGATCGTCATTGGTAAGTTCACCATACATTCAGCACTTGCAGTGGTCTTATTTGACACTGGAGCTACGCATTCTTTCATTTCAACAACTTTTGTGGAAAAATATAACCTGAACAAATGTGAATTAGCAAGACCGGTACTGATAGCCACCCTAGGCAAACAAACCCAAGCCCACTCTTATAGTCCGAGAGTATGGGTAGATATCCAAGGTACCATATTTTGGGCTGACCCCATTCTGATAGAATGCCAAGGTTTGGATCTGATTCTTGGAATGGACTGGCTCAACAAACATCAAGGAGTGATAAGATGTGCTCAAAGGCAAGTGACCGTGACCAGTGAAGAAGGGACTGTCGTCACCTTTTAGATGCCAAGTCAGAAGCCCGGTAGACCTCACCTACACCAGATTACCTTGGAAGAAATACTAGTACTCTACGAGTACCCGGATGTATTCCCGGAGGATTTACTAGGGATGCCACCCAAGAGGGACATCGAGTTCAGGATCGATCTAGTACCCGGAACCACTCCCATTTACAAGCGACCATATCGGATGGCCGCCAATGAGCTAGCAGAAATGAAGCAGCAGCTTGAAGACCTTGAGAAGAAGGGATATATCAGACCCAGCTCATCCCCATGGGGAGCCCCCGTCATCTTCGTCGAGAAGAAGGAAGACAAGGCTAAGCGTCTGTGCGTAGATTATCTAGCCCTGAATGAGGTAACCATCAAGAACAAGTACCCACTACCCAGGATCGATGATCTATTCGATCAGCTGAAAGGAGACACTGTGTTCTCCAAGATCGACTTACAGTCTGGTTATCATCAACTGAGGATTCGAGAGGAAGACATACCCAAGACGACATTCACCTCCCGTTATGGACTTTATGAGTGCACCGTCATGTCCTTTGGTTTGACCAACGCCTCGGCCTTCTTCATGAATATGATGAATAAGGTGTTTATGGAATACTTGGACAAGTTTATCGTGGTGTTTATAGATGACATTCTCATCTATTCCAAGGACAAAGAGGAGCACGAGACCCACATCCGGTTGATCCTAGGAAAACTCAGGGAACATCAGTTGTATGCCAAGTACAACAAGTGTAAATTTTGGACAGCGGAAGTGAAGTTCCTAGGGCACATCATCTCTGGACAAGGTATCGTGGTAGACCCTGCCACCGTGGGAGCAGTTATAGATTGACTGCCACCTACCAACGTATCGGAGATACGGAGTTTCCTTGGCTTAGTAGGATACTACCGACGATTTATCGAGAATTTCTCCAAAATAGCCAATCCTATGACCAAGTTGTTGCAAAAGGGAGAGAAGTTTGAATGGACTCCCGAATGTGAGGAAAGTTTTCGGACCCTCAAGACACGGCTGGTGTTAGCACCCATTCTGACCCTACCGGATATAAGGAAGGACTTCCATGTCTATTGCGACGCATCTCGCCAGGGTTTGGGATGTGTTCTTATGCAAGACGGAAAGGTTGTCTCGTATGCCTCTCGGCAATTGAGACCCCATGAGATGAACTACCCTACTCACGACCTAGAATTGGCCGCTGTAGTACACGCCCTGAAGATATGGAGACACTATTTGGTTGGAAACCAATGCGAAGTTTTCACGGACCACAAGAGTTTGAAGTATATCTTCACACATCCGGATCTCAACCTTAGGCAAAGGAGATGGCTAGAATTGATAAAGGACTACGACCTAGGCATTCACTACCATCCTGGCAAAGCAAACGTGGTGGCTGATGCATTGAGTCGTAAAGGATATTGTACCGCCATCATGATTCAGGATCACGCGCCTTTATTGTAAAAGGAGATGGAAAAGTTAAACCTCGGGATAACCACGAGAGCCTATCTAGCCACCCTCGAGGCCCGACCAGTCCTGTTCGAGCAGATCCGTGAAGCTTTGTTGGAAGACCCGGACATAGCAGCAATTAAGAAGAACATGAGGTAGGGCAAGGCCCCAGGATTTTCAGAAGATGAGAATGGCACTGTATGGTTCGAAACCAGGATCTGTGTGCCCGATAAATCGGAGATAAAGACCCTTATTCTAAGGGAAGCCCATGACACTCTGTACTCCATCCACCACGGGAGTACAAAGATGTACCAAGACTTGAAGGAACAGTATTGGTTGGTTAGCATGAGGAAAGAGATTGCTTAGTTCGTCGTAGAGTGTGACACCTGCCGATGAGTAAAGGCAGAGCACGAGAGACCAGCGGGGCTGTTACAGCCACTTAAAGTGCCTGAATGGAAATGGGAAGAGATCGGTATGGATTTCATCACCGGACTCCCAAAGACCAAAGTTGGTTATGATTCTATATGGGTAATCATCGATCGGCTAACAAAGGTAGCTCACTTCATAGCCGTCAAGACGACCTTTAGTGGCCCTAAACTAGCAGAGTTGTATATGGCCCACATAGTATGCCTTCATGGAGTACTGAAGAAGATAGTCTCCGATAGAGGGAGTCAGTTCACCTCTCGGTTCTGGAAAAACCTTCAAGAGGAAATGGGAACAAGACTAAACTTCAGCATAGCATACCACCCCCAAACGGATGGACAAACTGAAAGGGTAAATCAGATATTGGAGGATATGCTCTGGGCATGTGCCTTGGACTTTGGAGGAACTTGGGACAAGAGTTTGTCGTACGCCGAATTTTTGTACGATAACAGCTATCAAGCCAGCCTTCAGATGTCTCCTTTTGAAGCTTTATATGGACGCAAGTGCAGAACGCCTCTACTTTGGGATTAGACCGGTGAGTCCCAAGTTTTTGGAACAGACATCCTTCGGGAAGCCAAAGAGAAAGTACGGATCATCAGGGACAGACTCAAGACAGCCCAATCCAGACAGAAGATCTATGCGGACAATCGCCGTCGAGATCAAGCCTTTGAAGAGGGAGATCATGTCTACCTTCGGGTTACTCCCCTCCGTGGCACTCAAAGGTTTAACATGAGAGGGAAATTAGCACCTCGATACATTGGACATTTTCCCATCGTCCGACATCAAGGCGATGTCGCTTATTAGTTAGAGCTACCACCCTCATTAGCTGGGGTACACGAAATGTTTCACGTGTCACATCTAAAGAAGTGCCTTCGAGTTCCGACGGAGCAAGTTGACCTTTAGCCGTTGAATATATAAGAAGATCTGACCTATGTTGAGAAGCCCATCAGAATCTTGGAAGTCAAGGAAAGGACCACTAGGAGTCGAGTCATCCGCTTCTGCAAGGTCTAGTGGAGCAATCATCCCATAGAGGAAGCTACATGGGAAAAAGAGGAGGAACTAAAAGCTCAACATCCAGAGTTATTCGAGGATTGATCCGAATCTCGAGGATGAGATTCTCTATAAGGGGGATAGGATTGTAACATCCCAAGAAATAAAAATAAATAAAATAAAGAAAATGAATTTTCTGGAATATAAAGGATTTATTTAATTAAAGAAAATACTAAAAGAACCCTATTAAAGCAAAACAAGGGGGAGAACTTCAAATTTTAACTTGGAAAATTTATGGTGGAATCTAGAGGCCAAGATATAATTTTAGGATTTTTTACAAATTTTTATCAACAGTGATTCAACCTTTAATCAAACAAATGAATTACTAGAATTATTTGAATTAAGAAAAGCATTTTAAATTCTATTGGGCCGCAACCCTGAAACCTCCCCGAGCTTGGCCCAATCCAGCCTTGAGCCACTGCCAGTTGAGGTCCGCCTATCGGCGCACTCCCCCTCTCTCCTCTCCCGCGCCCGCGTCAGTTTGGCCTCGCCCATCAGCCACTCTCCCCTTGCCTTCGGTCCCTGGCAGCCGTGGCCTACCTGTCGGCGCTGTTGGCTTCACGCTCGTCCGCTGACAAGTGGGGGCCACCTGTCAGATGCTTCGTCTCCGATGGAAGGGGATCCCCCCTTTCCTTTCCGGCGACCCCCTTCCATTTCTCACAGCCGGTCGCCCCTATCCGCCACGATATGCCCCGGACTCCCTTCCTCTGGCCTCGGCGATCACTTTCCCCCTTTAGCCGACGCATATTCGCGCTTATGGAAGCTTGGCCATGCAAATGGAAAGCCTCGCCAGAGATTGTGGGAACCCATGGTTCCCTTCCGTTTAGACGTCGGCGACCCCCCTATAAGAACCCCTCGCCCTCACCGCACTCCGACCACTCATCCCTAGCCTTAGCCACGCTTTACTGAAGCCTTGCGACGCCTAAAACGACTGCCGCCTCTGCTTCACCTCTGGCCGCTGCTCACGGATGCCTCAAGCCGCCTTTGCCCTCGCCGTTTACACTGTTGAGACCGTCGTCGACCGCCCGTCCTCGGCCACATCTCCGTTGGTCATGAGGATCACCAGATCGCCATCGCCGTTATCGACCCGAAGCTCTCCTTCATCTACAATCACTGCCGGTCGCCGTCAGTCGCCCGCCGCCGCCATCTTCGGTACCATCACACTCCCCTTGCTTCCCTCGTTCCATTTCCGCCGGTAGATAGGCCCCTAGGCCCTCGCCGTCGCCATCTCCGCCACGCCCGAGCCCGCTGGAGCTGGGAACGAAGGGTGTATTTTCCCCCATAGGGCGTGCCGTGCCAGATTGCATCTAGGCCACACGATCGCGCTTGAATGGCAAGGATTAAATCCCTCGTGGGATTTAATCTTGGCCGTCCATCTGCGCCGAAGCGGTACCGAGGCCTCTGGGCCGTCGGATGCCACTTACTCCCCCGCCGGCCCACGCTCACAGTCACGGGTTCACGGTGAACCCGGTTCACCATGGACCAGAGACTGTTTTCAGTTTAAATAAAATTCGGAAAATTGTTTTAAACTTCAAAAATTCATAACTTGCTCATTTTAACTCCAAATTTCACCATTCAAATTTTGTTATATTCATCTTTTTATTCTCTACATTTTTATACCATAAAAACAGTATGTTACTTTGGCACAAAATATTCTTATTAAATAAATGAATAAAAACCCTTTAGGGATAAATTGATAATTCATGGAATAAATCAGGAAAATTCTTAAGATATTAACTTTTAATACATTCAGAATATTAAGGTGGTTTTCCCTCATTTAAGACCCTACACTTGTATGTATATTTTGTAATGTTTTTATTTGTTTATTGAATGTTATGTTTAATTTTTTCGTATCGAGAAGACTATGAGATCGTCGAGGAGCCGGAGTATTACCCCGAGGTTCCACCATCACCATTTGCTGAGAAAGGCAAGTCACAACCCCCATTTTGATCATGATTGAGCCCATGTTTTATTTAAACATCGCTATAACTCATAGGTTATAAATGCATTAGTCTAGTATCAAGCCCTATATTATATTTATTAGATCCCCATCCTTGTGTGTAAACCCAAGCCATGCTTATTGAGCCTAAACTCCTTGTCACTCTACAATATTATATTAGCTAGTGTCCAATGTACCGACACAACTGCTATAGGATAAAAGAATGAGTCGTAGATGGTTGGATTCTACTATATGAATTTCCCCGTTATTCTCGTCTCTGGATTCTGTTGGAGTTGGCTATGTTATAAGTATGGTGGGTTCCGGGTGCAAGCTAGGGCATTGGTTGGTCGCACCCGGGGCACTATAAGGACCGGTCTGCGGGATCTGTTGCAAAGCACTTCCATACTAACCACAAGTCTAATGGGTAAGTCCTAATCGGAAGTATGGAACAAACCAACTCGATGCACCATAGTGGAGGGGGCAAGGGGCAACCTGCGGGTGACTTGTACCAACGTGGCTCAAGAGGGGGTACGGTGTTGGCTCGACGCGTCGAGGCACCATATGAAACCCATAAGAGGGTGCTGTCGGGTTGGAGCGGTCCATATGGAAGGTTTTGGCATGAGTTCCCGTGGTATGGGTCATCTCGTTACACTTTGGTGTATAAATGCATTAGTCTAATATCAAGCCCTACATTATATTTATTAGATCCCCGTCCTTGTGTGTATACCCAAGCCATGCTTATTGAGCCTAAACTCCTTGTCACTGTACAATATTATATTAGCTTGTGTCCAATGTACCGACACAACTACTATAGGATAAAAGAATGAGTCATAGATAGTTGTATTCTACTATATGAATTTCCCCGTTATTCTCGTCTCTAGATTCTGTTGGAATTGGCTATGTTATAAGTATGGTGGGTTCCGGGTGCAATCTAGGGCATTGGTTGGTCGCACCCGGGGCACTATAAGGACCAGTCTGCTGGATCTATTGCAAAACACTTCTGTACTAACCACAAGTCTAATGGGTAAGTCCTAATCGGAAGTATGGAACAAACCGACTCGATGCACCATAGTGGAGGGGGCAAGGGGCAACCTATGGGTGACTTGTACCGACGTGGCTCAAGGGGGGTATGGTGTTGGCTCGACGCGTCGAGGCACCATATGAAACCCATAAGAGGGTGCTGTCGGGTTGGAGCGGTCCATATGGAAGGTTTTGGCATGAGTTCCCGTGGTATGGGTCATCTCGTTACACTTTGTTGTATGGGATGAGTGTGTGCCTTGTGGGTACAGTGGTACACCTCTGATCAGAGTTTTAAATCTTTTCGAAAAGCCGAGCCCACAGTAAAGGGCGGGTTGTGTGACTTCTCGCAGTTAGTTTACAATTGTTTGAATGAAAGTGTTATTCATGGCATGTAAGGACTATTGAGCGAGGGTGGGCTGACTGTACCCCTCGAGTTAGAAGATGATGCATATACATGTGTATGTTTCTGTATTAATAACTTGATCACATTAACTGCTTTACAAATTATGCTTTTCCACAAAATTAGCCACTACCTTCCTTGTTATTACTCTGCATTATATTTGCATTCGGTGGCTTGCTGTGTACGATTGTACTCACCCCCATTGACTTACACCACCAGATCCCGTCTACTACGAGGAGGATGAAGGTCTGGAGTAGCGACCCAGTCAAGGCGAGACTCGAAGGTGGCGTTCATCTAGGACCCTTATTTTATTAGTTTCTCTTTTACTTTAACACTTTTGTACTAATATGGTCTACGAACCATGAATGCTTATCGTATTTTGCGCGGTCGTGTGATGAACGTCTTGATTTATTGATTTTCTATGGAATTTCAATAAAGGTCCGGATTTATTAAATCTGGGCGTGACACAACTCCACTCTCAGTAAGGTTTGAGTTGAACCAGTATTTTGCCTATGTGAACAAGGGGTATGTTAACAATTGAACAAGGCTATATAATAAAGGACAATGGGAATAACTAAATATTAATAGTAGCATGTTGTAATCGTTACAATTATGCAATAAGCGAAAGCAAAATAATTTTATAAAAAACTAGGATTCAACATGCATGTTCAACTATTCAGGTTATGTGGCTTGCCTTGTGCCTTAGGTTGGTCTCGTGGATCTTCTGAAGTCCTTCGGAGTCATTTGCTTCAATGAATTCTACACGAGCGTGCAAAATGAAAAAAAAAACACTAAGCAAAACTAAATAAAGAATACAACAAATTATGTTATTAATTAGAAGGTTTTAAGAAGAATACTAGAGTTTGAATGGAGCAAAATAGAGTTTGAATGAAAAAGATATTGGTTTGTATGTTTGGCTAAAAAGATAGAGTATCCTCTAGAATATTCGTTAGATTGGATTGCATGACATCGAATGACATATGAACAGTGAAACCAAAGTTCATATTCATATAGATTATGATTTTGGATGAATTTTAGAAGTAGAATTGATCAATTTTAATTTCGGGTATAAAATTTATGAGTTTCAAATGATTCACATGAAATGATATAACATACATCAAGAGAATGAATATTCGATGGAATACTACTAGAATTAGATTAAACAACATGAATAGTAGTGGAAGGTGATATGATGAAGATGAGGTTATGTGATGATCAAGGAGTTCTGATCGGATGATTGGGTTGGGTTAACCCAAGGTTAACCGAGGTTAGGCTGAGTTCCAAATTGAGTGGTCTAAATAGAAGGAATGCATACAATTGTTTGGATCAGATGAAATTGTTGGGGGAAAATATTCCATCTTCAGGGTTATTGCAGTAAAAGGACAAAGGTTGGTGATTAAGTCCAAGATTTCCAGCATATGACTCCGGGGATGTATTGAGTCAAGTTCGAAGTATGATGACGGACTCCAATTCGGAGTATATCTTCGAACTTGGACTCTTCCGAGAGTTTCTTTGCCAGCTAAGATGGAAGACTTATCTTCTTTCTCATTAGATTAGTCTTTTACCATTTTAGCCCTATTAAGGGTACCGAATAGTTTCCACTATGTCGGTTGTAATAGAGAGGTAAAAAGGTCTTTTCCTTAATGTTTGGGCCTCTAAATACCCCCCGTTTCACCCTGTAATAAGGACCGAATACAAGTTATTCAATACTCACTTTTGAACTATTCTAAGTTATTATCCTTTCGGAGGCTTGGAATAGTTTCCTTCGCAAACACTTCGTTTGTTAGTTTCTAATCTTCAGAAACCTGTTAGCGTAATCTTTTATGCCAACAGTTGGCGTCGTCCGTGGGGAACCTAGTCCTAAAAAACTTCGTTATCTACCAAGTTCTTAAACCATGCCTCCTAAGCGGAGTGCAGGTAGTAATCCTGTTCGGAGGTCCCCTCGGACCTCCGGAGTAAGATCTTCAGACACAGATGAGGTCGGAGGACCTTCGACGTTTCCTCCACCTCAAACTCCAGAAGGGGTTCCTCTTCCTCGAGCATATGGAGTTCCTCCACCAACTCCATCTATACTTCGGCCAGCCGGAGTCCCTCTTCCACCTCAAGTTCCACTTCGAACTGATCCTTACAGTTCTCAAGACCCGGAAGACCCTTCCGGAGGAGATGAAGACAGTATTGGTGATATGGCTGCTCAAATGGCCAGTCTCCAAGCCGAAGTAGCAAGGTGGCGGCAAGAAGCCGCGAATAGGCTTCGTTCTCAAGCCACCCCAATCATTCCCGAAGTGCCCAAAGACGACGAGGTTATTTATCCCGAAGCCCCGGAGAATGCTTCCTTCGACACCGAGTCTCCGCTACATCCTGAGTTGCAGAAAGTATGCTTCGACCCTAAGTTCAAAACTTCGAAGCTTTGCAAGTATGCCGGAGATGAAGATCCTGGAGAATTTGTCTGTTCTTATGCTCTAGCAATTGAAGCCAGTGGGGGAGTGTGGGACACTATGGCAAAATGCTTCCCCCTAGCTCTTCAAGGAGTGGCATTGCGGTGGTTCTGGTCTCTGAAGCCAGGATCAATTAGTTCATGGGGGCAGCTGAAGAAGAAGTTCCTAAGCAATTTCCAAGGCACCTTCGTGCCTCCAATGTCAACAGGAAGTCTTTTCCAGGTGAAGCAGCTCCCTGGAGAGACCTTAAGACAATATTTCAAGCGCTTCACTCATACGAAGTCGCAAATTCGAGGGTTAACTACGTCTTCAGTAGTTGACGCAGCTCGAGAGGGAGTTATTCATCCAGGCCTCCTTGATAAACTTCACCGGAAAAGCATATCTTCTGTTTCTCAGTTGATGTCTTATTTTGAAGAGTATGCAAGGTCAGAAGAGGGATGGCTTCGGAGAACTGCTGCAACCCCATCAATACTGCAAGAAGTTAAATTGGAAGTGAAAACTTCAGCACAACCGCAAGGGCCTAGCTTCGAAGTTCAACATGACAGGCGTAGGGGGCAAAAGCATCCTCGTTCAGAAGTTTTGAACATCGCACCCCCGCAGAAGTTTGCCCAAAGAACTCCGCAACCTTCAGGAAGCAAGACCAGCGGCTGGAGGCCGCTAGGGAAACCGGCTGGCAAAGGCCAGACCTTTTTCTGCTGTATCCATGGTGAAAACCGAAGTCACACAACTGATGCATGCAAGGCTATACTTGCTCTGAGAGGAGAATATCTGGAAAGAACTTCGGGTCGAGGCACTACTGACCGAGTTCCAACTGAAGTGCGTCCGGAGCCTATCCAGGCTGTGGCACGGATAGAGAACTTCGATTCGGCAAGACGCCCTCCGGTGGTCAATATTATGCCACCTCCAAAGCAAGAAGAGGGGCAAGACGAAGGAAAAAGAGTAGTCCTCCCTGTAGGACCGAAAGTAGCGACCAGAGGGTGGGTGAATGGGCGCCTAAAAAATTCTTTCGAATCAATGGCCTGCTCCCAAAACCCAACACATTTAAAAATAAAAGCAAAGCGAGAATAGATTGACTAAGTCTGCAGATTCGAAGTCTGCTGATTCAGAGGTTGCAGATTCTGAGGTTGCAGATTCTGAGGTTGCAGATTCTGAGGTTGCAGATTCGAAGGTTGCAGATTCGGAGGTTGCAGATTCGAAGGTTGCAGATTCAGAGGTTGCAGATTCGAAGGTTGCAGATTCGAAGTATGCAGATTCGAAGTATGCAGATTCGAAGGATGCAGATTCGAAGGTTGCAGATTCGGAGGTTGCAGATTCGAAGGTTGCAGATTCGAAGTATGCAGATTCGAAGTATGCAGATTCGAAGCCTGCAGATTCGAAGTGTGCAGATTCGAAGTATACAGATTCGAAGCTTGCAGATTCGAAGTCTGCTGATTCGAAGTCTGCTGATTCGAAGTCTGCAGATTCGAAGCTTGCAGATTCGAAGTCTGTTGATTCGAAGCCTGCAGATTCGAAGTCTGCAGATTCGAAGCTTGCAGATTCGAAGTCTGCTGATTCGAAGTCTGCTACACAGAGTTGGACTTCACACAAGAAAAGGGACTTTGACCCTGCCAACTCGATCAAAAAGCAACACAGGAAAAGCAAGGCTAAAGTACTAGCATACTGTAGCTACAGGAAAGTAGTACTACTTGCTACCAGCCACAAGAACTAGTACTCTTGTGAAGAACAAACAGAAGCCACAGAGAAGCTTCTGCATAGGAATAAATTAGTTGTGTGCAAACCGAACCAACAGAACCTTAAATGAAGTGCTGCGCATGAGAATCAATAGGAATAAAAGCTTCCAAATAGTAAAGAGCCAAATGAATCTCAGGAAGAACAGGAGGTTGCCTGGCGGCGCACACATGGAGAGAGAAAAAAGCACGCAGGAACAAAATGACCCAAGGGATGATTGAAAAAGTGATTTCTAGAAGGGTAGTCAAAACCCTAGGGATTGGGGCCCTATTTATAGGCTACCCAACACTAGGAATATTCTACCAGCCCCTTAGGGTTTTTACAGACGCAAGAATAAAGGAAAAGACTCTACTGCCCTTAGGTATTTTTACAGACACGACTGATTGACTGTG
Organism: Zizania palustris; assembly: GCA_019279435.1. Classification (NCBI taxonomy): domain Eukaryota; kingdom Viridiplantae; phylum Streptophyta; class Magnoliopsida; order Poales; family Poaceae; genus Zizania; species Zizania palustris. Next base: position 57,376,755 of record JAAALK010000289.1, on the reverse strand, counting down.
GGCCTAGAGTTACAAATGACTTATCCGGAAGATAAGCTTTCGTAGTGACTACAGCTTCTCTTCTGAACAGTCGGATACAAGATCGACGGTCGTCAGTTTTGCGCCGAAACTGACAAAGCCTCCACCGACTTTGCACCAGGTACCCGGATTGGGCCGGCCCGATTCCGCAGCTCTCTCAGCCCGGCAATCACTCACCGCCCGTGTACCTGAGTCAACCCTGGTCAACAGCCCAGTGGGTCTTCTACTACTTCTGGCCCATGTACCCGGATTGGGCCAGCCCGACTTCGCAGCCTCCTCTGCCCGACAGTCGCTTGCTGCCCGTGTACCTGAGTCACACGCGACCCATGAAACAGCAGATCTCTTCTTCTTCTGTTCTCTTTGACTATCGTTGACAATGACTCATCACTTCTGGAGCCATGAGGCCCACGCTATTCAGCATGGCTCCTCACTCCCCATCTCCGGAGGAGGGACTCTCGAAAGTATGTCAAAGAGGCAGAGAAGAGAATATGTCAGAGAGGTGGGCCATATTGGAACCTCTTCATCTGCAGCTGCTATGCCCGAATGGTCCTGTGTGCCAATATCTTTTTCCGCATATGATGCAACTGGTGTTAAATCCTCACATGCAGACCCACTTGTCATCACTGCCGACATAGCAGGAACTGAGGTTTGGAGAGTGCTAATTGACGGAGGAAGTTCGGTAGATATTATTTTGTCCAAGCTTTTGATCAACTCTGCATCTCCAGAAAGCATCTTCTCCCAGCAGCCCATCCTTTGCAAGGATTTGCAGGACCCCCTCTTGATGCCCTCAGCCAAATTGGCCTGGAAGTTACTTTCGAAGAGGGGCTACTAGCCAGGACAGAGGAAGTGATCTTCGATGTTGTAGATGCTCCATATGCATATAATGTCATCTTCAGAAGAGGCATGTTAAATCAATTCGGAGCTGTGGCGCATCATAATTACTTATGTATGAAGATGCCCACACAAGCAGGAGTGCTCACTGTTTTCGGAGATCAGGCCCTCGCGCGAAGAGCGGAGTATGGTCATGGCCCTCCTCTTGACCCGAGACAGGTGAACAGTGTGCAAGATGATCCAGAGAAATTTTATGCTCCTAGCGAATCCTCGAAAAGATCCTTCCCAAGACCAAGTCCTGAAGGAGAGATTGCAACGAAGGTTATTGTCAAAGATGGCAAGGAATATTCTTTTCAATTTGGAAAAGACTTGCCTCCAGAAGTTGCTGCCTCATTAGAGAAAGTAGTTGAGGACAATTTAGATGTCTTTGCTTGGTCTGATGAAGACATTACCGGAGTCAGTCAGGACATTATTGAACACAGTCTACTTGTGAACCCGAAGGCTCGACCTGTTAGGCAAGGACTCTGGAAGATGTCTGCGGAAAGAGCTATCCTTGCTAAAGACGAAGTTGAAAAGTTGCTGAAGGCTGGGATCATCAGAGAAGTGGCTCATACGGAGTGGTTAGCCAACCCTATCTTCGTTAAGAAAAAATCTTCCGGGAAGTGGCGCATGTGTATTGATTTTACATCTCTGAATAAAACATGCCCCCACGACCCCTACCCCATGCCCTGAATTGATCAATTGGTCAACTCCACTGCTGGTTCGGAGTTATTAAGCTTCCTCGACGCGTATTCCGACTATCATCAAATTTGGTTGAAGCGCCTTAGGGTTTTTACAGACGCAAGAATAAAGGAAAAGACTCTACTTCCCTTAGGTATTTTTACAGACACGGCTGACTGACTGTGGGCCTAGAGTTACAGATGACTTATCCGGAAGCTAAGCTTTCGTAGTGACTACGGCTTCTCTTCTGAACAGTCGGATACAAGATCGACGGTCGTCAGTTTTGTGCCGAAACTGACAAAGCCTCCACCGACTTTGCACTAGGTACCTGGATTGGGCCGGCCCGATTCCGCAGCTCTCTCAGCCCGGCAATCACTCACCGCCCGTGTACCTGAGTCAACCCTGGTCAACAGCCCAGTGGGTCTTCTACTGCTTCTCGCCCATGTACCCGGATTGGGCCAGCCCGACTTCGCAGCCTCCTCTGCCCGACAGTCACTTGCTGCCCGTGTACCTGAGTCACACGCGGCCCATGAAACAGCAGATCTCTTCTTCTTCTGTCCTCTTTGACTATCGTTGACAATAACTCATCACTTCTGGAGCCATGAGGCCCACGCTATTCAGCATGGCTCCTCAATCTCCCCCTTGATGAGTGCATTGTCAACACTCCTCTTCTTCAGCACTTCAGAACCTGCGAACAACTATGGAAACACGAAAACAAAACACAAGAAAAACAAAGAAGAAGAAAATAAGGTAAAAGTTTAACCCTAATGACCAAAAGCCGAACAAAAGCAAGAAGTGGTCATTATGGTTAACCAAAACATAAAAGCTAAAAATGAGTGCGATTTCATAACAAAAAGGATATCAACAGAGTAAGAACTCCCCCTTAAACTCTAATCCCAAATTTTTCTCCCCCTTGTTGACAAGTGAACTCATCAAGCACTCAATAGAGACACAGACTCCCCCTGAAATGCAACTCCCCCTCAAAATATGCAGCGAATTCAACTGGAGTGCATAAGGAGTGTAGAAAGCATGCTTCTCAGATATGATTGACTACAATTACAACATCTAACAGATACAACAAAAGACATACGGTAACGATACATGGCATGATCAGTGCAACAGATGATATCTAAAGAAAGTCATTTGCACGCATTTTTCAGTTTTTGCAAACAAAAACATCACCACATGTTCCAATAAACAAGCAAGGTAAAGCATGAGATGCAAAAGCTAACTGATATCTACCAAGATAAGCATTGTCCAAAACAAAGTGCTTCAGCAAACTTGTTATTATTTCAATTTTCAAGCCTTTTCTTTTCCCTTTTTCATTTTTGCCAGGGGTTATTTGCATGTCAAACCTTATGCTGACCGACCAAGTCAAGCCTAGGCCAGAACTGGACCATCAGAAGCTTAAGACATTGGTCTTGGCATACACTACAGTGTCCTAGTTCATACCAAAGTGCTATGGTACGCAGTCCAGAACAATGTAATGCGACAAGACAAACCCACCTGGATCTTTTCAATTTTAAGCATAAAAGGCATGGAATTTTCATTTTTCTGGTTTTTCATTATTTTATAGCACATTTCCATGATTAAAGCATACAGATGTCCAAGTTGCATATGTGCATCCAAGTCAGGAACTAGCTACGAGACATGCAACAGATAGCAAGAACATTCAGCCTACGCATACTAGTTATCAGAAGCGATGGTGATCATTATTCAATTTTAAAGCATAAAAAGCCATGCATATGACAGATATCAGACTTATCAAGCAAACTGAGACAAGACATGATCATTGACAAGTAATCAAAAGCATGTACCAGCTAGAATAAGTAAAGCAGTTCAATCATAAAACAGAAGCAAGCTCAAAAGTGTGATATGTGAATATGCAAGATATGAACACACACAAAAAATACTCAAGAAAAGAGTAAAGAAGAAAGAAAACTGATGCAAAATATCCTAAAAAGGATACACAACACCCAAATCCCCTCGTAAACGCTCGAATGTAGACTGATCTAGGGGTTTGGTGAAAATATCAGCCAACTGATGATGGGTATCAACATGAACTAGGTCAATGACACCTTTCTCATATTGATCCCGCAAGAAGTGAAAACGCACATCAAGGTGTTTGGTTTTTGAATGGAGACATGGGTTTTTCCCTACACTAATTGCACTGGTGCTGTCGCAAAACAAAGGAACTCTAGTAGGAAAGAACAACCCAAAATCTCGTAGAGTGGAAATCATCCAAACCAACTGTGAGCAGCAGCTAGCAGCAGCTACGTACTCAGCCTCTGTGGTCGAAAGAGCAACTCCAGATTGTTTTCGAGAAGACCAAGAGACAAGAGAAGAACCAAGAAACTGGCAAGTACCGGAAGTCGACTTGCGATCCAACCGACACCCACCAAAATCGGCATCCGAAAATCCAGATAAATCGAGAGAAGATGATGCTGAATAGAAAAGACCAAGATCAGGCGCATAAGTGAGATACCTGAAGATGCGCTTGACAGCCTGCCGATGAGACGCGCGTGGTGAAGACTGGAAACGCGCGCAAAGTCCCACGGCGGACTGTATGTCCGGTCTTGTTGCCGTCAAGTACAACAGCGAACCGATCATCCCTCGAAACTCCCTTTCATTGAGCTTGACACCGCTCTCATCCTTGTCCAGACCCCCAGAAGTGCCCATCGGGGTCATCTGCGGCTTCAATTCACCACCAAAGTCAAATTTCTTTAACATATCACGAGTGTACCTACCTTGGTGGATGAAGGTGCCGTCCTTGGTCTGCTTGATCTGGAGCCCTAAGAAGTACTTGAGCTCACCCATGAGGCTCATCTCAAACTCACTGTGCATCTGCTCAGAAAACTTGGACACAAGATCATTAGTAGTACCGCCAAAGATAATATCGTCCACGTAAATCTGAGCGACTAAGAAATCTAAAGCATCTCTGAGCAGGAAAAGAGTTTTATCCACAAACCCATCACAAAGCCCTTCCCCAACAAAAACTGCTTCAATCGGTCATACCAAGCCCTGGGGGCTTGCTTCAACCCGTATAAAGCTTTTTGCAATTTAAAAACATGTCGAGGAAACTTGGAGTTCTCAAAACCGGGGGGCTGCCTAACATAAACTTCCTCCTCTATGAACCCATTCAGAAAAGCACTCTTAACGTCCATTTGAAAAAGCTTAAAACCCTTCGAAGCGGCAAAAGCTAAGAGAATATGAATGGACTCAAGACGGGCAACGGGGGCGAAAGTTTCTTCAAAATCAATACCCTCTTTTTGGCAAAAACCCTGGGCAACTAGTCGAGCTTTATTGCGCACCACAACCCCATCTTCACCTTGTTTGTTCTTGAACACCCATTTGGTTCCTATGGGGTTGCATCCTGGTGGCGGCTCAACTAGTGTCCAAACCCGATTACGGACAAAATTCTCAAGCTCGTCTTGCATAGCATTAATCCAATTTGAATCAGAAAGAGCATGAGAAACATCTCTGGGCTCAAAAGATGCAACAAAAGCAGATTCAGCAAACACAGCAAGAGAGGCAGAAGAACGCAAAGTTCGCTCAGTCAAATCACCTATGATGAGCTCTGAGGGATGGTCACGCTGAACTGCTCGGGTTCCCTGGTGATCTGAAGTCACCTCACCGGAGTCAGCAGCAGGCACCTCTGGACTCGACTGAGGGGGCTCGATCATACTGGAAGAAGTGATCAGAGGTCCGCCCTCATCCTCAGTCGAAGTCTCAGATGGTGTGGGCTCTGCGGGGGGTGTAGAAGGCCCACCCTCATTAGTGGCTGGAGTGTCATCATCTTCCTCGAAGATGGACTCTCTGAGCTCACCATCAGAAGGCTCAAAAGGAGTCAAAGAAGGCAAGGACTCATCAAATGAAACCTCACAGGTCTCGACAAGCTGCTGGGATTCGAGGTTCCAAACACGGAAGCCTCGAGAATGCAATGCATAACCAAGAAAAACACCATCCCAGCAACGAGACTCAAACTTGTCCAAATGCCCTCCCTTCTTGAGCACAAAGCACTTGCAGCCAAACGCTCGCAAGTGTCTCACCTTGGGCTGTCTGCCAAACCGTAGTTCATATGATGTCTTACCAAGGTAAGCTCTAAGAAAGATGCGGTTGGCCAGATAGCAAGCCGTGTTCATGGCTTCAGCCCAAAAACGCCTAGGAGTCCTGTGCTCATCGAGCATCGTCCTGGCCATCTCTACTAGCGTGCGGTTCTTTCGTTCCACAACGCCGTTCTGTGGGGGAGTGTAAGGAGAAGAAAACTGATGGTCCAGGCCCTGATCACTACAAAAGCTGATGAACTGAGAGTTCTTGAACTCAGAGCCATTGTCGGAGCGAATTACTCGCATCCGACCATTGTTCTCATTCTTCAGCTTCAAAATCAGGTCATGAACAAACTGAAAAGTTTCATCCTTAGACTCCAAAAATAAAACCCACGAGAATCGAGAAAAGTCATCAACAATCACAAGTGCATACCACTTCCCACCGACTGAACGTACCCGAGCTGGACCAACAGTGTCCAAGTGTAAAAGCTCGCCCGGATACGAAGTCATCACCTGAGTCACAGGTGAGTGAGAAGCGGCAACCATTTTCCCATGACGACAGGGATGGCAGACTAGATCCTTCTCCATCTTAAGCTTGGGCAATCCTCGGATAAGGTCCATAGAGCTCAATCTGACTAGCAGATCAAAACTCAAATGACCTAACCTCCTATGCCACTTCCAGAGCTCAAAAGAAGATCCAGCTATCAAACAGCGAGAAGGGCCAAAAGAACTAGAGAAGTCAATTCGAAAAACTTTACCAAAAGGTAAAATCTAGCAAACCAAAGACCCTCTAGAATCAATCACAGAAGAGTTACCCTTCTTAAAACGCACTTCCAAACCATCCTCAAGAAGTTGCGAAACAGAAATCAAGTTGAAGTTCATATTTTTAACCAAAGCAACATTCTTCAAAGAGAAATGATCTGAAATGCGAATTGAGCCTATGCCACTTACTTTCCCTTGACCGCTGTTCCCGAACGTGATGTATTCTTTGGAGCTCGGGGGGAGTGAGACTGGAGAACCATCTGCGATGTCCCGTCATGTGGCGAGAGCATCCTGAGTCCATGATCCAAACATCCTCTAGTCCCCGGTCCTGCACAATCAGTGGCTGTAAGTGGGAGCAAATGGTCCGGCACCAGGTTTAGCAAAAGAGCTAAACCAGTGTCGAGCCATCTGCTCAAAAGATGGAAAGCGAAAACCATCAAAAGAGTTTGGACCAAAACGCGGCTCAAAGCGCGGTCCTCGGTTCTGCCTAACCCTGCGGCCACGAGGTCCAGAACCGTAGCCAACACGGTCTGGAACTCTGCCGGAATGGACACCACCAACTGGAGCACGGGCAAGAAAGCCGTCTCCTCTACCACCACCTACACGACGCGGCCTGGCCTCCAGCCTCTCCCCGCGCCGAGGAACACGCAGTCTACCACCCTGCTGGTAGAACTGCTCCTGATCACTACGAGCCCTCTCTGCTCTCTCAACCCGCTTCCTCTGAAGCAGAATTCCGCAAGATGCCCGTCTCTCTGACAGTACTCACAATGATAGGTGGGCTTCTTGGGATGTGGTTGAGGCTTGGGATGTTTGGGCTTGGTAGTGCTTGGTGTGGTCTTCTTGGGTTGAGAGGGTCCAGGAAGAGAGTCTAGAGAAGAGTGGAGGTGTTTGGGCTTAGGAACCCAGATAGGCTTCTTGGGTGGAGCTTTGGGTGGTTCATGAATCACCCCATCCTTGGGCTGACAAGCCTGGGAGGACTCAGTGGAGTGAGTCTTGGGGTATCTCTGCTCAGGAGTCATTTTACTCCACTCCACTGCCCGGCTAATGGCACTCTCAAAGTCAGCCTTGGTGTAGGTGTAACCTACCCCAAACCCATCCTGCCTCTTGAACTGCTGGATCATCATGCCAAGTTGTGGCTTCTCTGGCACTGATCCAACTCAGGATAGAACGGAGGTAAAAGTTCTCATTCTGAGAGTCTGCTAGCTCCTCTCTCAAGGAAGCTAGAACCTCCACCTGAGACAAGCAGGTCTCACACTCACTCTCTACTTGGACAGACTTTTCGGCTTTCAGCTTGATCAACTCCATTCTAAGAGACAGACAGTTCTCACAGACAGTGGGTGGAACTGACAATGTCTCAAGCTCTAGCCTAGTCTGCACAAGCTCAGCTCTCAACCTCTCCAAATCACCCAACTGTTCATCGCCCTTGGATTTCAGCTCAGCTAAGACAGCTAGATGAGATGGGCAATCAACACAGGGTGCGACGACAGTGGCTTGAGCATCTTTCAGCTCCAGCTGAGCGCTTTCAAGCTCAGTGGCCAAAGCGTCCCTCTCATCAACCCTTTCTGTGTACCTGGACTTCAGAGTCGACAGGTCACACAGAAGCACCTCACACTTCGGGCACTCACTGCTATCACCCAAGCAAGGGGAAGAAGATAGACTCTCAATTCTGCCGTTGGCTACGGCAAGCTCACTCTCTAACTCATCTATCCTCTTCTTAGCTCCCCTAAGCAGTTTTTCCCGATATTTCAACTCCTGACGATTGCTTTCAAGTAAATCAACAATTTCTCGTTCATAGGATGATACCTTGTTGTCGTCGTCGTCGGAGTCATCGGAGGAGCTTTTTTCTTCCCTATCCCCAAGAGCCATTGAACAGAAGCTCTTGCGGGATCTTCGGCGCTGGTGTGAGCGGCTCTTCGGCTTGTCTCCGAAGGCCATGAAGCAGAGGCCCGCCGGATCGTCCTTGTCCTTCCCCTTCCTGATGGCGATCTCCTCATCGCTTGAGCTCGATGAAGAGGAAGAAGACATGGGCCGCTTGGAGTAGCTCTTCTCCATCTCGGCGAAGAAGGCCTTGTCGCGCTTCTTGTTCTCTCGCCGGTAGTCCTTCAGGGCCTTCTTGAAGAATCGGGTCTTCGGCTTGCCCTTGTTGAAGGATGAGCTTTCGTGCTTGCTGGAGTCATGGAAGCTGCCACTGTTGCCCTTCTTGTGTCCATTGCGCTTGGGGCAGTCGGCGATGAAGTGTCCTGGATCACCACACTCAAAGCATCCGGATTTTGTGCCGTGTCTTTTGAACATTCTCTTATCATAGACACGACGCACCCGGTTGTTAAAAAGACACAAATCATCATCTCCCAATAACTCTAGCTGGTCCTCAGTGATAGACATCAAAGAGAACCCAACACAACTCATAGAAGAGGGATCAACAGAAGGTGTAGCAAGGGCCAGAGATTTTGATCCAGAACCAGTGAGATTTGATCTCAGCTGGATATCTACCTCAGTGGCCTTCAGCTTGCTAAACAACTCAGAAATGGTCAAGGTATCGTAAGAAGTGCTCTCAACAATAGAGGATACCTTGATCTCCCAGATCTTTGGGTCCAAGGTATGGAGAACCTTGAGCGCCTGCTCGTGATCTGAGACTAACTGAGCTCCCTCAGCCTTGTTGTCTCGAAGCTTGTTTATGATCGACTGAAAACGACCAAACAGAGCCTCAACAGATTCACCCGGCTTCTGTGTGAAATTCTCATATTCACGCTGGTAGGTCTGATAGAGCCGAGCCTTGACCTGTGCTGTTCCCTCATGGTGTGCCTTGAGGGTAGCCCAGATCTCTCTCGCAGTGGAGAGATGACTCACACGCTCAAACTCAGTGGGACCTAAACCAGAAAACAGAATGTTCACAGCCTTACTATTGCTCAGATGCTGAGCAATGATACCAGCAGTACCCTGCTCAGTGACTGGTAATATGACAAACGTGGTGTGAACGCAAATGTCCCAAATGTCCGAACCCTAGCTCATGAGATAGGCTCGCATGCGAGTCTTCCAATAGTTATAGCCATAGGCTTCCAAGGACGGGACCTTGCCAGGAGACGTCATGGTCACTACCGGGGTTTAGAACCGGTTAAGGTATGGAAAACCCTAACCAGCACTGATACCACTTGTAGGACCGAAAGTAGCGACCAGAGGGGGGGGTGAATGGGCGCCTAAAAAATTCTTTCGAATCAATGGCCTGCTCCCAAAACCCAACACATTTAAAAAGAAAAGCAAAGCGAGAACAGATTGACTAAGTCTGCAGATTCAAAGTCTGCTGATTCAGAGGTTGCAGATTCTGAGGTTGCAGATTCTGAGGTTGCAGATTCGGAGGTTGCAGATTCGAAGGTTGCAGATTCGGAGGTTGCAGATTCGAAGGTTGCAGATTCGAAGTATGCAGATTCAAAGTATGCAGATTCGAAGGTTGCAGATTCGAAGGTTGCAGATTCGGAGGTTGCAGATTCGAAGGTTGCAGATTCGAAGTATGCAGATTCGAAGTATGCAGATTCGAAGCCTGCAGATTCGAAGTATGTAGATTCGAAGTATACAGATTCGAAGCTTGCAGATTCGAAGTCTGCTGATTCGAAGTCTGCTGATTCGAAGTCTGCAGATTCGAAGCTTGCAGATTCGAAGTCTGCTAATTCGAAGTCTGCAGATTCGAAGCTTGCAGATTCGAAGTCTGCTACACAGAGTTGGACTTCACACAAGAAAAGGGACTTTGACCCTGCCAACTCGATCAAAAAGCAACACAGGAAAAGCAAGGCTAAAGTACTAGCATACTGTAGCTACAGGAAAGTAGTACTACTTGCTACCAGCCACAAGAACTAGTACTCTTGTGAAGAACAAACAGAAGCCACAGAGAAGCTTCTGCTTAGGAATAAATTAGTTGTGTGCAAACCGAACCAACAGAACCTTAAATGAAGTGCTGCGCATGAGAATCAATAGGAATAAAAGCTTCCAAACAGAAAAGAGCCAAATGAATCTCAGGAAGAACAGGAGGTTGCCTGGCGGCGCACACAGGGAGAGAGAAAAAGCACGCAGGAACAAAATGACCCAAGGGATGATTGAAAAAGTGATTTCTAGAAGGGTAGTCCAAACCCTAGGGATTGGGGCCCTATTTATAGGCTGCCCAACACTAGGAATATTCTACCAGCCCCTTAGGGTTTTTACAGACACAAGAATAAAGGAAAAGACTCTACTGCCCTTAGGTATTTTTACAGACACGACTGACTGACTGTGGGCCTAGAGTTATAGATGACTTATCCGGAAGCTAAGCTTTCGTAGCGACTACGGCTTCTCTTCTGAACAGTCGGATACAAGATCGACGGTCGTCAGTTTTGCGCCGAAACTGACAAAGCCTCCACCGACTTTGCACCAGGTACCCGGATTGGGCCGGCCCGACTCCGCAGCTCTCTCAGCCCGGCGATCACTCACCGCCCATGTACCTGAGTCAACCCTAGTCAACAGTCCAGTGGGTCTTCTACTGCTTCTGGCCCATGTACCTGGATTGGGCCAGCCCGACTTCGTAGCCTCCTCTGCCCGACAGTCGCTTGCTGCCCGTGTACCTGAGTCACACGCGGCCCATGAAACAGCAGATCTCTTCTTCTTCTGTCCTCTTTGACTATCGTTGACAATGACTCATCACTTCTAGAGCCATGAGGCCCATGCTATTCAGCATGGCTCCTCAACTGCCAGGGCTGGAACACAAAGCAATCGAAGGCAACAAAGATTTTCCAGCTCCTGGTCGAGACGCCTTGGCAATCTCGGTGGACTTAAGCTTACTGAAGAGTTCATCGCATGTCAAAGTATCAAAACTCGCAGACTCTTCAATGCTTGAGATCTTTACTTCCCATATGATACGATCCAGAGCATAGAGAAGTTTGATCTCTCGGTCATGATCAGAGTAAGCTAGCATCCCAGTGGAGCGCAAGTTACTAACAGTGTCGTCAAAGCGAGCAAACAAAGCATCATAGATTCGCCAGGGCCTTGCATGAATATTTGATATTCTTGATTATACGTGCTCTGCCTCCTAGCGTTAATCTGTGATGCGCCCTCATGAAAAGTACTCAAGGTCGACAGAATTTCTCATGCAGTGTGAAGGTGCTGGACCCTGTCGAACCCGTTGCGTCTCAGACTGATAAAGAGAATGTTTCTAGCCTTGCTATTACATTCATATTGAGCCTTCTCAGTCTCTGAGATACGAGTGTCAGGAATCACATACTGGGATGCAACAATGTCTCATACCGCACTTCCTTGGCTAAGCAAATAAGCCTCCATGCGCACCTTCCAATAAGCATAGTCTTGACCATCAAACATCAGAATCTTTGAATTCCTTTCCATGTTGCCAAAACAAGGATCACAACCAGTTAAGGTCAACTCATGATCAAAATGGCTCTAATACCAATTGTGGGATCGGAATGACGACTAGAGGGGGGTGAATAGGCGCCTCAACACTTTCTCGCGAATATGATAGCCTAATCAAATCACCCAACGCTCCTCCAAAAGATCACATAATCAAATTGAAGATCAGGATATATATTCAGAACACAACACAACTCCAAATAAAGTTTTTGTCTAAATCGACACTTGAACAGTCGACCTGCAAAGGTTGGAGTTTGAGTCTCCGAAAAACACTCTCTATTTTGGCACACGAAATGTCGACAGCATGTAGTCGATGGTTAGAACTCCGACAAGGTTCAGAAAAATTAAAATAGACTAAATTGAACTAATCTCTTCTTGGATACCAATCATAGTGAACACAACACATCAGTTTAGATCAAAACGAGATTCCCAATGAATTAAACTACTAAAACTGAATAGATTTGAACCTCAGATTAACAAATTAATTAGATCAATCTACTTCAGACTAGAAGGAAAGTGACTTAACCAATTTCACTTTCTGAGAACAAGGACACACAATGCTGAGCCAATTTTGATCACAGAATAGACAATCAACAAACAGATCTGATCCAAATTTAATTTCAATGAAATACAGATCAGATAGCAACTAGATAAGAATCAGTATGAATTGTATCAAAACTGAAAGTATAAACAATGTCTAACTCAAAACATGTTATCTAGTCTTGACACAATTTTGACAACTACAACTCAGATTCAATACTGAAAAACCAACCACAAGAGATCTGAATATAATCAAATAGGATTCAACATAGAACACTACAATCAGATCTAAATCACATAACTGAATCTCTGATTGAATTACAACTCAAACAGTGCAATCACAGGAAATTCACAACAGAACTAAACCTTTCTGTTTCTTTTTCAGCAAGCCTCAGATTCCAGTTTCTATGATTAAAACACTGAACACAGAAAGAGTATGCTAATCAAGCCAGGTTCAAATTGAAACCTTAGAATCTAGCTATACATAACCATTTCAGTTTACACAACCATTCAAAAAGACTTTCAACCAATGAACCAATAAACAGAGCCCTACACTTTCAGATGATAGAATTTCAGATCAAAAGTTCAGATGCAAATCAATATTTCTGGAATATTCTAGATGAAGAATAGTAACAATAAGTTTCAACAAGATTCTGTATTCAGATTTGATTCAATTGGCACTTTTCAACTTCAGAATAAATTTAAGTTCAGCACATCAATTTTCAATCAGTTTTCAGACTATCTCAGAATTGAAGTTAACACAACTACAGATTAAGACAGATCAGTTTCAATTAGAAATGACAACCATCCAAAGACTGCAGAACTGGTCAATAATATGTAGTACACATCAGAATTTATTATGTTCCACAGTAATTATACACTCATGCAGAGAACATGGCAATCTATATAAAAAGTACCAATTCAGTAGAGTGCCAGATTTGTGAATTCAGATAACTTTGAAATTAAATTGAACCATAAATTCTGAGTGTAAAACAGACATACTACAGAGTATTGAAACTGAAACAACAACAGACTGCTGAGTATTTGAAACTAAAACAACAGCAGACTGGTGGCTCACTGATTCAGCCAGAATGATTTGAACAGCAAGGTTAATTGAATAAAGTCAACTAAGCAGTACTTAAATGCACAAACCCAAATCAGATGTACCAAAGTAGTAGACACAAAATTCCTGGTTTCAACTCTAACTCAGGTTCAGGGAAAAAAACTGTAGCATATCCAGCACAAATTCAGAACTACAAAACCACTACTCAATTTGGAACCCAAAGAAGTCACAAATGATTCAGAGTTGAATTTCAAGGGAATCTATCTGAATAAAATCAGAGTAGAAAATAGAACTGATCAAGAATTCAGACCTACAGATTTAAGGATTGTATGTCTCTTGTTCAAGACAGTCCAGAAATACTTATAACTAAAAAACAGACCATTTAATTTCAGATTTCGCACATCAACTTCAAAATAGGTTCAGATTTAATTAATTCTCCAAAACGACTTGACCATCATTCAAACATGAAATTACTCAAGAACTACTTCAATGATCAGCCAAAAATTTTATGAACACTTGATGAAACATTTCATCAAACATTTGAAGTGCAATATCAAAACAGAAAAACAGTTCCAGAAAATTATTTCAGCACTATGGTGCCTACTTTGATCAGCAAAAGAAATACGAGTACATCACATAAAACCTTTACAATTTTCAAAAATTGATCATTCAATTCATGCACAACAAAAGTTACTTGGACATCGCACACAAGTTCTGCACTGGATTCTCCAGAAAACGCAGCCCAAAATCGAATTTAACCACAAAAACGTACCTGTGCTGGAAACTGGGATTACAGTGAACAATACTATCGAAAATACCGTGCAGATCCGAAAATTCACACCTCAGCCGTGTTCATCGTCCCATCTTCTTCAAACACAAGATTTCACAGCCATTTTGATTGGAAAAATTTGTCTCAAGTGCTCCAATGGTTCAGCCAACTTGGAGGATAATATGCTACCAACTACTCTTCTACAAGCCCCCAATTAACACATAGACCCTTAGTAATTTCAGGTTTAACAATTCTGAAAATTACCCAATAAAAACTAAAAGTAAAATTATAAAATGACTCTCCTTTTAATATAATTTCAGAGTAGAACCACTCTAAAAATTATACCAAGAGGTTACATTACAAAACTGAAAATTTAAACTAATACTAGACACCTATTTATTGAATTAACAAAAACAATAAACGTTTCGACGGTTTTCAGCAAAAACCGACAAAGCCTCTCAGCCCTTCGACTCATGACACCGCTTCGCGACTCCGAGCACCAGCAAACCACTTTTGCTCTCGATCCCCTCGATCCACCGGAATGCTTGTCCTGGCCTCCCTCTCGCAAACCCGGTCGTCACGCCGTCGCAGTCAGCCGTCTGTCCAAGTCTCACTCCGTCTCTTCGTGAACTCTTGAGATCTTCTCCAACTTCGCCTAGCCTCCCCAATCCTCCGGCATCAAGCTCCCCGCTCGACCCTCGATCACCTGCCGTCGACAGTCGATCAACATCACCACCCTGCACAAACAAGACAAGCCAAAACAAGAACGTAACGCACCGCCGAAACCCTCAGCAGCCAAACCTCCATTTCACATCGAAACCCTCAATGCACTCAACTAACCTCAACCACTCACACGCTCATCCTTGTCAATCACTCATCATCCAGACTGAAACCACCGTTGGTTTCACAATCTTCCCTTGATGAGTGCATTGACAACCCCAAAGAAAAGACATGACGAGGATTGCAAGTTACGCTCACAAGTGACCATAAAAACTCATAAAAGAGTAAAACATGTCACTTGGTAAAGGATCTCCCCGCTTGAGCAAAAACCTTATGCAAGGCAAGACAAAAGCATCAAAAGCAATTTAATGCAACATGAATGTCATTACTCCCCCTTAATCAAACAATCGTCCAAAAAGCTCCAGAAGCATCATGTAGATCATTTCTCCCCGTTTGACAATGCAGGCATCAAGGAGATAAAAAGATGCAAAGAGGGGAATGAGGGTAAAGCAGAGATGTGAGATTCTGAAACATGAGCAACTACAATTACAGTACAAACAAGCATTTGCCTTGAATATCGTCTAAAAGTACTGAATGACAATCTCAGATGAATACCATCTAAACAAAATACATGAGCAAGCATTTTCAGATTTTAGCAATTAAAAGCATCACCACTCAGACTAGTATACTAGACATGTCAAGGCAAGAGATGCAAAAGCTAAACAAGCACACACTAGATAAGCGTATCCCACTTCCAGGTGCTTCAGCAAACATGATATGCAATGAATTTCAAATTTTTCATTTTTGTGCTAGGGGTTATTTGCATGTCAACCTTATGCTAATCGACCATGCTAAGCCTAGGTTGAAACCATCAGAAACTTAAAGCAATGGTCTCGGCAAACACTACAACGTCCCAGTTCTTACCGAAGTGCTATGGTAAGCAGTCCAGAACAAAATAGTGTGACAAAGCAAACCCACCTGGATCTTTTCAATTTTAGCACACAATAGCATGAATAACATTCATTTTCATTTTCATTTTCATTTTCATTCATTTTCATTTTCATTTTCATTCATTTTCTTTCATTTTTGATGAAATCAAGTTGCGTATTAGCATCCAAGTAAAAATGACCTAGCTATTAGGTGTGTAAAAGATAGCAAAAGCACTCAACCCATTCAAGCTAGTTCTAGACTAAGCAGTGATCGTTTTCAAATTTTCACAAATGAAAGCCATGCTCATGACAATTATCAGATGAAACATGCCAAGTAGTCAACAGTATTAAAGATAATAGTTCAAAAGTATTACAAAGCATGTATTTGAAAAACAATTAATCATATGACATAAGCTCATGCAATGCTACACAGCTCCCCCTCAAAACATGCTAGTATCTCTCGGATGCTCAGTTAGAGAGTGAGCTAAAAATTGTTTTGGAATCCAGCAACGCAAAACTCGTGAACCAGGCAAAGTAATAGACTGACCATGCATAGGAGATAAGCCATGATAAAAAGTGTGTGGTCTACCTATAAAGCGTGAACCCGGAAAATGACGAGGTCTCCCATCCTGTCGATAATCAAAGCCTCTTACACATGATCTATCACCATATGAAGCATGGTGTACACCACGAGAGGCAAAATCACTCTCAAAACCATGTGGGGCCTCAACATCAGGAAACGAGCGAAAAACAGACTCATGCATACCTAAAGATGGGTAGTGCATGTCCTGAAAACTAATAGCAAAATACCGTCACTCATCCCTGATATGACGAAAGAAAAACCCAACCAAATGACCCACCCGATGACAATAAGAACAGTGATACACTTTCTTGGGTGTGTGGGTATGGGTCTCAAGCGCAAATCTTATAGTTTTCTTGGGTTTTAGCTGAGGAGGTTCATCTGAAGCACAAAAAGATTTGTTTGTCGGTTGGGTAGGATTCTTGGCTTTTTGATCGGTGTCTAACTGGGCTCTCTCTTTATTGAATTATCAAAAACAATAAACGTTTTGACGGTTTTCAGCAAAAACCGACAAAGCCTCTCAGCCCTTCGACTTGTGACACCGTTTCGCGACTCCGAGCACCAGCAAACCACTTCCGCTCTCGATCCCCTCGAGCCGCCAGAATGCTTGTCCTGGCCTCCCTCCTGCAAACCCGGTCGTCACACCGTCGCAGTCAGCCATCCATCCAAGTCTCACTCTGTCTCTTCATGCACTCTTGAGATCTTCTCCAACTTCACCCGACCTCCCTGATCCTCCGGCATCAAGCTCCCCACTCGACCCTCGATCACCCGCCATCGATAGTCAGTCAACATCTCTACCCTACACAAATAAGACAAGCCAAAACAAGAACACGACGCACCGCCGAAACCCTCGGTAGCCAAACCTCCATTTCACATAGAAACCCTCGTTGCACTCAACCAACCTCAACCACTCACACGCTCATCCTTGTGAATCACTTATCATCCAGATTGAAACCACCCTTGGTTTCACACTATAGTTGAATCTTGTGGTGTATCTTTTGATGAAACTTCTCCATGTGTTAGCACTAATTTTGAACTTGCAAGTGAGCATGATATGCGTGAAACACTTTTTGAGGAAGAAGAACCATCAGATGGTGAAGATCTTGATGCTATACCACTACCTCCCTCTACGGCAACTCCAGAAGCTTCGTCTACTTCGACAAGAGGACCTTAAGATTCTACTTCTAAGAGCTTGGAGCAAACTTCGGCAAGATTTAAGGAGGAGATTCTGTCGCAAAGAGAAGCACCACTTCGTATTCAAAGAATGCATCCTTCGGAACAGATCATCGGTGAGCTAAATGAATGAGTAACCCGGTCTCATGCTCATTTCATTGATTCTGCTTTTGTTGCAAATTTTGAACCATTGGATGTTAGTCATGCTTTGTCTGATGCGAGTTGGATCAACGCCATGCATGAGGAACTTGAAAATTTTGATAGAAATAAGGTTTGGATTCTCGTTGATCCACCCCATAACATTCACATCATTGGAACAAAATGGATTTTCAAAAACAAACAGGGGAGGATGGGGCTATAGTGAGAAACAAGGCAAGGCTTGTGGCTCAAGGGTATTCTCAAGTTGAGGGGTTTGATTTTGGAGAAACTTTTTCACCGGTAGCTCGACTTGAGGCCATTAGGATCTTGCTTGCTTTTTCATCTTCGCGTGGCTTTAAACTCTTTCAAATGGATGTAAAACGCGCTTTCCTAAATGGTTTCATAGGAGAGGATGTGTATGTCAAGAAGCCTCCTGGTTTTGAAAACCCCAAGTACCCCCATAGAGTCTTTAAACTTCACAAAGCTCTATATGGGCTCAAGCAAGCTCCAAGGGCCTAGTACGATCGCCTTAGGTTGTTCTTGATTGAGAACGGGTACAAAATAGGCTATGTTGACAAAAATTTGTTTACTCTCATGCATGGCAAAGATTTCTTACTCGTCCATATATATGTTGATGATATAATATTTGATGGTTCATCTCATACTCTTGTCACCGTGTTTGCTGAATCCATGAGCAGTGAATTCAAGATGTCGATGATGGGAAAGCTGACTTTCTTCCTGGATTTGAAAATCAAGCAAAACAAACAAGGAACTTTTATCCATCAAACAAAATACACTAAAGACCTGCTTAAACACTTTGACATGTCTGATGCAAAACCTCTTGCTACCCCGATGGGTACTTTTGTTGCATTTGATCCATATGAAGATGGAGAAGAAGTGGATCAGAAGAAGTATCGCAGCATGATCGGCTCCCTTCTTTACTTGATGGCTACGAGGCCGGACATACACTTTGATGTGTGTCTGTGCGCTCGTTATCAGGTTTCTCCCAGGGATTCACATCGTCAAGCTGTCAAGCGCAATCTAAGGTACCTCAAGCACACTCTTGAATTCGGTATTTGGTATTCTGCATCATCTTCATTATGCTTGAGAGGTTTTTCTGACGTTGACTTTGCTAGATGCCATATTGATCGCAAGAGTACTTCTGGGACATGCTATTTTCTGGGTTCATCTCTTGTATGTTGGTCTTCACGCAAACAGTGTTGCACAGTTTACAGCTGAGGCTAAATATGTCGCTACCGCTAGCTGTGGTGCATAGATTTTGTGGATGGTTTCTACTTTGTGGGACATTGGGTTGGATTTTTCACGTGTTCCATTATTTTGCGATAAAACAAGTGCAATCAGTTTAGCAAACAACCCAGTACAACATTCTAGGACCAAACACATTGACGTGTGTTATCACTTTTTAAGAGATCACAATGAAAAAGGACATATTGAATTGCGTTTTGTCGATACTCAGAATCAGCTGGCAGATATTTTCACCAAGCCTCTCGTTGCTTCTCGTTTTGCATTTTTGAGGGGAGAGCTTGGCATTTGTCATCCTTATGGCATCATGTGAGGGGGAGTTGTGTACTTTTGCATATGCTTCTGAAATATGATTAATTGCTTTCACATGTACATGCTTTTGTGTGCACTTTACATTTTTGGTCTTATATTCCTGTTTGATTATGCTTAGAATGAA
The DNA here is from genome assembly GCA_019279435.1 of Zizania palustris. Classification (NCBI taxonomy): domain Eukaryota; kingdom Viridiplantae; phylum Streptophyta; class Magnoliopsida; order Poales; family Poaceae; genus Zizania; species Zizania palustris. Next base: position 57,357,385 of record JAAALK010000289.1, on the reverse strand, counting down.
CTCATCTATCTATATGTCTTGAGCATGACTTTTCTTTGCAAAAATTTGAAAATGGTCAATACTAAGTTTAGAAACTAGCATGAATAGGCTAGGGTGCTTTTTCTATTCATTACTTACTTGATAGCTTTGTCCTTTTCACTTGGATGCTCATACATAACTTGATCTTGTTATGCTCAAAACTAAAAAAAATAAAAAAAATATTGAAAAATTGAAAATTGAAAAATGACAATGATGAAAATGTAACAAAATACTAAAGTTGTGATAAAATTGAAAAGATCTAGGTGGGTTTGCGTAGTCGCACTACTTTGTTCTAGACTGCTTACCATTGCACTTTGGTTTGAACTAGGGCATTGAAGTGTATACCATGATCAATGCCTTAAGCTTCCGATGGTTTATCCTAGGCTTGTCTTGATCGGTTAGCATAAGGTTGACTTTCAAATAACCCTTGGCATTAAAAAAATAAAAAGTTTAATTTTCTCGCATATCAAGTTTGCTGCAGCTCCTTGTAGTGGGATGTGCTTTTCGAGTCTATTTTTGAGTAGCTTTTGTATCTCTTACCTTGCCATTTCTAGTATGCTAGTATGGGTAGTGATGATTTTATTTGCCTACACTTCAAATTGCTTGCTCATACTGATATTTAGTTTGTGTACATTCAAGCTTGTCATACAGTTAGCTAGGACAGTTTGTAAAGCACAAGAAGTGTTTGTACTTTGATTGGACTTAATCATATTCTGGAAGCATTGCATGGTTACTTCACTCTTTCAACTCATGGGGCTATCTTGATGTCTGCATTGCCAAAGGGGGAGAGTTCATGAACTTTTGGTGAATTTGTTGATCTTTTGAGGTAATTTTTGCTCTATCTCTATCATTCATTATTGTCAAGTGACATGTTTTTTAGTTTTGCTCTCTTTAGAGCTTTCATGGTCACTTGTGTGCTGAATTTTTGTTTTACTCTTCTTTTGATCTTGAGTTGTCAATGCACTCATCAAGGGGGAGATTGAGGAACATAGTGAGGTTTGTCACTATGGTTCATGGTTATGATGAGTGATTGACATGGTGTTTGTCATGAGTTTGTGTCTGGATGTCTAGATATGCGTGTGTGTCTGTGTTTGTCTCGTGTGTGCAGGCTTGAGTTACTCGTGAACTGTCGATGGCAAGGGATCAGGGTTAGATGGGGTGTCTAATGCCAGATGGTCGAGGGTGTCAGTCGAAGTCGAGAGTGAACTCAGATATACACATGAAGATCGAGCAAGACGTGAGTTGAAGGTTGATCAAGATGAAGCGCCCATGAAGTCAGTGAAAGGGAAGCCAGTTCAAGTGACAAGGCGACTCGAGTGATCGAGAGCGGGAGAGACTTGCTGGTAGTCGAGTTCGCAGACTGACGACGGTCGTCGACAATCAGGGGATGCTTTGTCGGTTTTTTTGCTGAAAACCGTCGATTCATGAAAAGTTTTAAATACAATAAATAGGAGTGTAGTTTTAGTTTGAGTATTTCAGTTTAATAGTGTAATCTTTCGGTATATTTTTTGAATGGTCTTATTCTGAAAATATATTGAAAGTTGAGTCTTATTGTAATTTTTCTTTTAAGTCAAATAGGTTAATTTTAGAATATTCAATTCTGAAATTGCCCAAGGGGTCTTTTGTAATAGTGGCTTCTAGAAGATGCCTACTTAACGGATCTCATCCCCTAAGGTTGGGCTGGCACTTTGGATCATATTTTCTAAATCAAAAAGGACTAGTTACTGTTTCGGAGTGATTTTCTTACGGTGAACAGTTTGTGCCGAAACTATTGCGCATTGTGCCGATACTGTAGCGCGTAAAGAGTTCTTCGGCTGTTCTTGCTCCGGGATTGATGGCCACTTTTGGATATTGAAACATGTGTGTTGTGTTCTTGTTGCTTTTCTTGTTGTGGCTCACAAGAAATCCGAGAAACATACACTATTTCTTTTGTCCCTGATCTGCTATAGAGGATTCAGCAGCTGCACAGAGAAGAGGAAGTCAGATTGCACCTCCTTGTGATTTTCTCAAGGTACTTCTCAGTTTTCCCGTGTGATCATCTTGTGTGGGTTTGTTTTACTTCTGTTTTGCCATATGTGCTGGGATCTGTCTTGGATGTATATTGTTGGGTGTTGATTTTTTCTTGATACTTTCCTGCTGTTGTTATACACTAGTTTGTGGTGGATGTGTTACAAGGAAGGTTTTCTCTCAATTTTCTATATCATTTCTGATTAGTTGATCCATCCGGTCTGGGATTTCTATGGCCTGTTCATTGTTTGATGATATGCCTTACAGTTGTTCAGTGTATGATCCAAAGAGATGTCTGTCCATTGATTAGTTTAAAATAGTAGGTTCACATGCACTGGAAAATTTCCTTCAGGATTATTATCAAGGGCCAAATTTTTCTATGCCATTATAATTTTTAAAGTTTTGAAATATGCCATCAATGTGTCACTGACATATGAGACCTACCACAGTCACTGACAGTGACATTTTCAATTACAAAAAATTGTAATGGCATGTTTCAAAATTTCTCTATTATCAAATGTGTTGTTTGCTAGTTCTGATTGAGTATAGAATTCTTTTCTCTTCAAAAGAGTTGCAAGGCTTTTACTGCTCCTTATCATGGATAAATTATGTCCCTCACAGTTCTAAATGATCATTTCCTGTTCATCAGTCTGTTTATAGTTTTGTGTCTGCTAAAAGTATCTTTGATGCTGGATTGTGTTTTGGCTGAGATTTGTAAACTTTTTCACTATCTTTGGCTAGTACAGTGGTCATGAACACTGTAAGATACTGAACTAGCCATTGAAATTGTATTCTGATCAGTGTAGCATTCATTTTCAAAGTTCTGGGTGATCATGTGTGACTTTGCATAAGGAATTGTTTCAGATCTGAATAGCTAGTTCTTCCTGCCATATTTTTTCTATACCTGTTTGATTTTGTCTTTTACGGATTCTATTCTCAGATTGGTTTGAAATTACTGTGTTGACTCTGGTATATCAACTCTGAGTAAAAAGTGCTATTACCTGTGATTTCACCATTCCTGTCATTTAAATTTTGTATTGCATCTATTCTTTGGACAATATTTATATAAAATTTTCAGAGCAAATGAGCAAGTGCCATTTGAAGTGGTGATTTTATACAACTGTTTTGGTTGAGAATCTGATGAATTTGTGCCATTGCAGTTTTGAATTGTTACAACATTTTTAGTTCACTGCTTGTATTATTAATCAACTGTGTATTCTGTGATATCTCTGTTCATCATCAAGAAATTGTCAACCTGTAAGGTATACTACAAACTTGTTTTCTAAGTTTTGGTAATCTGTGCTGTCTAGTTATGTTTATATTATCTATGCCTAATCTTCTACCTAATGCGATGACTAGATTCAGCAAAAATACTTGAGCTTATTTCAGTTTTGAGTTATTTTCAGTAAAAGTCCTTTGTAGCAATTCATTTTCATTTTCCTTGTCTGATCTGTAGTTTGCTCATTCCAGTCTTTGATGTGTCAAATTTTAGATCTTTTATGACATTCTACTGTTCTGATACTTACTATAGCTACATCATTACCTGTTCTACTTCTTAACTATTTTTCTGTAATTAATTATAGCTACAGTTTCTGTCTAGAAGTACACTGTTTTTTATATGTTTAGGTAGTTTGTTGTTCCTTACAAATTGAACATTGAAATCAGAATCTAACAACTCAATCAGGAAAGGAAAAATAATATGAGCTCTTAAGTAAAAGAATCTGAATATTCTTGAAATGTTTGTGTTCACTGATTGAAAATCAAACTTAACACATCTTGATTATATTGATCAACTTTGTCTGGAGTTTTGAGTTCAGTAAACACTGTTGAATTTATCTGCTGTACTGTTTTCTGAACCTTGTTTGAATTTCATCAACCAACTGAAATAGTTAGTGTTTCAAACTCCGACTGAATCTGAAAGTTGGCAAATCATTCCCCAACTTGAACATTTTGACAAGTGATACTCCGAACAAAAAGAATAATTCAAAGTGTGTTGATTCTTTGGTTGAAATCTTATTGAGATCTTAAATTGTGCTTCTGTAGGTTTTAGAGGAGCGTTGGGTGTTATAGATAGGCCATCTTATTCTTAAGAATTTGTTGAGGTGCCTATTCACCCTCCTCTAGTCGCCATTCCGATCCCACAGATAGACATCAAAGAGGATAAAAGCACAACTCAAAGAAGCATCAACCGAAGGTGTCACAAGGGCTAGGATTTTGTAACCAGAACCAGTGAGATTTGATCTCAACTGGATGTCAATCTCACAGGCCTTGAGCTTACTAAAAAAGCTTTGTGACAGTCAAGATATCATAAGAAGCACTATGAAGAATAGAAATACCTTGATTTCCTAGACCATAGGGTCTAAGGTATGAAGAAACATGAGCGCCTATTCATGGTATGAGACTAGCCCATCTCTATTGGCCTTTTGGCCCGAAGTTTATTATGATCGACTAAAGCGACCAAACAAAATCTAGACAATCTCACCCAGCTTCTGTGAGTTATTTTTATACTCTCGCTCGTAGGTCTCATAGAGCATAGTCTTGACCTGAGTTATCCCCTCATGGTGTGCCTAGAGGGTAGCCCAGATCTCTTGAGCAGTGTTGAGATGGCTAACATGCTCAAACTCATTAGGACCTAAACTAAAAAACAGAATGTTCACTGCCTTGTTGTTTAGGTCATGTTGAGCGACTATCTCAGAGGTAGTATGCTCAGCAGACAGACGCACAATGAAAGAGACATGAACACACATGTCCCATATTCCTGAGCTCTTGCTCAATAGATAGGCTCGCATGCAAGTTTTCCAATAATTATAACCAAAGACCTTAAGAAATGGAACCTTCGTAGTAAAAGTCATGATCGCTACCTTGGGTTAGAACCAATTATGGTATGAAAAAACCTAACCAAGCTCTGATACCACTTGTAGAGCCGAGAGTAATGACCAGAGAAGGGGGTGAATAGGCGCTCAACAATTTTTTTCGAATCGATGGTCTACCCTTAACACCCCACGCTCCTCAAAAGACAACCAACAAAACAACCAATTTTCACAGAATTATTATAGTCAAACCAGTGCTATCACCCTCTTATTAGATATGGTGAGATGAGGATAGTCTAAAGATCACAAACACTAAAAATAATCTAGCCTGAAAACAACTGATGTCCTAATTGAAAAGACACCACCGCAGTGCTTAGAGGCAGATTAAAACGACTTACAGATCAAACAATAGATCAACAAACATCCTACTAAATCATAGTCATCAAGCATAAAGGGTAAATTCATAGTTCACAAGTATTTAATCTAATACTGGTCAAATAAACTCAGAGCAGAATTTCACAGATCAAGTACATAGTTCAATTATTCTGTTCCAAAAAAATAAGTAAGCTTGCAGTAATTTAAAATACAATTAATTACAACGGAAAGAAAATTTACCTTCTCTTACCTCTGAAGAAACTCAACACTGATGTCCTGGGTGCTGCTTGCGGTGCTGCGCACTGCTCTTGTGGCCACGCACCGCTGGAAGAAGACAGAAGCAGAAACACCTGTGCAGCGCTGCCGGTTTTTTCGAGGACAAGAAAACCGGAGATAACCCACAACACGGTCCTCCGAGTACAGCAGTGGCGCCACGCAAGTTTGGCAGCCCCTCAATGGCTTGTGCGCCACGCGGCCACACAGCGCAGCACAGAAACACTGACCCCCACGCCCTGTGCTTGGCTTTGGATACGGCAGCGGTTTTCGAGAGAAAACCGTATGCCCCTAGAAAATTTTTGAAATAGAGAATATTTTGAAATAAAGCGAAAGTTTCATATATAGATGAAAACCCTATGGTTGGTTCAGTGTCTTTATATAGGCAGTCTATAAACATGGAAAAGATCATTAAACCTATAGGGTTTTTTACATATCCAAAGATAAAATGAAAAAAAAAACTAAAATACCTTTAGGCATTTTTACAGACTCGACTAACACAGACTGTGGACCTAAAAGAAAAAATAGTAAAAATCCTAACAAAAAGGTAACTAGTCCTGACGCGGATCTTTCGTAGCAGCTACGACTTCGCTTTAGCACCATCTGATCTCTGATGGACGTTCTAGATTGGATGTGTCGGTTTTACGCTGAAACCGACAAAGCGCTCATCACCTCTGCCCGCGAGTACCCAGATTGGTCCGACCCGACTCTGCGGCCCCCTTGGCCCAGCAGTCGCTCGCCGTCCATTTGCAGAGTCAAACTTGGTCAAACCACGATGAGTCCCATACCGTTGTCAAACCTGGTCAATCACGATGAGTCCCCTACCGTTCCTAGCCCATGTACCCGGATTGGGCTGACCTGACTCCACGACTCCCTCTGCCTATAGTCACTCACCGCCCGTGTACCTGCGTCACATGCGTCAAGACATGGTAGGTGTTCTCTCTCAATCTCATGTCATCTTATCTTCTCTCTCTTTGACTTTCGTTGACAATCATTCATTACTTCTGGAGCCATGAGGCCCATGATCTTCACATGACTCATCACACCACTCGGATGATGCCCCCTTCCGTCATCAGGCTGATCAACCTACAAAGCCACTAATCGGGAGCTAGACGTCCGATTTAGTTAAGTCTGAGTTTTGTTAGGATCTTGAGTCTACTAGTATTGAGTCCTTCTAGGGCATGACCCTGTTGATGCCAAGATTTGGTAAAGCCAAGGCCACTAAGGAAGATGCACAATCAACAAGAAGTCAAAGAGGATCTGGTCAAGTAAAGTCAAGGAGTCTGTCCTCAACAACTGCATGATCGGATAGGGAGCCGATGGAGATAAGAATAGAAGATGTTACATATTCATCGGAATAGACGGATAAGTTACTTGGA
>JAAALK010000289.1:57096705-57349523 GCA_019279435.1 Zizania palustris | reverse complement strand
GGCTTTGATACCACTGTAGGACCGAAAGTAGCGACCAGAGGGGGGGGTGAATGGGCGCCTAAAAATTCTTTCGAATCAATGGCCTGCTCCCCAAACCCAACACATTTAAAAAGAAAAGCAAAGCGAGAACAGATTGACTAAGTCTGCAGATTCGAAGTCTACTGATTCAGAGGTTGCAGATTCGAAGGTTGCAGATTCTGAGGTTGCAGATTCTGAGGTTGCAGATTCTGAGGTTGCAGATTCGAAGGTTGCAAATTTGGAGGTTGCAGATTCGAAGGTTGCAGATTCGGAGGTTGCAGATTCGAAGGTTGCAGATTCGAAGTATGCAGATTCGAAGTATGCAGATTCGAAGGATGTAGATTCGAAGGTTGCAGATTTGGAGGTTGCAGATTCGAAGTATGCAGATTCGAAGCCTGCAGATTCGAAGTGTGCAGATTCGAAGTATACAGATTCGAAGCTTGCAGATTCGAAGTCTGCTGATTCGAAGTCTGCTGATTCGAAGTCTGCAGATTCGAAGCTTGCAGATTCGAAGTCTGCTGATTCGAAGTCTACAGATTCGAAGCCTGCAGATTCGAAGTCTGCAGATTCGAAGCTTGCAGATTCGAAGTCTGCTACACAGAGTTGGACTTCACACAAGAAAAGGGACTTTGACCCTGCCAACTCGATCAAAAAGCAACACAGGAAAAGCAAGGCTAAAGTACTAGCATACTGTAGCAACAGGAAAGTAGTACTACTTGCTACCAGCCACAAGAACTAGTAGTCTTGTGAAGAACAAACAGAAGCCACAGAGAAGCTTCTGCTTAGGAATAAATTAGTTGTGTGCAAACCGAACCAACAGAACCTTAAATGAAGTGCTGCGCATGAGAATCAATAGGAATAAAAGTTTCCAAACAGTAAAGAGCCAAATGAATCTCAGGAAGAACAGGAGGTTGCCTGGCGGCGCACACATGGAGAGAGAAAAAAGCACGCAGGAACAAAATGACCCAAGGGATGATTGAAAAAGTGATTTCTAGAAGGGTAGTCCAAACCCTAGGGATTGGGGCCCTATTTATAGGCTGCCCAACACTAGGAATATTCTACTAGCCCCTTAGGGTTTTTACAGACGCAAGAATAAAGGAAAAGACTCTACTGCCCTTAGGTATTTTTACAGACACGACTGACTGACTGTGGGCCTAGAGTTACAGATGACTTATCCAGAAGCTAAGCTTTCGTAGTGACTACGGCTTCTCTTCTGAACAGTCGGATACAAGATCGACGGTCGTCAGTTTTGCGCCGAAACTGACAAAGCCTCCACCGACTTTGCACCAGGTACCAGGATTGGGCCGACCCGATTCCGCAGCTCTCTCAGCCCGGCAATCACTCACCGCCCGTGTACCTGAGTCAACCCTGGTCAACAGCCCAGTGGGTCTTCTACTGCTTCTGGCCCATGTACCCGGATTGGGCCAGCCCGACTTCGCAGCCTCCTCTGCTCGATAGTCGCTTGCTGCCCGTGTACCTGAGTCACACGCGGCCAATGAAATAGCAGATCTCTTCTTCTTCTGTCCTCTTTGACTATCGTTGACAATGACTCATCACTTCTGGAGCCATGAGGCCCACGCTATTCAGCATGGCTCCTCACTCCCCATCTCTGGAGGAGGGACTCTCGGAAGTATGTCAAAGAGGCAGAGAAGAGAATATGTCAGAGAGGTGGGCCATATTGGAACCTCTTCATCTGTAGCTGCTATGCCCGAATGGTCCTATGTGCCAATATCTTTTTCCGCAGATGATGCAACTGGTGTTAAATCCCCACATGCAGACCCACTTGTCATCACTGCCGACATAGCAGGAACTAAGGTTTGGAGAGTGCTAATTGACGGAGGAAGTTCGGTAGATATTATTTTTGTCCAAGCTTTTGATCAACTCTGCATCTCCAGAAAGCATCTTCTCCCAGCAGCCCATCCTTTGCAAGGATTTGCAGGACCCCCTCTTGATGCCCTCAGCCAAATTGGCCTGGAAGTTACTTTCGAAGAGGGGCTACTAGCCAGGACAGAGGAAGTGATCTTCGATGTTGTACATGCTCCATATGCATATAATGTCATCTTCGGAAGAGGCATGTTAAATCAATTCGGAGCTGTGGCGCATCATAATTACTTATGTATGAAGATGCCCACACAAGCAGGAGTGCTCACTGTTTTCGGAGATCAGGCCCTCGCGCGAAGAGCGGAGTATGTTCATGGCCCTCCTCTTGACCCGAGACAGGTGAACAGTGTGCAAGATGATCCGGAGAAATTTTCTGCTCCTAGCGAATCCTCGAAAAGATCCTTCCCAAGACCAAGTCCTGAAGGAGAGATTGCAACGAAGGTTATTGTCAAAGATGGCAAGGAATATTCTTTTCAATTTGGAAAAGACTTGCCTCCAGAAGTTGCTGCCTCCTTAGAGAAAGTAGTTGAGGACAATTTAGATGTCTTTGCTTGGTCTGATGAAGACATTACCGGAGTCAGTCGGGACATTATTGAACACAGTCTACTTGTGAACCCGAAGGCTCGACCTGTTAGGCAAGGACTCCGGAAGATGTCTGCGGAGAGAGCTATCCTTGCTAAAGATGAAGTTGAAAAGTTGCTGAAGGCTGGGATCATCAGAGAAGTGGCTCATATGGAGTGGTTAGCCAACCCTATCTTCGTTAAGAAAAAATCTTCCGGGAAGTGGCGCATGTGTATTGATTTTACATCTCTGAATAAAACATGCCCCCACGACCCCTACCCCATGCCCTGAATTGATCAATTGGTCAACTCCACTGCTGGTTCAAGCTTCCTCGACGCGTATTCCGGCTATCATCAAATTTGGTTGAAGCGCGAAGATGAAATCAAGACAAGCTTCGTAACTCCTTCAGGAGTCTTTTGTTATGTAAGAATGCCCTTTGGCTTAAGAAATGCCGGGGCTACATTTTCAAGGTTAATTGCTAAGGCTCTAGGTCATCAATTAGGTCGTAATGTAGAGGCCTATATGGATGATATTGTAATAAAGAGTGCTTTAAAGCACCAGCATAGCCTAGACTTAGCAGAAACATTCAATAGCCTTCGGGCATGTGGGATCCGTCTCAACCCCGAAAAATGTATCTTCAGTGCACAGGTTGGAAAATTGTTAGGGTACCTAGTTTCAAGCAGAGGGATTGAAGCTAGCCCCACTCAGATAACTGCGTTGCAGATGATGGCTCCCCAGAGAATTTAAAGCAAGTGCAAAAGCTAACCTGTCATCTAGCAGCACTTAGCAGATTTCTGGCAAGGTCTGCGGAGAGAAGTTTGCCTATTTTCAAGGCATTGAAAGGGTCCGAAGATTTTGCATGGACACCGGAGTGTCAAAAGAGCTTCGAAGATATTAAAAATTATCTCAGTAACCTTGCTACACTCACGGTGCCTGTTGCGGACGAAACCCTACTCCTCTACCTTGTAGCTACTGGCTCTGCTGTCAGTGCAGTCCTTGTTAGAGAGGTTGATTTCAATGGGAAGTTGGTACAATATCCAGTTTACTTTGTGTCCGAAGCATTGTCCGGAGCAAAAAAAAGATATTCCGAGCTTGAAAAAATCGTTTACGCTTTGATAATGGCTTCGAGGAAGTTAAGGCATTATTTTTTTGGCACATAATGTCATTGTGCCGACTTCGTATCCTTTAGGAGATATGCTCCGAAGTAAGGATTCCACTGGAAGAATTGGGAAGTGGGCTGTTGAGTTAGCAACCTTCGGCATATCTTTTCTGGCAAGAACAACAATTAAGTCGCAAGTATTGGCCGACTTCGTGGCAGAGTGGACTCCCCCCCGCAACATGGGCTCCGGAGAAGTCAAGTGAAGAAATTTGGACTATTTACTCTGATGGAGCTTTCCAAGCATCTGGAGCAGGGGTCAGAGCTGTAATAATTTTGCCTTCAAGGCAAAAGGCAATGTACTCCGCAAGACTCAACTTTAAGTCTACCAATAATACAGCGGAGTATGAGGGAATTTTATTGGGACTTCGAAAGGCACGTGCTCTAGGGGCTACAAGAGTCGTCATTAAAACAGATTCTCAGATTGTAGCAGGGCACATAGACAAGAGTTTCCAAGTCCGGCATCCACGGCTTGCAAAGTACTTAGAAGAAATCCGAAAAATCGAAACAACATTTAAAGGGATTTCCATTCGGAGTATACCTAGAGCAGAAAATATGCAAGCTGACATCTTAGCAAAAGCTGCAGCCGGAGCTATGGACATACCCGAAGAAGCTTTTTATGAAGAACTCAGTACACCTTCGGTGCCACAAATTCATGCTGCGGAAGTCCTTTGCATTCCAAGTATAGATTGGCGAAGTTCAATCATGGAAGTGTTGCAAGGAGAGGCAAATATGTCTGAAGGGCCACAACTTTCAAGGTTAAAGCTTAGAACTCAGAATTATCAAATAATCAACGGTATTTTATACAAGGCCGGAGTATGTTCCCCTCTACTCGGATGTATATCTCAAGCCGAAGGTCAAGAAATTCTTCGAGAAATCCATGAAGGACTTTGCGGTAGCCATCTGGCCCCTCGAGCTTTGGCAGCAAAAACACTTCGCCAGGGGCTTTATTGGCCTACAATAGTAGCTGATGCGGAGAGCTTGGTCCGCACTTGCCAAGGATATCAGTGGATGGTACTAAGGAGTCATCGCCCACCAACAGCCCTTCAAGTCATAGCTCCAGTATGGCCCATGGCCAGATGGGGCATGGATCTTATTGGTCCCTTCCCAACAGCAAAAGGAAATTTGAAGTTCGCAGTGGTAGCAATTGAATATTTTTCAAAGTGGGTCGAAGCAGAGCCCCTAACAGCTATCACTTCGAACAATGTACAGAAATTTTTATGGAAGAATGTCATTTGCCGGTTCGGAGTGCCTAGACGACTCACAGTTGACAATGGAACACAATTCGACGCAGAACCTTTCAAGAAATTTTGCGAAGATCTAGGCATCCAGTTATGTTTTGCTGCAGTGTGACATCCTCAATCTAACGGAGTTGTAGAAAGAGCCAATGGTAACATTTTGTCCAGGCTAAATCGAAGGATAGTAGGATTGGCAAAAGGACTATGGACCGAAGAACTTCCGAAGATTTTGTGGTCCATTCGGACCACTCAAACGAGGTCCACGGGTTTCACTCCATTCAGACTATTATTCGGAGATGAAGCTATGACACCAACAGAGCTCAAAGGAGGCTCACTTCGTAGCACCGAACCGGAAGTAGAAGGAGAAAGACAAGCTTCGCTGGATTTAACAGAAGCGACAAGACTTCGAGTTGTGGAAAATTTGTCAAAATATCAGCAACAGACGAAGGCTTGGTTGGACCCGAAGGTCAAGATCAATGGACTTAGGCCGGGTCATCTCGTTTTGCGAAGTATCATAGCACCAGGAAAATTAGGAAATAAATGGGAAGGTCCATACTTAATTGTTCGCTTAGGGCGTCCTGATCTTTTAAATTAGCTAATTTGGAAGGTGAAGAGTTAGCGCATACATGGCATGCGGAGCACCTAAAGCGATACTTCGCATAAGGGCTCCTTGTAATCATTTGTAAGCACTTTCCGAATTAATAAAGCATATGGTTCAGATAATGCCTACCGCTCATAAACTTTCCACTTCCAAGTGGACGCACTGGAATAACGGAGTTGACCGAGAGGGAACTGTGATTAATTTGAATCATATTTTCGGACTTCGGACCACTGGTCCAAAGTTTCCGAGGTGGTGGGTTGACATAATCCAGAGTCCAAGCCACCAGCTTGAAGACATCCGTAAAAGAGCCCGAGACCACAGAAAGCGGAGTCCAAGCCAACGACTGGAAGACATCCGTAAAAAGAGTCCAAAGAGACCAAATGATGCGGAGTCCAAGCCACCGGCTTGTAGGCATCCGTAAAAAGAGTCCAAAGAGACCACTGCGAACTCCAAACCACTGGTTTGACTGAATTCGCAAAAAGAGCCGAAGGAGGCCAAAACAAAACAGAGTTTGAGCCATGAGCTTCGAATGTCTGTTAAAAAGTCCAAAGTGACAAATCATCTAGGACACTAAAGTGTCCGGAAAGTTGTCCAAAGTGATTTCTTTCAAAAAACATAAGGTACTAAGTTGCCAGTCTTCAGACTACAAATAGTCGAACACATTTTATAAGATTTTAATCAATCTTTAAATTGCTGAGGGGCTCCGAACCCTAAAAATTGTACTCCTAAGTTTTTCTTTGCGCCTAACCATCTTTGAATGCAGTTCGAAGTTGCTTACGCCCAAAGAGGGGCTAGTAAATAGGGAGACAATTTTAAATCGATATTTATTATTCAAACAACTATGATTACATCATGAAAAATTGGTATCTATACCAAGAAGGAATCGAAGACCTCTTCGATCTCTAGAGCTAGGGTTGGAACGATTAGTTCCAGAGCCGGGAGTTCTAACAACTTTGCGTTTAACTCTCCTGCCTCCCTTCGAAGCTCTAAAGTCTTTTTGTTCTTGTTGAAGCTCGGCCCAAGTTCGAAGCCATTCGGGACTCCTTTCCCAGCTTCCGAGTTCTTCAGGCTTTTTACCTTGAGCTTCATCTTCATCTTCGGACCATGCAATGTCTTCAGAAGATGAAGTTTCCAAGTTAACTTCTTTTTCTTCCTCTTTAATATAAGACATTATGTCTTTGCTTACTTTGGGTATAATCGCTCCGGAGCTATTCCGAGGAACTAAAAATCGAGGGCGTTTGTGAAGTTTTAAGATATCGAAGGTAGCCCATAGTAAGCGCAGTTCGTCGTTAACGTCTAACACTTCGACATCTTCCATATGAGGCAAAGCCTAAAAACATGATAAGCAAATTTTCATTCATAAATGTACAAAAGCATAATGCTTTACATGGTCGAAAATCCTAAGATAATTCTAAACCCGCGGGTTTGGCGGGGGCTGACTGCTCGAAGCTTGGGACCGAGCTTGCTTCTGGCGTTGCCCTTCGTCAATCCAGGCCTTGATCGCAGAGAGACCTTCGGCTCTCCATGAAGTTTGAAAGGCTTGCCAAGCAGTGGCCACACCTTCGGAAGGAGTAAGGAGCTGGTTGTCATCAAAGGTAATGGGAGCCGCCCCTGTGCTCAGAGTTATCGATTGGCCCAGATCTTCGTAGTAACAAAGTATGCCGACAGCAGCCACTTGTCTGGAGATTTCTCCGCACCGAATGCCTGCTGTCTTCATTTGCTTCGCTGCTCCTTGGATCCTCTTCAACCGTCGCAGCAAGGAGATGTTGTCATACGAAGGAAGCGTCCCAGTAGTACCGAAGTACTCCAGAACGCCTAGCAATTGGTCCATGGCCTCCGCAGCTACCTTCTCCAACTTCAGCTTATCTTCAATTAAGGCATCCTTCGTCGAAGTTAATTTTCTTACTACTCCAGAGAGCCTAGCTGCTTCCGTAGCTAAAGAATTCTTCTGATTGAGCAGCTGGCTAGCTTCTTCGGCAGCTTTGGCTTTTTCTTCTTGGAGTCTAACAAGCTCAGCCCCCGCAGTAGCGTGCTCCGCCTGCATCTTTTCAATTTCCGCTCGAAGCATAATTTGTTCTGCTTCGAGCTCTTTGTTCGCAGCCTCCAAGCTTTGTCTGGCCCTACGCTCCGTTGAAACCATGTTGTTCAAGTGGGCCACCCGACCTTCGGACATAGTAAGATTTCGTTGAAGAGTTGTATTTTCTTCTCGAAGGCGGAGGCTTCCACGTTCATTTGAGATGTTCGCAGCTCGGGCCAAGACTGTTTGCTGCGAAGAGAAAAACCAAGGTGAGAAATTATTTGTATATAAGTTTGACTCTGTTTTGCAGATACTTCGTACCTGGTATGCTGCACGCTCCATGGCAGTGTTAAGCTCCGAACTCTCCGCCTCACTCAAGATGGCCACCAAGTCCGTCTCCCCGACTTCGTGACTAGCTCGATCCAAAGGCTCGAGCAAAGTCCGAAGCCCAGCTCTTCGCTCCAAAAAAGGAGCTAGAAGAGGGAGCATGCTCAAGGCTTGCTGGTCATCTTCATTTGGCGAAGGTCTGGAGTGCTGAGCCATATTTTTTGGAGCTCCGACAGACTGGCCTCCCTCCATAGATTGGCTTTCGTCTGTTGACTCAGATGGAGTTGATCCTGAGCTCGGAGCAGGGAGGTGGTCCATCTTGCCTTTGCCTTTTCCAGGTCCCATTTGAGTGGCTCCTGGAATTGGCTCCGAAGCTGTCGAAGGTCCAGGAATTATATCCTCGGGACGGACCTCTTCCACGAGAGTGGATCCTGTTAAAACAAAGGTATTATACATTGTATAATTTCATAGGAAAAAAGAACAAAAGAATTATGCAAAGTTTACCTTCGACATTTTGGCGATGGGTGAGCATTGGGCTGCTTGGCGGGTCGAAGGCTACTCCAAAGTCTTCGTCAGAGTCAGTAGTCAAATCTTCAACTGTTGGAGCATCTTCGGGAGTAGCCGTTTTTATTTCACCCGGAATCGAAGCTGCAGCAACTTCAACTCCGCTTTCGTCCACGGGGGCTCCGTCTTGCGGTAAATTTTCTTGAGCAGCCGAAGTCCTCATTTGCTCAAGGTTCTCTTGAGACTCCGGCACGCTCGCAGCTTCATTGATATGTGCACTTCTTTGGGCTGCATCTGCGTTGATCAGGTCGACAAGCATCCTGCCTTCATCCTCCAAGGAATCGGAGACTGAAGCTCTTGGGCTCGAAGGTGCAGGAACTCTTGGCTTTTGAGCCACCTTCTTTAACGGAGTCTTGGCAGAGCTCGAAGCTCCAACTTTGGCTTTTCTCTTTTTGGGCCCTTTCTCCGAAGGTACCCAATCCACAAGAGGGGCGGAACAACTTCGAGTAGCCCCCATACTTGGTTGGGCCGTTCCCATGTACCAACCAGCTTAATTCTCCATTCCTTTTCGGTCGGAGTTGGGACGCCCAGAATCTTCTCCGAAGCCCGTACAATCTGCTCCAAAGTTATAGGGGCTGAAGAGGCTGAAAAATGAGTTAAGTTGGTTATTCCTTCGAATAAATATGCATGATATATGCTGTTTTCGAAGTTACCTGCAGGGCTCGAAGTTGAAGAAATTTTGCGAAGACCGCCCTCCGAATATTCCTCAAAGATGATCGGCCAGTTGACCATCAGAGGAGGGATTTGAAGCCCGAGGAATTCTTCGGCTAAGTCCTGCATACTCAGGCGGTGACTGATTTTTTGAAGCAGGCTGAGGCGAGCTTCGAGCTGGCCCGGATCCGGATGCACAAGGGCTTCCTTTCGGAAGTTGACATCTTGCAAAGGTCCAGCTAGGCGACTGCTCGCCCCAACTTCGGCATAAAACCATTTTAGGATCCAGTCTGTATACCATCTGGCATTGATAGCCTTAGCAGGAAACCGGAGAGCATACTCGTCCCGAAGTCTGAAGTTGATGCTTCCGAAGGCCACTACCATCTTCTCAACTCCGGGGCCTACGAAGGTCTTCGGTTGGCACGAAGCTCTGTGCAGTGCTGCGAAGATCTCCGCCCTTCCCTCACAACCCTCGGCTCGCAACGCCCATTCGAAGATGGCAAGACGTGCTATGGCATTCGGAGAGAGTTGGGGAAGAGTAACGTGGAATAAGTCCAATACCTCCGCTAAGAAGTCGACTGTCGGAAGCCCAAGCCAACTTCGAAGAAGGCTTCGAAGACGACCACTTCTCCGGGTCTTGGCGACAGAATGATCTCTTTCCCCGGTTTGCGAATCATGACTCCCGAACTAATTTTGCCTTCTATTGCGGCCGCGAGTGATTCTCTTTTGTAGGTTGAAGGCCCCAATTGAAAGGATTGATCTGTGTACTTCGTTGATGCCGGAAAAAGGTCTTGAGGGCCGACATTTTGGGGATTTCTCCCTGCCACCGCCATTGTTGCCATTGCTGGTGTCGGAGTCGCCGCCACCAATGTTGCAGCCGCCGCTGCTGCCGCAGCCTGCTACCGGGCCAAGGTTGAAGCTGCCCCATGACCCTTGAAACTGGTTTTCGCCATGAGATCTCACGGATTGCTTCAGAAGGAAAATGGAGGCTAGGGCTTGATTGATGGTTTGTTTGCACGAAAGCGGTGGAAAGGTACTCGAGAAGGGTCTGGGCCCTCTATTTATAGCCCAGACCCCGATTTTTTACCGTTTGCCTATGCCGTTTCGCATTCTTAACCGTTACTTTATTGCGGAATTAACGTGCCACGTAACTTCCGTTAGAAGAAAGAGGCCAACGGCTATTTCTTCCAAGTCTAAAAAGGCTTTCGGACTTCTCGAGTTAATTCTAAGATGGTTTGAATGTAATTTTCTTAGAAACTGAGTCGAAGTCTTGCGTCTCCATGCATTTCGGAGATGGATAAAAATCTGCTAACCCCTACGCATGATTATTTTCCTTGCGTATACTGCTCTCCTAACTTTACAGATTTAGCGGAGAAGCGTATTCGAGGGGCTACTGTTGGGGGAAAATATTCCATCTTCAGGGTTATTGCAATAACAGGACAAAGGTTGGTGATTAAGTCAAAGATTTCCAGCATATGACTCCGGGGATGTATTGAGTCAAGTTCGAAGTATGATGACGGACTCCAATTCGGAGTATATCTTCGAACTTGGACTCTTCCGAGAGTTTCTTTGCCAGCTAAGATGGAGGACTTATCTTCTTTCTCATTAGATTAGTCTTTTACCATTTTAGCCCTATTAAGGGTACCAAATAGTTTCCACTATGTCGGTTGTAATAGAGGGGTAAAAAGGTCTTTTCCTTAATGTTTGGGCCTATAAATACCCCCCGTTTCACCCTGTAATACGGAACGAATACAAGTTATTCAATACTCACTTTCGAACTATTCTAAGTTATTATCCTTTCGAAGGCTTGGAATAGTTTCCTTCGCAAACACTTCGTTTGTTAGTTTCTAATCTTCAGAAACCTGTTAGCGTAATCTTTTACGCCAACAGAAAACAAACTGTTGATAGCAAAAAATGGCATTAATGGCTAGATTATCAAAATATCAAATTTTGGTGATTTGGGCCGAGGAGCAAGCCTCGAATGGCCTGGCCGAAGCCCACGCTACCGAAGCTTCGGCACGAGGAGCAGGTGAGGAGCCATGCTGAATAGCGTGGGCCTCACGGCTCCAGATGTGATGAGTCATTGTCAACGATAGTCAAAGAGGACTGAAAAGAATGAAGATCTACTGCGTCATGGGCCGCGTGTGACTCAGGTACACGGGCAGCGAGTGACTGTCGGGCTGAGAGAGCTGCGAAGTCGGGCTGGCCCAATCCGGGTACATGGGCCAGAAGCAGCAGAAGACCCACTGAGCTGTTGACCAGGATTGACTCAGGTACACGGGTGGTGAGTGATTGCCGGGCTGAGAGAGCTGCGGAATCAGGCAGGCCCAATCCGGGTACCTGGTGCAAAGTCGGTGGATGCTTTGTTAGTTTCGGTGCAAAACTGACGATCGCTGATCTTTTATCGGACTATCCAGAAGAGAAGTCGTAGTCGCTACGAAAGCTTAGCTTTCGGATAAGTCATCTGTAAATAGGAGTTTACTATTTTGTCCCTAGGCCCACAGTCAGTCAGTCGAGTCTATAAAAATATCCTAAGGGCAGTTTAGTCTTTTCCTTTTATTTTCAGCGTCTGTAAAACCCTAAGGGCCTGGTGGAATATTCCTGGCTATTGGGCAGCCGATAAATAGGGCCTCAATCCCTAGGGTTATGTCACCATTTTACTGAAATCACTTTTTAATCCATTGGGTCATTCTCTCTCCCCTGCTCCTGCTCCTGTTCATTCTCTGT
Source organism: Zizania palustris (assembly GCA_019279435.1). Taxonomy (NCBI): domain Eukaryota; kingdom Viridiplantae; phylum Streptophyta; class Magnoliopsida; order Poales; family Poaceae; genus Zizania; species Zizania palustris. The sequence goes on along the minus strand of JAAALK010000289.1, from coordinate 57,337,782 downwards.
GCGCCGCCAGGCTCTTGTGCGAGATACTTCTATCCCTGCTCAGCCTCTGTTCTTCATGATGCAGTGAAATTTTATTCTGTTTGTGTGTGTGATTTGCAGCGTTTTTGAGGATCTGAAGCTTCGTTTTCCGTGCGCTATTATTTATTCCAGAGTTCACATTTCCTTTCGATGGCTTCTGTTCTACAGGCTGAGAAGTACTAGTTGCAAGTAGTACTAGTTCCTATAGCTACAGTGTGCTAGTTCTTCTAGCCTTGCTTTTCCTGCGTAGCCTTTTTGATCGAGTAGACAGAACGTTGTTTTTCTCTGGCTGTTTCCGGCGAAGCTCCCTCGTTTGTGCGAAGTCCTTCTATTCTGTGGGGCAGGCCTCGACCTGACTTCTTCGAAGGCTTCGCTAGGACTCCGAACGTGAACTGTGAATCTAGCTTCGAAGTATGCTCTTTCTAAGGCTACTGAGCGAATCATACTTTGATAGGCTTCGAAGTTAGCTTCGAAGCATGTCTCTCTGAAAGACTTCGCTCGGAGTGTGTTGTTGTCTTGTTCGAGTCACAATTTGTGTGTTCGAAGGTTGTTTTTCAAAGTATGTTTCAAGGCTTTGATCTCTCGTGAGAGCATCAGCACACTTCGAGTCGAAGCTAGTCTGTGGTTCGGAGGTCATCACTTCAGTAGTCTTTCTTTGATCTAGCTAGCTCTAGAGGTAGAGTGTAGGCTTCGATTTGGTCTTGCTGATGTGTGTCGAGCTTCGCTTCTCGTTCGAAGATTGCTTTTCTGTGAACTTTGTTCGAAGCTTTCTGTTCGATGTATCGGCTTCGAAGTACACTATTCGAAGCAAGCTTCGATACATTCATACTTCGCTTCGAAGCATACTTTGCTCTCTGCCTCACTCGAACTAGGCTAGACTCAACGAACCTTCAGAACTTCAACGACAACCTTCACTAGACTTCGACAAGGGACTCTGAAGCAGGCTTCGACACAGCGAAGAAGGCTTCGACACTGCGAAGCAGGCTTTGACACTGCGAAGCAGGCTTCGACACACCGAAGCAGGCTTCACCAAGTTTCAAACAGGAGATAGATTTTGAACAGTAACTTCTCATTCCATTCCATGTGTACTTAGATTATTTTACTGAGAAGTTTGATCTGCCATGTCTTGAATATTTTGTTTATCTGCCTATTAGCACTGTATTGGTGTTTCTCTGTTTTGACACCGGTAGTTTCTAGGCTAGATACTTTTAGACTTAGGCTTTCTGTTCACACTCTGCTGCTTAGTATTTTGAGGTGCGTTGGGTATTGGGAACATGCCATTGATTCGAAAGAATTTTTAGGCGCCCATTCACCCTCCCTCTGGTCGCTACTTTCGGTCCCACAGCAGGCCTCGGCGGGCCTGGCCAAAGCCCACCTCAGCAGAGATAGAGTTGGACGTGTTTCCAGCTCAATCTTTATCCGGCCGGATTAATAGTAGATTAGATTAGAGTTAACCCTCTATAAATAGAGAGGCCTGGCCGGCGTGGAGGACCCCCCAACTCAAACAAAACCAAAGCCATGCTTTGATTGCATTTACTTTTACCTTTACTTTTCTGTACCTCTTTGTGGGTTTGCCTGGAAGCCATCCGTCCGCCGCTACGGAACAGTGGTAAGCCTTGGTACTTCGTCCGTGAAGTCCCCGTTAATCTACGTAACAGATTGCTATCGCCTTGTTACTTCGCCTATGAAGTATCCGCTAATCTACGTAACAGATTGCTACCTTCGCTACCCATGCAACACTTAGCAAAATTCGGTCCTCAAGCCGAATTGGTACTTCGCACTCTTTTGTTGCAGGCTTCGCGCTTTCGGAGCCCCTTTCGCCGAAGGTGTCCGGAGCTAAGAGATCGGTTCCGGAGGTCCCCAAGACACTCTTCGACAAGACTGCAGGCTTCGACAATAGGCTTTGCCAGCAAACTTCGTCGCCTCAGGCTTCACCAAGACCATATTCCGCACCTGACAAAGTTGCACTCGCGCGTGGCCCTCGCGTCACTATCCTGTAGTTTGTTGTGTCGGAGATCACACATCGAACCCCGTGGTTTGGAGGTGATCACTGCGTCTAGACCCATTCGAAGTCCATCTTCGAATGGATCAGTCCGAACGCCGAAGCACCCTTCGGCGGAGTACTTCACACCAGACACCAAGGTTCGCTGTATCGGAGATATCACGCCAAACCCTACTGTTCGGAGGTGATCACTACGTCCAGATCCATTCGGAGTCCATCTTCGGCCGGGTCAGTCCGAACGCCAAAGCACCCTTCAGCGGAACACTTCGCACCAGACGCCGAAGGTACCCTTCGGCGCACCCTTCACATCAGGCTTCAAACCAGGCGGGGCTCCGACTGGTTTGTTGATTTTATTCTGTTTAATCTATCTCTTCGGCTAATTGGATTATTTTGTGTAATCTGGTTCCCTGGCGACTCCACCCCCCTTATCACTATTAAGGGTAGTCGGAACGCGACGTCGGTGCCACGTCACGCTTAGGCTTCTCCCTAAGTATCCGTGCACTTTTGGATCGTCAAACTGACCCAAGTACGGGGGCACGTTTCCGTGTCAACACACTTTTTGGCGACTCTGCTGGGGAAAAGCTACGCCAACATAATGAGTACGTGTACATCAGTCACCGGTACATCTACTTCGACTAGTACGTCTACACCGCCAATGGACGCAATAGGAGGTGCAGATATCGACAACCGCAACATATTGGCACCTACACTTGAAGATATCCCCGCCGCAGACCGAGCAGAGATCGAGGCAAAGCTAAAGGCGCTCCAAGACATGATGCTTGGAGGCTACATCAAGACACGCGCATGCTTCGTCAAGCGTGACATCGTCACCCCCGACCCCGCGCAGGTCCAGGTAACACCTGTATCACCTTGTTTATCTTCTTTAGAAATTGAGCAAAAAATAGCCGCATCAGTAGATCAGGCCGTTAACGCTTCACTAGATAACCGTTTAGATTCGGCAGTTAGCTCCCAAGTAGAGGCGACTCTTAGAAGGTTTGGCTTTACTGAGGCCGTACCCCCGGTTCCTATTTCCAGCACACCTCTGACGAATCACGTATACAATAGGACTAATGACATCACTAGCACAATCATATCTCCGGCCTAACCACTTATGGTCGAGACCAATCATTACACCTACAGTCAAACTAATACTGCATACCACGCACCACCACCTGCGCAGGTACCCACGCTGCCCGCACCACATGCGCAGACACCCGGGCATGAACACGTCATACAAATTGCGCGCAGGGAAGAGGCCCAGGGCCGACACGCCGATATCCCACCACGTGTCGCGCCCCCGCATGAGAGGCGCGCACAAGCAACGTACCAAGATGATATAGAGGAGTGGGTCCGAGCACTATTTAGGGAGTGTGCTAGCTTTGTGCCCAAGGGACGGGTTAGGGTCTACCGTAAGCCCTACCCCGACCATCTTGATACAATACCCTAGCCACGTGGCTATAGAATCCCTGAATTCACTAAATTCGATGGCGAGGGTAGTAAGACCACACTAGAACACGTTAGTCAATTTTTGGCATAGTGTGGAGAGGTCAGCGGGATAGATGCTCTAAAAGTTAGACTATTTTCTCTCTCGCTATCCGGCACTGCTTTCACTTGGTTTTCGGCGCTCCCGCTGAACTCCATCCACACGTGGGACGATTTAGAGAGAAAATTCCATGATTATTTCTACAAAGGCGAAACAGAACTTAGGCTTTCACATTTGACATCGGTTAGACAAAAATCTAGTGAGAGCGCCTCTGAGTACATCAAGCGTTTCAGGGATACTAGAAACCGATGTTTTAGCCTTAATATTTCAGAAAGGGACTTGGCGGAGTTAGCTTTTAACGGGTTACGTTCTGAAATTAAAGAAAGATTAGATAACCAAAACTTCTTAGAAGTTAGCCAAGTTCTACAGCAGGCTCTGGTCCAAGAAGGCCGAGCCAAAGACGAAATTTATTAAGGCGTTTAGCAAGCCTAGGGCCGAAATCCACATCATGGAACACTCTGATGAAGAGGAGTTAGAGGAGGAGGATTCGGCCGACATGTACGCGGCCGAATGGGTCTGGAACACTAAGAATAAACCCGTTACTTGCTCCGAGCTACGACCATCCCCCACAAAGAATAGACTTAAGGAGGTCAAGTACTCGTTCGACGTGACTAAATGTGATAAAATATTTGATTTCCTCATAAAGAGTCAGCTTCTCAGGTTACCTAATGGTCAAGTTATCCCACCTGCCGACGAGTTGAAGAAACATCCATACTGTAAGTGGCATGATTCACATTCTCATAATACTAATGATTGCAATGTTTTTCGACGGCAGATACAATCGGCCATAGAAGAAGGACGATTGAAGATAGACCATGATCCAAAAATGAAGCTGGATAAAGATCCTTTTCCAGTCAACGCCGTCGACCTCGGCGAGAAGAAGGTGTTGATTCGGCCAGAACAGGCCGAGTCTGCTAAAGGAAAAAATGTGATTATTGGAGAAATGTGGACTCGCACACTCGTGCCAAAGAACCCCGAGGTAGGAGTGTCGAAACAAAACATCAATACCCCTTTGGCTACGACTCGCAAGAGGCAGAAGGTGACATATAACATGCTGCTGAACAAACATCAGAAGAGGGCCAAAGAAGCAGGCCCGCGCGCTCAGCTAAAGCACCCGAAGGGGCCAAAATCTTTGAAGGGTACCTTCGGACCGAAGGTTGCGAACCCTCCGCACGAAGGCTTCAGGCCGAGGTATCCTGGTGCTCCGCACGGTGGTTCTGAGCCACAATGGCCGAACCCCCCATGCAACAACTTTGAACCTCAATGGTCGGGTCCTCCGCACAACAACTTTGAACCCCAGTGGTCGGGGTCCCCATGCGACAGCTTCGGCCCCCAATGGCCGAACCCCGAACCATGGTGGACTTCTCTGATGGGAGGCTTTGGCCCACACTGGCCGAACATACCTCCAGCCTGGCGGGACCCTTCGCTGGTGTGGTCAGAGACACCTTCGACTGGGCCGAACCCCCCTCCGGGTGACGGGTTCGGCTCGCAATTGCCAAGGCCACTAGAGCCACCAATGCCTCCACCGTATGACTAGGCAGGGACCCCATGGACCTCGTACGTATCCGGGTCAGGGTACCCTCCGCAGACTAACCCTATGCCTTGTTTTCCTTCAGAGTATTATGGATGGCAGGGGCAGACGGACACAACGGAGGGGGGCATCGTCAACAGACTGTCTGTGGTACCTCCGAATCGGACCCTGCAGAGCGAAGCCAAAGGGTGCGAGCACGCGGAGACCGAAGTCAGGGAGTCCGAAGCCATAACCATCAGAGTTGGGTCTCAGGAAATCCCAATCCCGAAGACTTTGTCGCCGAAGACTAACGGAGGTAAGCTTGGTTCGATCGGTCGAACGAGGCCGATCCATTCTACGGGGTTTGCAGCAAAGCCCCCTTCGAACACAGGGCGCCCGACGGCGAAGGGCGCACTTTGGCCAGGAATAACAGGGGTCAAACAGTAGCTCTAGGCACTGAGCCGAAGCCATCTTGGGCTCCTCCGGGCATGTCGAAATCACAAAAGAGACGCCTACAAAGGCCGCGGGCACAGGAAATGCGCGAGAAGGTAGCTGAGGCCGAACGCGATGCTATCTTCAAAGAGATCCACCCTCGGCCAGCCACAAAGCAGGTATGGAGAGAGAAGTCGGTTGAGATAACCAACCCGACTCCCATTCCAAGCGACGACGAGGATGACATGCTTGACGATGATTACTCGCTCGTCTCTGAGGGGCCCGCACCTCAGGCGATGGACATCAACATCGTTACATTACCCGCCGAGTTTGCACCACCACGAGACGAGGCCGAGGTCACTCAATTAAACCTCGGTCCGTGCAGCGCCGTCTTCAAGATGCCCGAGGACTCAGCTCACCATCTAAAGCCTCTCTACGTCAGGGGTCACATCGATGGGAAGCCGATTTCCCGGATGCTCGTCGACGGCGGCGCCACAGTTAATCCAATGCCTTATTCCTTGTTGAAGAAACTTGGCAGGGACGAAGATGACCTGAAGAAGACCCACTTGATGCTCAACGGCTTTAACGACGAGAGCTCTGAAGCCAAGGGAGTACTCTCTAAGGAGTTGACGGTGGGCAACAAGACATTGCCAACAACGTTCTTCGTCGTCGACGTACAAGGTAACTATAGTGTGTTACTCGGACGCGACTGGATCCATGCCTGATATAGTGGGATGGCGATGAGATAGAAGTCATCCCTGCGGATACTTCGGCCCAAGTAGCATTGGCTGATGTATCAGTCGATGCCGTCCAAAACAAAGTAGAATGTCTATCAGGTAGAGATCTTTCGGATTATTACTTTGTTAGTGTATCCGAAGGACGGTCTGTATCAGTGTCTATAAAGCCGGCTGGAGTAGCACGGCTATTTTTGTATTAGTAGTCATGTCTAGCAAGGATAGTCTAGATTGGCTAAAGTCTCGAGTGGAGCAGTATCGGTCTAATAAAGACGATATTGCCGAAGCCATCGAGGACTTTAGCGAAGTAGAAAAAATAGGGCAAGGTTTTGCGTCGGTCGATCCCTTGGAGGAAGTTGATATAGGCAATGGTAGCGTCCCAAGGCCGACTTTTGTAAACCAACATTTATAGCCCGATGAAAAGGCTGAAGTAATAAAGTTACTTCGGTCGTATGTCGATTGTTTCGCATGGGAATATAGCGAGATGCCAGGACTAAGCCGTGAGCTCGTGGAGCATCGGTTGCCCATCAAGTCCAGGTTTAGGCCTTATAAACAGCCTCCCCGCCGCTTTAATTCGGTCGTCTATGACCGAGTTATAGAGGAAGTGGAACGACTACTTAAGGCTGAATTTATTAGGCCATGCATGTACGCAGAATGGGTTGCTAACATTGTGCCTGTAGAGAAGAAAGGGAGCGGCAAGATACGAGTATGCATTGATTTCAGGGATCTGAACAGAGCCACTCCAAAAGACGAGTATCTGATGCCAATAGCCGACATGCTGGTCAACGCCGCCTCGGGACATAAGGTACTAAGTTTCCTTGATGGCAATGCTGGTTATAATCAAATCTTTATGGCCGAAGAGGACGTCTATAAGACTGCCTTTCGATGCCCTGGTTTTGTTGGTTTGTTCGAGTGGGTCATCATGACTTTTGGTTTGAAAAACGCCAGCACCACGTATCAGCACGCTATGAACTTGATCTTTCATGACTTGTTAGGAGTCATGTTAGAAGTTTACATCGATGATGTCGTGGTCAAATCGGACGCTATAGGAAACCATTTAGCCGATTTGAAAGTTGCTTTCGATAGGATGTGGCAGTATGGGTTGAAAATGAACCCACTCAAGTGTGCTTTTGGTGTGTCCGCAGGAAAGTTCTTAGGTTTCATGATTCATGAAAGAGGTATAGAAATCGATCCTAAGAGACTTGAAAAGATTAGAAACGTTGCAGCGCCGGCATGCAAAAAGGATGTGCAAAAGTTGCTAGGTAAGTTGAACTATTTGCGTCGTTTTATATCCAACTTGTCCGGCAAGATTGATGCCTTTGTCCCCATACTCCGGCTAAAAAATGAAGCCGAGTTCGCTTGGGGGGCAAGCCAGCAAAGTGCTTTTGAGAAGATCAAGGAGTGCTTGTCATCACCACCTGTGGTGAGAGCACCCAAGGCCGGGATTCCGTTTTGGTTGTACATCGCCGCCGAAGACAGCGTGATTGGAGCCGTGCTAACCCAGGAAGTGGAGGGGAAGGAGTACATCATCACATTCTTGAGTTGCCGCCTACTAGACACCGAAAGCAGGTACGTGTTTATGGAGCGATTATGTTTATCACTTTATTACGCATGCACCAAGTTACGCCAATATCTCCTTCCCACCACATGTGTTGTTGTTTGCCAAACCGATGTTATAAAGCACATGTTACATAAGCCGATTCTAAGTGGAAGAATCGGAAAATGGGCTTACGCGTTAATTGAGTACGATTTGGCCTACGAGCTCCTAAGAGCGATGAAAGGCCAAGTCGTAGCAAACTTTATAGATGATCATCACATATATGCTAGCTGGAGTAATGATATTGCTCTAGTTGAAGTAGTTTCATGGAATATCTATTTTGATGGTTTGGCTTGCAAAAATGGCCAGGGTATTGGAGTGGTTCTCATATCACCTAATGGTATGTGCTTTGAAACCTCAGCCCGAGTAGAGTTTTCTTGCACTAATAACCGAGCCGAATACGAAGCTTTGTTGCTAGGTCTTGAACTACTAGAGTCTGTAGGCGCTAAGCATGTTCATGCGTATGGTGATTCATTATTAGTAGTACAACAAGTAGCCAAGAATGCTCAATGTTTTAATGGCCTGCTGAATAGCTACTTGGACAAATGCCTAGACATAGTTGCTACTTTTGATGATTTCAAAATATCTCACGTGTCAAGAGAAGCCAATTCAATCGCTAATGATTTGGCTTAGCAAGCATCTCGCTACCAAGTCAAGAGAGGTAAATTTTCTGTGTTGAAAAAGCCGGTGTTTGGTCTCATTGCCGAAGCCAGTAATGCCAGATAGGCGCACCCTTCGGGTCGAAGCCCTTGGGTCACCGAAGGCCACCGCATGCCGAAGCCCCTGGATCGGAGTGCTCCACCCACCGAGGGGTCCGGCATGCCGAAGCCTATGGTCCGAAGTCTCTCGGACAGGGAAGGCTCCCTAGGGTCCGAACCCTCCGAAGGGCTTCTGTAGCGCCCCGATTTATCAAAATTGAGACATTATTGAATTTCATAAGAAAGACAATAATACAAGATCGAGGTTCATCATGCGACAATCGTACATACGACAGTATTAATGGTACGCAGACCATAATTATTACATCAAAGTTGAAATAAAAATAGTAATAAAAGTAAATAGCATGACGAACTCCTTCTTCAGGATCTTTGCTTGACTGGGTCGCTACTCCAGACCGTCTTCATAGTAGGCATCCTCTGTGGTGTTCAATGGATATGAGTACAAAAAGTACTCAACAAGCCACCGCAAATGCAAGTAATAATGCGAGGTAATAACAATGGAAGGATTATGGCTCAAAGTGCGGAAAAGTACATTTTTAGTTATTGCATTTAGTGTAATCAAATTTTATCATGCTGGAATATAAACATGAGCATCAATAGCATCATCTAACTCGAGGAGTACGTTTTACCTCCTCGCACAACAGTCCTTACATGTCAAACCATCATGCACATACATATTCAAAATAATCTAACTGTGGGATGTCACGCAGCCCGCCCTTGACCGTGGGCTCGGCTTTTCGAAAAGATTAATGACTCTGATCAGAGATGTACTACTGTACCCACAAGGCACGCACTCATCCCAAACGAGATGACCCATACCACGGGAACTCGTGCCATAACCTCGGCATGAAATGCTCCAAGCGATAACCACCCGCTCTAGGTTTCGCCGGCGCGTTGGGCCGCATCCCGGCTAACGTCGCACCCCCTTTTGCGCCACATTGGTACAAGCCACCCGCAGGTGCTGCTTGACCCATCTCAAAATGGTGGCCTCAGTTTGGAACACTCCATACCTTAGTTAGGACTTACCCATTAGACTTGTGGTTAGTACGGAAGTGTATTGAACCAGATCCCACAAACCGGTCCTTATAGTGCCCCGGGTGTTACCGACCAATGCCCTAGGTTGCACCCGGAACCCACCATTCATACACTCACAACCATAACTCATCACCGACAGAATTCCAAGGAGAAGAAACAATGGGGATCATATAGTAGAACCATGTTGCTACGACTCATTTTTATCCTACAGCGATCGTGTCAATACATTGGACACTAGCTAATATCATTAATCATAAGGTGACAAGGAGGTTAGGCGAGATAGCATGGCTTGGGTTGCACATCAAGGTCGGGGGATTCTAAATAAATATATTGTAAGGGTTTCATTTGACTAATGCATGTATAACCTATTTATTTTAGCGATAGTTTAATAAAACATGGGTTCAATATGCTCAAAAGATTGGTTTGGTGACTTTCCTTGCTCAGCGAAGGGAGAGGGAGGAACTTCCGGGAAATATTCCGACTCCTCGACGGCGTCGTAGTCTTTCCAATATAAATAAAGTAAAATAATAAATACAACATCCAATCCAAACAATATAAAATCACACAATGAGCACATAGGTTTAAGTTGGTTGAATTTAAAGAAAAATCAAATTGTTAAGGTTCTGAAATTCATTTTATAAATAATTTTAAAAGAAATTAAAATGAAGTGTTGTCCTTTGAAAAAGGGTTTTAAATGTGAGTAACCTCATTTTAAACATTCTAAGCAATTTCAAATGAAAGGTTCATGGGCAATGTAGTGGTTTTCAGTATATGAACAGAAAGAAAATAAATATAAACTTTAACGAAATTTAAATAATTGAATTTACATTTTTACCCTAAGGGTATTTGAATACCTATTTAAATAAACATGAAAAACTCTAAAGTAACATACTGTTTTTATTGAACTGAAGTGTAGAGAATAAAATTATAAAATTTCTGGAATTGAAATGGCAATTTTTAGAGTTCAAATGCGCCAGATATGAATTTTACAAGTTTTAAATAGTTTCTGGAATTTATTTTTAAATTCAAATATCCTCGGGTCCACGGTGAGCCAGGCCCACGGTGAACCCGCGCACTGTGCGCGTGGTACGGCCCAATCTGGACCGTTGGATCCCGATCCAACGCGCGAGGGCGAGGCGGGGGCGTTAAGTGAAAATGGATGCGCGAGATTAAAAGAACGAACCGGTACGCGATGGATGGCCCAGATTCATCACGGGGTTTAAATACTAACGGATGCACGGGATCACACCGTACCACTTCGCTTGGATCTGACAAGCCAGATTAAACCGATGGATGGATTTAATCTTGGCCGTCGGATTGCGACCGCGCGGTTGGCGATGAATCCGACACGGCACGGTTACCCATCCCGTGCTGGTCATCTTCTCTGGCGATGGCGATGGTTCAGCGGCCACGGCGGGCGATGTCGGTCAGTTCTAAGGGCTAAAACGGAATCAGTACAACGCGGGGGTCAAGAGGGTACCGTCGGAGGGGCTTGGGGTCGACGGAGTGTGGCCGGCGACGAGAGAGGGCGGTGAGGGCGTTCGGGTCCTCGTCGGCGGTGGCGTCCCAGTGGGGTTCGACGGCGATGGAGGGGTGGCCGAGGTTGGTGAGGTCCTTCCGGTCGCAGGGGTATGGTCGGCGAGGATGGAGGGGGACTCCGGTGACGGCGAGCGATGGCTGGAGGACGGGCGGCGGTGGTGCGCTAAAACTCGAAGTGAGGGCGTTCTATGCGTCCTTGCAGCGTGTGAGCGTGGGGGTCGAATGCGGGGTACCAGGGGGTTTAAATAAGGTCACCGGCGGGGGCAGAGGGGGCGCAATCGGGGGAGACCGGAGTAAACACGGTTTTACTCGCCGGCGAGCTCGGGTTGCAGACGGATTCGTTGAATCGGGACGCGATCCGGCTGGGTTTAATGGGGGGAAACGGTCACATGAGCGCGGGGGTTTGATTGCCAGGCTTAATTCGAGGGGAGGGGGTCGGGGCAGGGGATCCGAGGTGAGTAATGGCGTCGGCCGGTGAGGGGGGGCGATTTAGGGGCAGATCTCAAGGGGACGAAGGACCTGACAGGCGGGGGCCACATACCAGCGAGCGCGAGAGGGGCGGTCGGCGCCGACAAGTGGGGCCACGGTGTCGGGCGAGCACGCGAGGGGGAAGGGGCTTGCTGACGGGTGGGGTCGGGCTGTCAGACGGAGGCGGGCGAGGGTGATGGGCTGGGCCGGGAGAGAGGGAAAGGAAGGAGGGAGGCCCGTTACTGTTTCAAAACATTTCTGAATAAAAATAATTCCAGGAAATAGATTAAAATCTTAGGGCCACATCCAAGGTTGGTAAAAATTTGTAAAAATTCTCAAAAATATATCTTGCCCTTAGGATCCTACATAAAAAGTTTTAGCTCCTAGTTTGGCCATTTCTTCAATGTTGTAGTTCAAAATGATAAAGGAGGGTATTAAAGGTATTTCCCTAAACAATAAATTCAGGAATTTGAATTAAATAATAGTTTTATTACTTTGAAAATTTGGGGTGTTACAAACCTATCCCCCTTACAAAGAATCTTGTCCTCGAGATTGGATTGTTAATCGAACAACTCGGGGTATTGGGCTTTCAGTTTGTCTTCTTTTTCCCATGTAGCTTCTTCGGCGGGGTGGTTGTCCCACTGAACCTTGCAGAAGCGAACTACACGACTCCTGGTTACCCTTTCCTTTGTTTCCAATATCTTAACGGGTTTCTCGATGTAGGTCAAGTCTTCTTGGACGTTGAGCTGTTGAAGATCGGCTTGCTCGGTGGGCACACGAAGACACTTCTTCAACTGGGAGACATGGAACACCTCATGAACTCCTGCCAAAGATGGAGGCAATTCGAGTTGATATGCCACTTCTCCCTGCCATCGGAGGATTTGGAAAGGTCTGACGTAGCGGGGTGCTAGCTTGCCTTTCATGTTGAACCTTTGAGTGCCACGGAGGGGAGTTACTCGGAGATAGACATAATTGCCCTCCTCAAAGGTTAAGTCTCTCCGACGGTTATCGACGTAGCTCTTCTGTCGGGATTGGGCTATCTTTAACCGATCCCTTATGATCTTGACCTTCTCTTCGGCTTCTCTTAATATATCTGTCCCAAACAGTTGTGATTCTCCGGTTTGATCCCAGAGCAATGGCGTTCTGCACTTATGTCCGTAGAGTGCTTCGAACGGGGACATTTGCAGGCTGGCCTGATAGCTGTTGATGTAGGAGAACTCCGCATATGGTAAGTTCTTGTCCCACATTCTGCCAAAGTCTAGAGCGCAAGCTCTAAGCATATCCTCCAATATCTGGTTGACCCTTTCGGTTTGACAGTCGGTCTGTGGATGATAGGCGGTGCTAAAGTTCAGCCGGGTGCCGAGTTCCTCTTGAAGGTTCTTCCAAAACTTGGAAGTAAACTGGCTCCCACGGTCAGATACAATCTTCTTAGGAACTCCGTGAAGGCACACGATCCGGGTCATATACAACTCAGCCAACTTGGTGACGGTGTAAGTTGTCTTGACCGGGATGAAGTGAGCTACTTTGGTGAGTCGGTCGACGATTACCCAGATAGAATCGTGACCAGTTTGGGTCCTGGGCAGTCCCATGATGAAATCCATTCCTATCTCTTCCCACTTCCATTCAGGGACTTTGAGAGGCTGCAATAGTCCAGCAGGCCTTTGATGCTCTGCCTTGACTCGCCGGCATGTGTCGCACTTGGCCACATACTCAGCTATTTCTCTCTTCATGTTGACCCACCAATATTTTTCTTTCAGGTCTTGATACATCTTGGTACTCCCGGGATGGATGGAGTATAGAGTATTGTGGGCTTCTTGAAGGATGAGGGCCTTCAACTCAGGCTTGTCGGGTACGCATATCCGGTTTCCGAACTAGATGGTACCATGCTCATCCTCGGAAAATCCAGGGGCTTTACCCTTCCGCATGTTCTGTTGGATCTCCAAGATATCCGGGTCTTCCTTCTGCTTTTCTTGGATTTGGTCTATCAAGACAGGCCGAGACTCCAAGCAGCAAGGTACACTCAGGTGGTGATCCCTAGATTCAGCCTTTCCATCTCCTTGTATAATAAAGGGGACTGGTCATGAATCATGATGGCATTGCAGTACGCTTTTCGACTAAGGGCGTCTGCCACCACATTTGCCTTGCCTGGATGACAATGGATGCCCAAGTCGTAATCCTTGATCAGTTCCAACCATCTCCTTCGTCTGAGGTTCAGATCTGGCTGGGTGAATATATACTTGAGGCTCTTTTGGTCGGTGAAAACCTCACACCGATTCCCCACAAGGTAATGTCTCCATATCTTCAAGGCATGAACCACGACTGCTAATTCCAGGTCGTGGGTTGGGTAATTCAGCTCATGCGGTCTCAGCTGTCGGGAGGCGTAGGATATCACCTTCCCACCTTGCATCAAGACACATCCCAAACCTTGGCGAGAAGCATCGCAGTAGACGTGGAAGTCTTTCTGAATGTCCGGCAGGGTCAGGATTGGGGCTGACACGAGCTTCTTCTTGGGGGTCTGGAAGCTTTCTTCACAATCTGGGGTTCATTCGAACTTCACTTCTTTCTGCAGAAGTCTGGTCATAGGCTTGGCGATCTTTAAAAAATTCTCGATGAACCGGCGGTAGTATCCGGCCAATCCGAGAAAACTCTGGATCTCGGTCACAGTCATGGGCTGCAGCCAGTTGGTTACTGCTTCCACGGTGGTTGGGTCCACTGCTATTCCTCTGGCAGATATGACATGGCCTAGGAACTTTACCTCAGACGACCAAAATTTGCACTTGTTGTATTTGGCGTACAATTGCTGTTCCCTTAGCTTTCTGATGGTCAGGCGGAGGTGAGTCTCGTGTTCTTCCTTGGTCTTGGAGTAGACGAGGATATCGTCGATGAATACCACGATGAACTTATCCAAGAACTCCATGAAAACATTGTTCATCATATTCATGAAAAAGGCCGGGGCTTTCGTGAGTCCGAAAGACATCATAGTATACTCGTAGAGTCCATAGCAGGAGGTGAAGGCCGTCTTGGATATGTCCTCTTCTCTAATCCTCAATTGGTGATAACCTGACCTGAGGTCGATCTTGGAAAACACCGAGGATCCCTTCAATTGATCGAACAGGTCATCGATCTGAGGCAATGGGTACTTGTTCTTGATGGTTACGTCGTTCAAGGCTCTATAGTCCACGCACATCCTCTTGGTCTTGTCTTTCTTCATGGCAAAGATAACCGGTGCACCCCAGGCTGAGGTACTCGGTCGGATGTACCCTTTCTGCTCTAGATCTTCGATGTTGCTCTTGACCTCGGCTAATTTGTTGGCGGCCATCCGGTATGGGCGCTTGGAGATTGGAGTGGTCCCGGGGACAAGTTTGATCCTGAACTCGATGTCCCTCTTGGGAGGCATTCCTGCTAGGTCCTCGGGGAAGACATCCATGAACTCCTTGACTATGGGCACTTCTTCAATAGCTAGCGAGTGGAGGGACGCTTCGAGTGGTTTGCGGCTGGTCATCCGAAAGGTGACGGCTTTGCCTTCAGGGTTGGTCATTGCGACGGACTTATTGGCACAATCGATCACTCCCTTATGCTTCATCAACCAATCCATCCCTAGGATGAGGTCGAGTCCGGTGCATTTTATGAGGACTGGCTCGGCCCGGAATAATACTCCTTGGATCTCTATCTTAACCTTAGGACTATATAAGTGGGCTAAGGTCTTATTGCCTGGAGTGGCAATCATCATGGGGATGGATAGAGGGAGTACGTCCAATTCGTTGATTTTCACAAAATCTTCCGAGATGAAGGAGTGTGTTGCTCCAGAGTCAAATAAAATCGTAGCTGGTACGGAATTTACGGTAAACATACCGAGCACGACATCGGGAGCCTCCTGAGCTTCCTCCGCATTGATGTGGTTGACGCGGGCATGAACCACCTGGTTGGGTGTCGCGCCTTGGGGTTGCTTGGGGTGTGGACACTGGTGCGAATAGTGCCCTTCCTTCCGGCAGTTGAAGCAGACGACCGGCCTCCCTTGGCGATCCTTCAAGATCGGGGCCTTGACGGCTGGCGTCGGCTGAGCGGCCGGAGCTGGTGGAGCGGGGTGAGGATGCCCAGTGTTGGATCCACCGGCGGCGTGAGGTGGCCTGAAGGCGGGCCGAGGATGGTAGGCGGGTGCTGGTGGCGGAGGAACGAAGCAGGGCCTCTAGGAGTTCGCCTGTTGATGCTTGAAGGCGATCATCTTCCTCTTCTTGAGGTCCAACCTGTTTTGCTCAGTCTCTTGGATGAGCGCTTTATTGACTAGTCCTTGGAAGTCAGCGTAGTCGGTGGCGATGAGCTGGATGGACAGCTCATCCTTAAGTCCCCGGAGGAACTTGGCCTGGCGGAGGGCATCTATACGCACTTCTTCTGGCGCGTAGCGAGCCAGGCGGTTGAACTCATGGAGGTACTCCATGACAGTCCGACTGCCCTGCTGCAGGTCGTGGAACTCCTACTGCTTTACCGCGATGACACCAGCGGGGACGTGGGCGGCACGAAAGGCGATGGTGAACTCCGCCCATGTCACCACGTGGTCCTCAGGCTGGGACTCACGGTAGTTGTCCCACCATTCGGCGGTGGGACCCTAGAGCTGGTGAGTGGCGAAGGCCACTCGCTCCCGATCGGTGCAGGGGAGGAGATCAAGCTTCTTCCCAATGGTGCGGAGCCAATCTCTGGCCTACATGGGGTTGGTGGTGCTTGAGAAGATAGGGGGACGCACACGCAGGAACTCCGAGAGTTGGGGAGCGGGTGCAGGTGCCGGTGCGCGAGGGGCGGTTTCCCCATTTTGCAGATGGTCCAACTGAGCTTGTTGGTGCAACATTTGAGTGAGGAGGGCGGTGATCAGCTGGTTCTGATTTGCCATCATCTCCGCCAAAGTAAGATGGTTGGCGGATGGCGACCCAGACTGACGTGGGCCCGTTGCACCCCAGTTGGGTACAACACCCTCGGGCGCGTCATGGCTTCCTCCTTCTCCGCTGTTGGAGCCGGCGTTCTGGTGGTCGGCCATCTTCTGAATGTACCATGTTAAAAAGTAAAAAGATGATGACAATACAATTAAAGAAAATAGTTCATAAATTTCATGCATATAAATCAGTGGTATAAATTGTTTATTACAACCAAGCTTTTATTCTACCCACAACACACTCGTTGTGGATAGCACCACATACAAATTTTGCTTTATTAAAATAGCGGCCTCTAACGCCTACTCGCCACCGGAGGCGGTCTCCGTGCTCTCAGAACCACGAGCACGTGGCTCCAGAGGGATGGTGGGCTCGAGAAAGTTCTCGATAATGGGGTCAGAGACGAGGCCGGGGCGTGGTGCAGGGGTGCTGGCGTTTGACGGTCCGGTGGTGGAAGGGTGTGGCGGGATCCTCTTGGGGCGAGGGGCGGGCTCACGGATGGGCTTCCTCTTCCTCGGGAGGAGGGGAACCATCTCCGCGATATCCTTCTGCAGCTGCATGATCTTGCGCTACAGCTCGCCATTCTGCTGGATCAAGTTCTTCGTCTCCTCACGAAGAAACTCAACCGCCTCATGGTGCTCATTGGCGTCGAGCACCGCCTCAGTATGGAGGTCGTCCATAGCCTGTAGAAGACATGACTGCCGGGCCATGACTGGATCACGCACAGAGTGAACTCCGAGGTAGATGCTACGGTAGGCGCCGGGAGTGCGCTTCGGCACAAGCCGGAAGGATGAGTTCTGAAGACGATCGTCATAGATCATCCTCAGCTCCATAAG
This sequence comes from Zizania palustris, assembly GCA_019279435.1. Classification (NCBI taxonomy): domain Eukaryota; kingdom Viridiplantae; phylum Streptophyta; class Magnoliopsida; order Poales; family Poaceae; genus Zizania; species Zizania palustris. The sequence goes on along the minus strand of JAAALK010000289.1, from coordinate 57,320,430 downwards.
AGCCTGGAGGGCGACGCGTTGGCACGCGACGTTGAAGGTGGGGCCCCCAAGTGCAGCGGTGTAGGGCAGCAGGTGCTCTCCGGAGCCGTGGACGATGAGGGAGACATCGCAAGGTCCGGCAAACTCCTCCAAGTACACTCCTTGGAATTCGGGCTCGAAGAGGAACCCGAGGAACGTGAGCATCATGCGGAGCTCCCTGATGAAGCCCTCATAGTGGCGGCAGTAGTTGTGGACTTGGTAGACTAGCATCTACAAAACAGCAAGTTTTAAGAAAAGTAAGGGAGGAACAAAGTTTATAAAGTAGGTTTTCGAGAAATAATTTTCTGCAGCTATTGGCTAGGCGGGTCTGTTTGGCTTCCTACAGTCAAGTCGGCTCTGATACCATCTTGTAGCGCCCCGATTTATCAAAATCGAGACATTATTGAATTTCATAAGAAAGACAATAATACAAGAGGTTCATCATGCGACAATCGTACATACGACAGTATTAATGGTACGCAGACCATAATTATTACATCAGAGTTGAAATAAAAACAGTAATAAAAGTAAATAGCATGACGAACGCCTTCTTCAGGATCTTTGCTTGACTGGGTCGCTACTCCAGACCGTCTTCATAGTAGGCATCCTCTGTGGTGTTCAATGGGTATGAGTACAAAAAGTACTCAACAAGCCACCGCAAATGCAAGTAATAATGCGAGGTAATAACAATGGAAGGATTATGGCTCAAAGTGCGGAAAAGTACATTTTCAGTTATTGCATTTAGTGTAATCAAATTTTATCATGCGGGAATATAAACATGAGCATCAATAGCATCATCTAACTCGAGGAGTATGTTTTACCTCCTCGCACAACAGTCCTTACATGTCAAACCATCATGCACATACATATCAAAGTAATCTAACTGTGGGATGTCACACAACCCGCCCTTGACCGTGGGCTCGGCTTTTCGAAAAGATTAATGACTCTGATCAGAGATGTACTACTGTACCCACAAGGCACACACTCATCCCAAACGAGATGACCCATACCACGGGAACTCGTGCCAAAACCTCGGCATGAAATGCTCCAAGCGATAACCACCCGTCTAGGTTTCACCGGCGCGCCGGGCCGCATCCCGGCTAACATCGCACCCCCTTTTGCGCCACATTGGTACAAGCCACCCGCAGGTGGTTCTTGACCCATCTCCAAATGGTGGCCTCAGTTTGGAACACTCCATATCTTAGTTAGGACTTACCCATTAGACTTGTGGTTAGTACGGAAGTGTATTGCAACGGATCCCGCAGACCTGTCCTTATAGTGCCCCGGGTGCTACCGACCAATGCCCTAGCTTGCACCCGGAACCCACCATGCATACACTCACAACCATAACTCATCACCGACAGAATTCCAAGGAGAAGAAACAATGGGGATCATATAGTAGAACCATGTTGCTACGACTCATTTTTATCCTACAGCGATCGTGTCAATACATTGGACACTAGCTAATATCATTAATCATAAGGTGACAAGGAGGTTAGGCGAGATAGCATGGCTTGGGTTGCACATCAAGGTCGGGGGATTCTAAATAAATATATTGTAAGGGTTTCATTTGACTAATGCATGTATAACCTATGTATTTTAGCGATAGTTTAATAAAACATGGGTTCAATATGCTCAAAAGATTGGTTTGGTGACTTGCCTTGCTCAGCGAAGGGAGAGGGAGGAACTTCCGGGAAATATTCCGGCTCCTCGACGGTGTCGTAGTCTTTCCAATATAAATAAAGTAAAATAATAAATACAACATCCAACCAAACAATATAAAATCACACAATGAGCATCCTTCGGCGCACCCTTCGCATCAGGCTTCGAACCAGGCGGGGCTCCGACTGGTTTGTTGATTTTATTCTGTTTAATCTATCTCTTTCGGCTAATTGGATTATTTTTTGTAATCTGGTTGCCTGGCAACTCCACCCCCCTTATCACTATTAAGGGTAGTCGGAACGCGGCGTCGGTGCCACGTCACGCTTAGGCTTGTCCCTAACTATCCGTGCACTTTTGGATCATCGAACTGACCCAAGTGCGGGGGCACGTTTCCGTGTCAACACAAACAAACACAAACATAAGATAGATTTAGATAGAAACAAAGGAATAGATTTGTGAGGTACGATTAATCGACAAGTAACTGAGTTGTTGCTGATGAAACAACAATTTTCATCAAATAGATCACACTAAGCAAACATGATTATTTTAAGGGAATAAAATTAAGTAATAGAAATAAAGGGTTTACATTGAGTGAATATGATCCGATGACGAATGACGACAAGAAAGGATGATGAACCGATTATCGACGATGACTGTCGGTGAACAATGATGATTACGAACTATAGTTCAAAAACAAAAAGATGACAATGACGCCTCACATGGTCATTGCGACCTCTAGGATGGAACAAGGAGAGTGCCACGTATTTCAGGAATAAAGGATTCCATTTTCACTAATTGATGGATACAAAAAGTAATCATGGCATCTATAATATTCAATGAAATATAAAATGATATAACAAAACAGAAGGATGAACACAGCTACATTTCAACATAATTTTAGGAAAATAAAGAGGGGATGAGGGATTCTCACAGCGGGGCAAATGGAAGGTGATGCCGAGCATTGGAGATGAGAAATGGAGGTCGATTTCAAAGAGGAAAGAGAGCACACGACAACGAGCTCTCTGCTTTTCGACTACTTACTGTTCTGAATTTTCTCACAGCAATGTAGCGAGCAACTGCACGGGGCACTTGCCGGCAGCAAGCAGGAGGCACACGGTGGTAGCCTGCAAAGAACAGCAGGAAGCTGGGGCGGCAGACCGGTGGCAGGGACGATGGTGGTGGTGTGGCGATAGCGTGGTGGAGGCAGCAGCTGCGACAGCGAGCAAGAGGCCGGCAGCAAAGCAGCAGCAGCGAAAATGGTGATGGAGCGGTGAAGGCAGCAACTCTTGGGCACATAGGAGCGGTTTGCGTAGATGCACAGGGTAGCAGCTGAGTGCATGATGTTGTGTAGGAGCGCGTCGTCGTGGACACACAGAAGCTTGCATGGGTGGTAGTGATTGCTGGGCTCAGTCACCCGGTGCACCGAGTGACATGGGATGAGCGTGTAGGCTCGGTTTGTGCTGGCTATGGAGGAAATCCATGGGCAACGCCAGAGAGAGGATCCTAGGGGCGGCGGTGGAGAGGTGCTGCACGGCAGGCGGCACGTGGTGTATGGTGCGGCCAGCACGAGGCGCAGCGTAGCTAGCACGTGCGACCAGCGTGGAGCAGAGGCGCATAGGCTAGGAGGAGGTGTTGTGGCAAGGGAGGTAAGAATGGGGAGGTTGCGTATGGAGAGGAAGAGGAAAGAAAGCGAGGATAGTGATGCCGGTTGGGAGAGAATAGGGAGGTGGGGTGGTTGTTGGGGGAAAATATTCCATCCTCAGGGTTATTGCAGTAACAAGACAAAGGCAGGCGATTGAATCAATGGTTTCCATCATGTATCTCCGGAGATGCATTGAATCAAGTTCGAAGTATGATGACGGACTCGAGTTCGGAGTATATCTTCGAACTTGGACTCTTCCGAGAGTTTCTTTGCCAGCTAAGATGGAAGACTTATCTTTTTTCTCTTTACATTAGTCTTTTACCATTTTAGTCCTATTAGAGGTATCGAATAGTTTCCACTATGTCGGTTGTAATAGAGGGGTAAAAAGGTCTTTTCCTTAATGTTTGGGCCTATAAATACCCCCCGTTTTACCCTGTAATGGGGACCAAATACAAGTTATTCAATACACACTTTCGAACTATTTTAAGCTAATATCCTTGCGGAACCCTTCAGGAAATTCTGTGAAGATCTAGGCATTCAACTATGTTTCGCTGTAGTAAGACATCCTCAATCTAATGGAGCTGTTGAAAGAGACAATGGTAATATCTTGTCAGGGCTGAATCGAAGAATAGTAGGATTGGCAAAAGGATTGTGGACCGAAGAGCTCCCAAAGATCCTATGGTCCATCCGGACAACTCAGACAAGGTCTACCGGTTTCACTCCTTTCAGACTATTATTCGGAGATGAAGCTATGACACCAACAGAGCTCAAAGGAGGATCACTTCGCAGCACCGAACTGGAAATAGAAGGAGAAAGACAAGCTTCGCTGGATTTAACAGGGGAGACAAGACTTCGAGCTGTGGCAAATTTGTCAAAGTATCAGCAGCAGACGAAGACTTGGTTCGACCCGAAGGTCAAGATTAATGAACTTAGGCCGGGTCATCTCGTTTTGCGAAGTATCATAGCACAAGGAAAATTAGGAAATATGTGGGAAGGTCCATACTTAATTGTTCGCTCAGGGCGTCCTGGTTCTTTTAAGTTAGCTAATTTGGAAGGTGAAGAGTTAGCGTATACATGGCATGCAGAGCACCTAAAGCGATACTTCGCATAGGGGATCCTTGTAATCATTTGTAAACACTTTCCGAATTAATAAATCATATGGTTCAGATAATGCCTACCCCTCATAAACTTCCCACTTCCGAGTGGACGCACTGGAATAGCGGAGTTGACCGAGAGGGAAGTGTCATTAATTTGAATCATATTTTTGGACTTCGGACCACTGGTCCGAAGTTTCCGATGTGGTGGGCTGACATAATCCGGAGTCCAAGCCACCGGCTTCCACGCATCCGTAAAAGAGCCCAAGACCACAGGATGCGGAGTCCAAGCCACCGACTGGTAGACATCCGTAAAAAGAGTCCAAGGAGACCAAATGATGTGGAGTCCAAGCCATCGGCTTGTAGGTATCCGTAAAAAGAGTCCAAGGAGACCAAATGATGCGGAGTCCAAGCCATCGGCTTGTAGGTATCCGTAAAAAGAGTCCAAAGATACCACTTCGAACTCCAAACCACTGGTTTGACATAATTCGCAAAAAGAGCCGAAGGAGGCCAAAACAAAACAGAGTTTGAGCCATGAGCTTCGAATGTCTGTTAAAAAAAAGTCCAAAGTGACAAATCATTTAGGACACTAAAGTGTCCGGAAAGTTGTCCAAAGTGATTTCTTTCAAAACATATGGTACTGAATTACCAATCTTCAGACTACGAATAGTCGAAGACATTTTATAAGATTTTAATCAATCTTTAAATTGCTGAGGGGCTTTGAAACCCCAAAATTGTACTCCTAAGTTTTTCTTTGTGCCTAATCATCTTTGAATATAGTTCGAAGTTGCTTATGCCCAAAGAGGGGCTGGTGTTGGCGTAAAAGATTATGCTAACAGGTTTCTGTAGAAAAGAAACTAACAAATGAAGTGTTTGCGAAGAGAACTGTTCTAAGCCTCCGAAAGGATAACAACTTAGAATAGTTCGAATGTGTATATTGAATAACTTGTATTCGGTCCTTATTACAGGGTGAAACGGGGGGTATTTATAGGCCCAAATATTAAGGAAAAGACCTATTTACACCTCTATTACAACCGACATAGTGGAAACTATTCGGTACCCTTGATAGGGCTAAAATGGTAAAAGACTAATCTAATGATATAAAAGATAAATCTTCCATCCTAGCTGGCAATAAAGATCTCGCAGAACCTTAGTTCGAAGATGTACTTCGAACTAATGCCTATCTTCGTACTTGGAGCTTGACTCAGGGTATCTTCGAAGATGGACGTCTGGAAACCTTCGAATCCACTATCTGCTGTCATGCTGTTGCGGCAATAACCCCGAAGAGGAGATATTTTCCCCAACAGCTGGTAAATAGGGAGACAATTTTAAATCGATATTTATTATTCGAACAAAAATGATTACATCATGAAAAATCAGTATCTATACCAAGAAGGAATCGAAGACCCCTTCGATCTCTAGAGCTAAGGTTGGAACGACTAGTTCCAGAGCCGGGAGTTCTAACAACTTTGCGTTTAACTCTCCTACCTCCCTTCAAAACTCTAAAGTCTTTCTGTTCTTGTTGAAGCTCGGCCCAAGTTCGAAGTCGTTCGGGGCTCCTTTCCCAGCTTCCAAGTTCTTCAGGCTTTTTACCTTGAGCTTCATCTTCGTCTTCGGACCATACAATGTCTTCGGAAGATGAAGTTTCCAAGTTAACTTCTTTTTCTCCCTCTTTAATGCAAGACAATATGTCTTTGCTTACTTCGGGCGCAATCGCACCGGAGCTATCACGAGGAACTAAAAATCGAGGGGCGCTTGTGGATTTTTAAAATATCGAAGGTAGCCAATAGTAGGCGGAGTTCGTCGTTAATGTCTAACACTTCAACATCTTCCATATGAGGCAAAGCCTAAAAACATGATAAGCAAATTTTTATTCATAAATGTACAAAAGCATAATGCTTTACATAGTCGAATATCCTAAGATAATTCTAAACCTATGGGTTTGGCGGAGGCTGGCTGCTCGAAGCTTGGGACTGAGCTTGCTTCTGGCGTTGCCCTTCATCGATCCAAGCCTTGATCGCAGAGCGACCTTCGGCTCTCCATGAGGTTTGAAAGGCTTGCCAAGCAGCGGCCACACCTTCGGAAGGAGTAAGAAGTTGATTGTCGTCAAAGGTAATGGGAGCCACCCCTGCGTTCGGAGTTATCGATTTGCTCAGATCTTCGTAGTAACGAAGTATGCCGATAGCAGCCACTTGTCCGGAGATTTCTCCGTACCGAATGCCTGCTGTCTTCATTTGCTTCGCTGCTCCTTGGATCCTCTTCAGCCGTCACAGCAGGGGAATGTTGTCATCTGAAGGAAGCGCCCCAGTAGTACCAAAGTACTCTAGAACGCCTAGCAGCTGGTTCATGACCTCCGCAGCTACCTTCTCCGACTTCAGCTTGTCTTCAATTAAGGCATCCTTCGCCGAAGTTAATTCTCTTACCACTCCAGAGAGCCTAGCTGCCTCCGTAGCTAAAGAATTTTTCTGGTTGAGTAGCTGGCTATCTTCCTCGGCAGCTTTGGCTTTTTCTTCTTGGAGCCTGACAAGCTTAGCTCCCGCCGTAGCATGCTTCGCCCGCATCTTTTCAATTTCCGCTCGAAGCATAATTTGTTCTGCTTCGAGCTCTTTGTTCGCAACTTCCAAGCTTTGTCTGGCCCTGCGCTTCGCTGAAACCATGTCATCTAAGTGGGAAACCCGACCTTCGGAGATAGTAAGATTTCGTTGAAGAGTCGTGTTTTCCTCTCGAAGGCGAAGGCTTCCACGCTCATTTGAAATGTTCGCAGCTCGGGCCAAGACTATTTGCTGCGAAGAGAAAAAACCAAGGTGAGAAATTATTTGTATATAAGTTTAATTTTGTTTTGCAGATACTTCGTACCTGGTATGCTGCACGCTCCATGGCAGCGTTAAGATCCGAGCTCTCCGCCTCGCTCAAGATGGCCACCAAGTCCATCTCCTCGACTTCACAGCTAGCTCGATCCAAAGGCTCGAGCAAAGTCCGAAGCCCAGTTCTTCGCTCCAAGAAAGGAGCTAGAAGAGGGAGCATGCTCAAGGCTTGCTGGTCATCCTCATTTGGTGAAGGCCCGGAGTGCTGAGCCGTATCTTTTGGAGCTCCGGCAGACTGACCCCCCTCCGTAGATTGGCTTTCGTCTGTTGATTCAGACGGAGTTGATCCTGAGCTCGGAGCAGGGAGGTGGTCCATCTTGCCTTTGCCTTTTCCAGGTCCCATTTGAGTGACTCCTGGAATTGGCTCCGAAGTTGTCGAAGGCCCAGGAATTATATCTTCATGACGAACCTCTTCCACGGCAGTAGATCATGTTAGAACAAAGGTATTATACATTGTATAATTTCATAGGAAAAAAGAACAAAAGAATTATGCGAAGTTTACCTTCGACGTTTTGGCGACGGGTGAGCATTGGGCTGCTTGGCGGGTCGAAGGCTACTCCAAAGTCCTCGTCGGAGTCAACAGTCAAATCTTCGACTGTTGGAGCATCTTTGAGAGCGGCCGTTGTTACTTCACCCAGAATCGAAGTTGGTTCTACAGCAGCTTTGACTCCGCCTTCGTTCTCAGGGGCTCCGTCTTGCGGTAAATTTTCTTGAGCAGCCAGAGTCCTCACTTGCTCAAGGTTGTCTTGAGACTCCAGCACGCTCGCAGCGTCATTGATATTAGCTTCTATTTGGGCTGCATCTTCGTCGATCAGGTCAACAAGCATCCTGCCTTCATCTTCCAAGGAATCAGAGACCAAAGCTCTTGGGCTTGAAGGCGCAACAACTCATGGCTTTCGAGCTACCTTCTTTAGCGGAGTCTTGGCAGAGCTCGAGGCTCCGACTTTAGCTTTTCTCTTTTTGGGCCCTTTCTCCGAAGGCACCCAATCCACAAGAGGGGGTGGAACAACTTCGAGTAGACCCCATACTCGGTTGGACCGTTCCCAAGTACCAACCAGTTTAATTCTCCATTCCTTCTCGGTCGGAGTTGAGACGCCCAGAATCTTCTCCGAAGCTCGTACAATCTGCTCCGAAGTTATAGGGGCCGAAGAGGCTGAAAAATGAGTTAAGTTGGTTATTTCTTCGAATAAATATACATGACATATGTTGTTTTCGAAGTTACCTGCAGGGCTCGAGTTAGAAGAAATTTTGCGAAGACCGCCCTCAGAATTTTCCTCGAAGGTGATCGACCAGTTGGCCATCAGAGAAGGGATCTGAAGCCCGAGGAATTCTTCGGTTAAGTCTCGCATGCTCAGGCGGTGACTAATTTTTTGGAGCAAGCTGAGGCGAGCTTCGAGCTGGCCCGGATCCGGATGCACAAGAGCTTCCTTTCAGAAGTTGATATCTTGCAAGGGTATAGCTAGACGGCTGCTCGCCCCAACTTAGGCATAAAACCACTTCAAGATCCAGTCTGTATACCATCTGGCATTGATGGCCTTGGCGGGAAACCAAAGAGCATACTCGTCTCGAAGCCTGAAGTTAATCCTTCCAAAGGTCACCACCATCTTTTCACCTCCGGGGCCTACGAAGGTTTTTGGTTGGCACGAAGCTCTGTGCAGTGCTGCGAAGATCTCAGCCCTTCCTTCGCAACCTTCGGCTCGCAATGCCCATTCGAAGATGGCAAGACAAGCTACTGCATTCGGAGAGAGCTGGGGGAGAGTAACGTGGAATAAGTCCAATACCTCAGCTAAGAAGTCAACTGCCGGAAGCCCAAAGCCAGCTTCGAAGAAGGCTTCGAAGACAACTACTTCTCCGGGCCTTGGCGACGGAATGACATCTTTCCCGGGTTTGCGAATCATAACTCCAGAACTGATTTACCTTCTATTGCGGTTGCAAGTGATTCCCTTTTGCAGGTTGAGGGTCCCAATTGATAGGACTGATCCATGTACTTCGTCGATGCCAGGAAGAGGTCATGAGGACCAGCATTTTGGGAATTTCTCCCCACCACCGCCATTGCTGCCATTGCTGGTGTCGAAGTTGTCGTCGCCGATGTCGCAGCCGCTGCTGCTGCCGCCGACTGCTGCCGAGCCAAGGTTGAAGCCGCTCCAGGACCCTTGAAACTGGTTTCGCCATGGGATCTCATGGGTTGCTTCAGAGGAAAAACGGAGGTTAGGGCTTGTCTGATGGTTTGTTGCACGAAAGCGGTGGAAAGGTACTCGAGAAGGGTCTGGGCCCTCTATTTATAGCCTAGACCACATTTTTTTACCGTTTGCATCTGCCGTTTCGCATTCTTAACTGTTACTTTGTTGCGGAATTAACGCATCGCATAAATTCCATTAGAAGGAAAAAGCCAACGACTATTTTTTCGAAGTCTAGAAAAGCTTTCGGACTTTTCGAGTTAATTCTAAGACAGTTCGAATGTAATTTTCTTTGAAGTTGATTCGAAGTTTTACATTTCCATGTATTTCGGAGATGGATTAAATCTGCTAACCCCTACGCATGATTATTTTTCTTGCGTATACTGCTCTCCTAACGTTACAGATTTAACGGAGAAGCGTATTTGAGGGGCTACTGTTGGGGGAAAATATTCCATCCTCAGGGTTATTGCAGTAACAAGACAAAGGCAGGCGATTGAATCAAAGGTTTCCAGCATGTATCTCCGGAGATGCATTGAATCAAGTTCGAAGTATGATGACGGACTCGAGTTCGGAGTATATCTTCGAACTTGGACTCTTCCGAGAGTTTCTTTGCCAGCTAAGATGGAAGACTTATCTTTTTTCTCTTTAGATTAGTCTTTTACCATTTCAGTCCTATTAGAGGTACCGAATAGTTTCTACTATTCGGTTGTAATAGAGGGGTAAAAAGGTCTTTTCCTTAATGTTTGGGCCTATAAATACCCCCGTTTTACCCTGTAATGGGGACCGAATACAAGTTATTCAATACACACTTTCGAACTATTTTAAGCTATTATCCTTTCGGAGGCTTGGAATAGTTTACTTCGCAAACACTTCGTTTGTTAGTTTCTAATCTTCAGAAACCTGTTTGCGTAATCTTTTACGCCAACAGTGGTTGTGTTGGGAAGACGGAAGAGTGGGGAGTTGTGCGCAAGCAGAAGAGGGGGAGTGTGCCGGCAGGAGAGAAGGAGTGAGGAATGAACAAGAAAAACAGGAAAAAAGAACGGTTAATTTCCTTCATGTCACCATTATTTTCCATAACACCAAAAATACCATTAAAATTTCTCTATTTGCTCATATGCCATTACTATTTTCTGTTCGATGCCTGCATGCTATTTTGTACGCACGCTGACGATATGGACCCACCTACAAGTGTATATTATTTTGTATTGCCATGGATACCCCTCATTCGACACTATTCATCTTCCTCCCAAGTTCGATGAACAAAACCACACAAGTAGCCTGCTGTATCCCCGCGTGTACCCATCACCCCCGCCGTCTCCTATAGCCTTCTCGCTGCCATGGCCGCCTCAATTTCACCCACTGTGTTTACCCACAGTTTTTGTCTCCCTTTCCTCTCACCTATGGTCCTCTTCCTGCCCTGTCCCACTACTTGAGTCATTATGTAGTTTGCTTGCTTGGTGGCTTCTCCCCTCATTTCCTATTGATGTGGAGAGATCACACAGCTTTGCTCCTATTACTATAGAGTGCCCTCTGCATCTTTCTTCCTCTTCTCCATACTCTGATGGACAATACGATGTTTGCTTGGTTATTCTTTATAGAGTTTTAGAGAGCTTCTATCGTTGAAGCTTCCCTTTTTTGCTTCATTGTTCTTGGTGCTGTTTGGGGGTTAAAGGTGGTGCCTTTGGGCTTCTTCTGAAGAAATCTCGGGGAAAGTTTGTTTCTCTACTTGTTGCTGCCAATTTTGTGGGAAATATTGGGGTGTGTTGTCACATCCACGCGCTTGATTTGCTTTTGAAGAGGTCGGCTTAGTGAAGGGATCTTGACTTGCTTTCTGAGTGGTTCTTCGTGATGCTTTTTGCAGTAAAGGTGGGATCTTGCGGCCACTCAAGGCAGCGTCACTGGATCGGGAAGGCCTCGTGCGTGGCTATGTGAGCGATCTCTGCGAGGCTTCTTCTCTTGGTCAGCATTTCGAGGGCGAGATCACCCGTGGTTGATGCGGTGAGGCAGAGAAGCGTTTATTCATGTTGTGTTCTGAGCTGCTACTTCTGCTACTGTGTGGCACAGGTGTTCGCTGAAAGGCATGAGGTGGAGGGACTTCCATTCCTGCTTCGGGGAGAGCGGCGTCCAAATCGCGAACATGTCATCGTCATCATCGAGCGCCGGCAAGGGCGCGACGCACAACCTGGTGATCTCAAGGAGGGAGGAGCAGCCTTGATGGTGGCGGTGGGGAGGGAGGAGCAGCGACAATGGTAGCTCGGAGCAGGAGTGGCGGTGGCTCGGGAAGGGAACAACAATGATGGTAAGGAAGAAGACAACGGAGGAGAAAAGAACAAGAGGTGTAGGATTGGTGATACGAAAAAATCGATGCTCGCAGGTGGGTCCATATCATCAGTACATGTACAAAATTACATGCGAGAGTGAGTTCAAAAGTTTCTATATACAAGCAAATAGTGAAATTTTAATGGTATTTCTGGCGTTCTGGAAAATAATGGTGGCATGAAGGGAATTAACCCAAAAAGAAAAAGGAAATGTAAGTATGGAATGCTGCAAAACTTTTGGATTTAGAAATTTTTAGAGATTAAGGAATTTCTCTGCGATTTTATGATTCAAAGAAAAATACCAAAACTAGAATATTTAAATGATTTAATGATTTTCAAAGAATAGTAGGAACAACTCGAGATTCTGGACAGAAAGTGATTCAGAATTGAATACGTAATTGAATATTGGAGATTTCCATAAGAAGTCGAACAAATATAATTTCCTAAGAGATTTCAAAAAATATTATTTGTTTATCGAAAGATTAGGGTAAAATGGAGTTTAAAGAATTTGATATAAATGATTACTGGACAGTCAAAGTCGGCAATTTGAATTTTGGATACGAAGGAAATGATTCTTTATTTCACTCTACAATCAAGGTACGAATAATGAAATAATTAAACAAAAATCTTTCATATGAATATGAATGAAAGAAAGGAATTGCATTAAAATAATTGTTGATGTAATGTTTGTTTCGAAAGGTATAATTCCGTTGCTCCAAAAATGAAAAGGAAAACATTGGAAGCAAATTTTAAAGCATAAATAATTTTAGCAAATTCTTCCGCAACAATTTATTTTGAAACAAAATTTTTAGGCACATATTTTAGCTTTGTTTATTCAATTACTTTATTATAAATGATTTCTAAAAATAATTTATTAATTAATTTACTATTATTTAGCTCCTGATTAATAAATCACGACATTACAAATATCCCAACAATTACAAAGTTAAAATAGTTTTATTAAACAGATTGTAGTGTATATATTAATATTATATTTACTTAATACTATATATGTTAATATATTAATTTAATATGATTAAAGGTGGACAAATTGACTTGAAATGCCAGGTTATAATATAAAAACGAAGGTAATACTTCTGTGAATGGGTGACAATCATGGGCATTACACCATCTTTTCTGTTGTTGGATGTGTTTTTTTCTGATCGTGTCACTACGAGTGCTTGAGTACTCAACAATTTTACACCGGAAATTTAACAATTTATTATTCTAAGGATTGGCGCCTACTCAAATGACACTCTCTTCACTGTCTTTAATTATTTGCAACTCTCTTTATGCGCAATTTATTTTTTTTGCCATTTTGCAACTAGCCGGCTCCGTGTCACTTGCCACGTCATCTTTTTTGCCATATCACCCTACCATGTCACCATCATCATCTTCTTCCTCCTCCTCTCTCTCTTCACCTTCTTCCTCTTCCCCGTCTCTCTCCTCAACTCCTCCCATCGGCAAACTCATCTCGCCGGTGTAGGACCGAGAGTAGCGATCAGAGGAGGGGTGAATTGGCGAAAAATCAAATTTACAATTTTTGAATAAAACAAATGCTTTCACTCTCCTATCAATCGAGATGTGTAAGGATAATCTAAAAGATCACAAGCATTCAATCGAGATCATATAAATTTGCCTATAAAAGTGCTACAAGCGTCCTAGGGAAAATATACGCACAAAACACTTATAGGCAATTGATCGGACACTAGACGTGCATGCATGTAGAAACTCCTTCACAGATCAGGCAAAACACTTCATCAAATATGTGTCGTGCACTCCAGAACTCAGTCATTTCATCAAAACATATGAGATGTAAATCAGAGCTTACGCACATTCAATGGAACGTTTGAAATGCGAGACAATAACACTTACCTACTTACCTGTGAAGATGGACGACGATGGTGTGGTGGTGTTACTAGCACATGCTTCGGCTTGGGGGTGAAGAAAACAAGCTGGCCGAGCAACTATTCTAGGAAGAGCACACCACAACAGAATGTTTAACAAGGATAGAACAAACAGTGAAAAGAACTCAGGCAGACGGGAGCTTCATGCGAGCTAGACAACACTTTAGTTCATAGTTCCGATGCGCAGAGATAGACTTGATTCTGGCACCCGACAGACAACAAAAACACAGAAAATAGTGCAGAAACACGCGTACCGAGGCGCAGAAACAACCATGCCGAGCAAAAAATAGTAGCAAATAGTAAGGACGCAGATCAAGAAATGAATTACTGCTTGACACTGATAAATCGTTTATAGGAGCTTTGCCTTGGGCACTTGTCTAAGTAGAGAAAACAGTGGGCAACTGTTGATAGTAAAAAACAGTATTAATGGTTAAGATTGTCAAAATATCAATTTTGATAATTTGGGCCAAAAATACATAAGTCCTGATATAGGCCGAAGCTCTAGAGTGCCGAAGGCGCATGAAAGGCTGGGCTTTGAAGGCCTGTTAGTGATGAAAAACCGCCGACGAGCTAATGGAACACCCCTATTGTAAGTGGCATGATTCACATTCTCATTATACTAACGACTGCAATGTTTTTCGTCGGCAGGTTCAATCGGTCATAGAAGAAGGATGATTAAAAATAGACCCCAGTCGAAAGATGAAGCTAGACAAAGACCCCTTTCTTGTGAACACCGTCAACCTCGACGAGAAGAGAGTACTGATTCGGTCAGAACAGGCTGAGTCAACTAAGGGAAAAGCGGTCATTATTGGATAATCACGCACACGCACACTTGTACCTAAAAACCATGAAGTAGGAGTGTGGACAAAGAATGTCAACACGTCTCCTTCGGCTAGGACTCACAAGAAACCAAAGGTGACATGCCAGATGCTGTTGAACAAACACCAGTGAAAAGCCAAGGAAATAGCCCCCTGTCCAAAAAGGCTAAGACAGCCTGATGGACCGGAAACGGCGACCAGAGGGGGGGTGAATGGGAGCTTTTAAAATTTTAGGCTAAAATTAGCCTTCTGTTTTAATTCAGTCTACTGCGGAACAGGCTTCGAACACAACCTTCGAAGTTCTGGTTCGGAAGTATTTGACAGCTCCGAACACAGGCTTTGCAAGGAGTAAAAGTCCGAAGCCAAGAAGACTTCGCTCTACACGCAAACCCAAAAAATCTACTCTGCTAAGTCAGTACAGGCTCCGCACACAGGGTGCTTCGAGCAGGCTTCGCACTTCACCCTTCGCAAGAGTGGACTACCCTCTGAGGACTTCGACCAAATACTTAGCGACAGCAACTGGTGCTGGGCTTCGTACTACGAAGGTATAAACGCACACTAAACAGACTTCGCTAAGGGCTCCGACACGAGAAGCAAAACAGGCTTCAATCAGTGCTTCGCCAGTAAACAGCGAGGACTAGCCTCCAGTTACACAGAGCGAACGCACTGAAAAGCACACTTCGCACACACACCCTTCGCCCAAGTAGGCTTCGGTGCACTACCACAAGTCACTCGAAGTGACACACAAAAGATGTAGTGAAGTATGCAAAACAAGCTCAAGCAAAAATGCACACAAATAGGGCTTCACTGCTTGAACAAGAACACTAAAAATGAACTCACTGGATGAATACAAAGTATGTGGTGGCTAGTACAGGAGCTCAACAATGAATGCTCAAAGTGTTAAATGTTACCTACCCAGCCCCACTATTTATAGCCACTATTCACCCATGTGAATTGACTACTTTACCCCTAGGGTTTACATTGGTTTTGTCTCATCAGAACAGAGGGGTACAAAAGGTAGTCAACTTTATTTGGAGGCTTCTCTGTCAGCTTTGTAGAGGGGACAGCGTCAGCTTTTTGCAGAGCAGACATTGTCAGCCTTTACAGTCTTTGACTTTTCTGAAGCCCCCCTTCGCACGCGAGGGGTGCGGTAGCTTCGGTGAGAAGCCTTGAGCCTGACGGCCTTCGCTTCACCGAAGTCAGCCTTCGATACAATGACGGTTTTGAGCCGAAGCCGTCAAAGCCCTTGGGCCTTCACACCAACACCTTCGGAGTGGACCACCATGGCTTCGCAGCTTCTCCCAGCTCGAACTCCATCAGTCCGTGTACCGAAGCCATGCATGGCCGAAGTACCTCAAGTCAACCTCACTCCGGAGCTAGCCTCGCTCCGAAGCCTGCGTCACTCCAAAGCCCCACCTTCGGAGTACCACCCTTCGAAGTCCCTCCTTCGTCCAAGGCCTTTGCATGAAGCATTCCATGAGCACTTTGTCGCAGTGTCTCTCCCCGAGCACACTCCTCGACGAGCCTCACCCGGACCATGCCTTCGATGCACCTCGACTTCTGAGACCTTCGTCGGGTAACCTTCGAGTGTCTCCCTCCGGAGCACACCTCGACAACCTTGCCTCTGTTGAGGACTTGATCCACCATACTCCGAAGTCACTCCTTCTGGAGTACCCTTCGAAGTGCCTCGCCTCCGAGGACTTCGTCTCGGAGTACCTTCACCCGGAGCCACGCTCCTCACTTACTGCCTTCTCCTGGTGCACCTCGACTCGAGGTCCGACCTCGACCCCTTTGTAGCCTTCGTGACGGAGCTCCCCGCTCCACTGGCATCAAGCCTCCCGCTTGACCCAGGTTCACTTGCTACGAACCGTCCGTTGCCTCTGAAGTCCCCTGCGCACCACAGACAAGCAGACAAGTGTATCCAGTACTCCGGAGACCTCTCCGGGTAAACAACCTTCGGCACACACTCCAGTGTACTGCCCAAAGTACCAAGACCTTCGGTACAAACACAGTCATCGTGTACTGCCGGACCCCTCCGACAGTCACACTCCGCTACAACAGCTGCAGCAACCAAACCAACCTCCGAACACCTTCGGAGATCCAACCTCCGAACCCCTTCGGAGGTACCCCTTCGAATCAGAGGGTAAATACTGTCAATCACTCATCACAGACTCCGAAACCAACCCTTGGTTTCTCAATCTCCCCCTTGATGAGTGCATTGACAACCAAATTCAAATTCAAGAAAACTTGAAATATTTCATCTCACAAGCGACCATAAAACTCAGAAATGAGCCAAATCATGTCACTTGAAAAAAGAATTTTCCTCCCCCTTTTCAAAAGAGTAAAAGCCCCTTCGGCAGATCTCCCCTTTGCAAGATAAAAACTCCCCCTAAGATAATTTTCCCTTTTGCAACAGAGAACTCAAATTTCTCCCCCTTTGGCAATGCAAGCATCAAGGAGCATTTAAAAGATGCATAGCTTCGAAATGGGCAGAGTTGCAAAGACATATAAAGCAAAAATATGCCAATATTAATACCAATTATCATGTGCTCAGCTCAATTTAACATTTTCGAAAAACATGATGACATCATGTGATTTTATCATTTTGAAATAAAAGCATCACCACTTAATCAAGGTAACTAGACAAGTAAAAACAGGGACTGCGCAAAGCTAGTCAAGTTCTACTCTAGACAGACAAGTCCAGGTCAAATGGAGCAAAGCAAGCAAACTTGATGATCAATAAATTTTGTTGTTCTTTTTATAATGCCAGGAGTTATTTGTTTGTCCACCTTATGCTTTCCAATCAGGCCAAGCCTAGGCATGTAAGCCATCAGAAGCTTAAAGAAGTGATTTTGGCATACACTACACTATCCCAGTTCAGACCAATGTGCAATGGTAAGCAGTCTAGAATAGAGTAGTGTGACAAAACAAACCCACCTGGATCTTTTTACTTTGAAGCATGCAAATCATGGATTTTTGGAATTGTGATTGAGTGAACAAATTGTTTTAGCATTTGATGAATATCCATGAGTATGTAGAACAATTTTTCAAGTTGCAATGTTTAGCATCCAGAGAAAAAGGAGTCTTGCTATCAAGCAGATAAAGGATAGCTAAAGCAGTCCTGCCTAAACATGCTAGACTCAAGATTAAGCAGTGAGCATGATTTGATTTTGGAAAGAAAAATCATGCACAAAATGTTCCAAACATATTAAATAGAACTGAGCTGTCATGATTAAAATCAGGCATATAAGTGCAAGATATGTAAATGCAATTTCACACATAATGAGCATATGCAATATAGTCAAAATCTGCTCCCCCTCACAAAATGCCGTAAGGGTTACAAATACCATGTTCCCCACGCAAGTAGGCAAAACGAGAAGCATCGAGGGGTTTTGTGAAAATGTCGGCAAGCTGGTGTTGGGTATCAACATATTGAAGTTCAATATCACCCTTCTCATTGTGATCTCTGAGAAAATGATATCGCACATCAATGTGTTTGGTTCTGGAGTGCTGAACCGGGTTGTTTGCAATACAAATAGCACTAGTGTTTTCACAGAAAAGTGGAACACTCTTATAATCTAACCCGAAATCCCGCAAAGTGGAAACCATCCACAAAATCTGAGAGCAATAGCTAGCTGCAGCAACATATTTGGCCTCAGCCATCGATTGTGCAACACTAGACTGTTTGCGGGAAGACCAGCAAACCAAAGAAGTACCCAGAAAATGGCAAGTACCAGAGGTACTCTTCCTATCAATCCTACACCCAGCAAAATCCGCATCGGAATAACCTCGAAGACACAAAGAGTAAGATGCTGAATACCATATGCTGAACTCAAGGGTATGTTTGAGATACGTTAGAATGCGCTTTACCGCTTGGCGGTGCGAAGCTCGTGGTGAAGCCTGAAAACGAGCGCACAGACACACTACGAAGTGTATGTCCAGCCTCGTAGCAGTCAAGTAGAGAAGGGAGTCGATCATGCTTCGGAACTCCTTCTGATCTACGGCTTCTCCATCTTCGTCAGGATCCAATGCTATAGATGTAGCCATTGGAGTGGAGAGAGGCTTCGCATCGGTCATGTCAAATTTCTTGAGCAGATCATTGGTGTACTTCGTCTGGTGGACAAAAGTACCTTGTTTGCCTTGCTTGATTTGCAAACCAAGGAAAAATGTAAGCTCGCCCATCATGGACATCTCGAATTCCCTGCTCATGGCATCTGCAAACTCGGCAACCAAAGCATGAGAAGAGCCACCAAAGATGATATCATCCACATAAATCTGAACTAGGAGGAAATCTTTGACATGCTTGAGAGTAAATAGGGTTTTATCAACAGAGCCCATCAAATACCCCCGCTCAAGCAGAAAAGACTTAAGTCTATCATACCATGCCCGAGGGGCCTGCTTGAGTCCATAAAGAGCCTTATGAAGTTTAAGGACTTTATGTGGGTATTTGGGGTTTTCAAAACCAGGGGGTTGTTTTACATAAACATCTTCGCCTATGAAACCATTAAGAAAAGCACTTTTGACATCCATTTGATAGAGTTTGAATCCCCGAGATGTCGCAAAGGCAAGCGAAATCCTAATGGCCTCAAGGCGAGCAACAGGTGCAAAAGTTTCAGTAAAATCAATCCCTTCTAATTGAGAATAACCCTGAGCTACAAGTCTAGCCTTGTTTCTAACTATTGTCCCATCCTCCCCTTGTTTGTTTTTGAAAATCCATTTAGTTCCAATGAAATGAACATTTGGTGGAGGATCAACTAATGACCAGACTTGGTTTCTCTCAAAATTTTCAAGTTCTTCATGCATGGCATTGATCCAACTAGAATCAGAAAGTGCATGACTAACATCTAAGGGCTCGAAAGAAGCAATGAAAGTGGAATCAATGAAATGAGCATGAGAACGTGTTACCCTTTGATCAAGCTCACCAATGATCTACTCGGGAGGGTGCATCCTTTGAACATGATGTGGAGCCTCGCGGCGGGATGCGGTTTCCCCCTCAACTTGTGCGTTGGAGTGGTCCAAGATGACCGATGTCGAGGTGGTTGCTTCGGGACCTTGTGCCGAAGTGGTCGAAGCGGGGTCAGCTTCGGGGGTTGATGCCGAGGGTAGTAGTGGTTCATCCTCGAAATCTCCGGGATCTTCTTCTTCGAAGATGGTCTGTTCTATGTCGTGTTCATTTTCCTATTCAAATGCAAAACTAACAGAGGGGGTTGATTCATCAAAAGTCACATCACATGACTCGATGACAGTGTTAGTCTCCAAATTATAAACACGATAAGAATGACCATGTGTAGTATAACCCAGAAAGATCCCGTCAGAAGAACGCGACTCAAATTTATCCAAATTACCACGTTTTAGGATAAAGCAACGACAGCCAAAAACTCGAAGATGAGTAACCTTGGGCTGTCTCCCAAAACGTAGTTCATAAGATGTCAAGTTTAAAATTGAGCGCAAGAATATTCGGTTTGAGATGTAACATGAAGTGTTCATGGCCTCAGCCCAGAATTTTCTAGGAGTCCTGTGCTCATCGAGCATCGTCCTAGCCATCTCAACCAAAGTGCGGTTCTTCCTCTCAACAACACCGTTCTGTTGAGGAACCCGCGGAGCAGAGAATTGATGTTCTATGCCATGCTCCATGCAAAAGTCAACAAAGAGAGTGTTCTTGAACTCAGTGCCATTATCACTTCGAATGAATTTTAATGCACCAGGGAGTTCAGTGAAAAGTCTCAAAGCCAAGCTCTGAAAGTGTGAAAACACTTCATCCTTGCTGGCAAGAAAAAAGTCCCAAGAGTAGCGAGAGAAATCGTCGACAATAACTAACACATACCACTTGCCGCCTAAAGAACTAACCCGAGAAGGACCTACAGTGTCCATGTGGAGAAGTTCTCCGGGTTGTTCAGTCATCACAGTGGTGACTGGCGAATGCGAAGCGGCGATCATTTTTCCATGTCGACAAGGAGCGCAAACTAAATTCTTCTCAAACTTGAGCTTGGGCAATCCTCGGATCAGACCTAGGGCACTCAGATGAGCGAGCAACTCAAAGCTCATATGCCCTAGTCTCCTATGCCACTTCCAAAGCTCAGAAGTAGAATGTGCAACAAGACAATGAGAAGAACCAGATGACTCAGAAAAATCAGCTCCAAAAACTCTCCCAACTCTAAAGATCTTACAAACAACAACACCATCAGAATTGAGTACTTGCGAAGTATCGCGATGAAATCGCACTTCGAAGCCCTCATCAAGCAACTGAGACAGAGAAAGCAAATTGTATCCCAGGTTTTCAACCAATGCAACATCTTTGAGAGTGAAATTCGAGTTAATTCTTACCACACCTTTACCTTTCACTCTACTCCTTCGATTGTTTCTGAAGGCGATATGCTCCCTTTGCTTGGTTGTGGTGAGGCTGGAGAACCATGCTGCATCTCCGGTCATGTGGCGTGAACAACCGGAGTCCATGATCCACGTGCCCTCCAAGCCTTGATCTGCCGCCTACACATGATAAGAGAATCTCGATCGCTCAGTGCTGGGGTGAGTGAAAATATGACGAGGCATCCAGCACTGAGTGACACGAGTAGTAGGCACATAAAAGTAGACTGTCTACGCACAGGATAATCAGAATGATGCAAAGTGCGAGGTCTACCTACATGCAGTGATCTAACAACATGACGAGGGCTCCTTCTCTGATGAGGTACAAAGATACTCGCCCGGGGTCTACCGCCATATGGAACATGGTGAACACATCGAGGAGCAAAAACTCTGCGAGAAGCACGAGGAGCCTCAAAAATAGGACGATAGTAAAACTCAGACTCATGCATACCTAAAGATGGGTAATGCATGTCCTGGTAACTCATCGCCTGAGAGCGTTGCTCATCCTTGATGCGACGAAAACAGAACCCAACCAAATGACCCGCCCGCTGACAGTAGGAACAATGAAAAACTCTCCTAGGGGCACTCTCATGGGTCACAGGAGCAACTCTTACAGGCTTCTTGGGCTTCTGCTGAGTGGTTTTCTTGAGAGGGATTTTCTTGCCAGGAGGAGTGGTTTTCTTTGGTGTCCGGGTAGGCTTTTTGGCTGATGGAGTGTCTAACAGAGCTCTCTCTTTCTCTAGGGTAGTGGGTGAGGAAAAAATAGTTTTGTTCTGACTATCTGAAGGAGTCCTCTCAAAACCCAAACCTAGAGCTAACCCTGCTCTGTCAGCACACATCTTGGTCTTGGCCAAAAGCAAATCCATCCTACCCTTTCCCTCAGTGCATTTATTAACCACGGAAAGAAGGTACTCATTCTCGGTCATAAGGTTTTCAGCTCGCTCTCTAACAGTGCCTAGCTGGTCCTTAAGGATAATGCACATGTCACAAACAGGCTGCACATCCTTAGAACTACCGGCCCTTTCCAATCTAGCCTCTAAATCATGAACATGTTTATCACGTAAATTAATGCTCTCGCGTAATAAAGAATAGTTCATGCATTCAATAATATCATGAGGTCTAGAATCCACCACCAAAAGCTGCTTCTGTGTAGTCTCAAGCTCAGATAGAGTTTGAGCATGTACAGAACGCAACTGAGCAAGCTCACCCATGAAAACAGTACAAGATTCACATTCAGCATCATTAACTTTAGACTTGAGCATGGCATAATCAGTAGAAACAGATTCTAGCCTAAGTCTAAGTTCTTTTCTTTCTCTAGCGGCTTGCACAAGTAATCTATCCTGACCAAGAACTACTTCATTCAGCTCATCTAGTTTAATTAAAAGCTGGTCAGAGGATAGTGGTACCTCAGATGAGTCAAGCTCATCGCTGTTGTGGTCGCTGTCGGCCATGAAGCAAAGGCCGGTGAAATCTCGTCCCTTCTTGTCCTTCTTGTCCTCCTTCCTTGGGGACTCCTCCTCCTCAGAGCTCGGCTCCTCAGTTGTGGAAGTGTCGATGTCGCTGAGAGTAGCAACAAACGCTCTGGAAGCGGCTTTGGCTACTCTCTTAGCCACCTTGCTGCGCTTGCCCTTCACAAAAGGCTTCCTCTCCTTTTTGTGGTATTTAGGGCGCTCACTCTCATCTCTCTTCGTGAGCTTAGGGCAATTAGCCTTGATGTGAGAAGTGTCGCCACACTCAAAACAATCACTAAAACCACTTCTCCTCTGATCCCGTCTCTCATTATGAAAACGGGTGAACCTTTTGGCAATGAGAGCAAGCTCATCATCATCCACAGTGTCCACCTGCTCCTTAGTGACGGAGACCAGTGAGGACAAAGCAAAACCATCTGCTAGAACACAAGTGCCAGATGTGCTTGGTTCTGCAGTGGTGCCATGGCTAGTGCTAGAAACCAATGCCAATGGCTGTGGCAAGGAGTTTCTGTGCACTGCAAGAGATGCCTTGGCAATCTCTGTTGACTTCAGCTTGCTGAAGAGCTCATCACAGGTCAATGTGTCATAACCTGCAGACTCCTCAATGCTGGATATCTTCACTTCCCAAATGCTATGATCAAGAGCATAGAGAAGCTTGATAGCCCAGTCGTGATCATTGTAAGCAAGCGTCCCGTTGGACCGCAAGTTACTCACTATCGCATCAAAGCGAGAAAACATGGCATCTATAGATTCACCAGGTGCCTGCACAAACAGCTGATACTGTTGATTGTATGTGCTTTGGTGCCAGGCCTTAATCTGTGTAGAGCCCTCATGAAAAATAGTGAGAATGGTCCAAATTTCCCTAGCAGTCCTAAGGTGATGTACCCTATCAAACTCACTCCGGCTCAAACCAATGAACATTATATTCCTAGCCTTGGAGTTGGCATTATACTGATCTTTCTCTGTTTGAGAGGTGCGAGTATCAGGGATGGAGTATTGTGAGTCCACAATCTCCCAAATTGCATTTCCTTGGCTTAGCAAGTAAGCCTCCATGCGCACCTTCCAGTATGCAAAATCAGTCCCATCGAACAGAGGAATTTTACTAACTCTGTCCATGTCGCCAAGAGATCACAAAACCGGTTAAGGTCAACTGGTGATCTTAACCTGCTCTGATACCAATTGATGGACCGGAAACGGCGACCAGAGGGCGGGTGAATGGGAGCTTTTAAAATTTCAGGCTAAAATTAGCCTTCTGTTTTAATTCAGTCTACTGCGGAACAGGCTTCGAACACAACCTTCGAAGTTCTCGTTCGGAGGTATTTGACAGCTCCGAACACAGGCTTCGCAAGGAGTAAAAGTCCGAAGCCAAGAAGACTTCGCTCTACACGCAAACCCGAAAAATCTACTCTACTAAGTCAGTGCAGGCTCCGCACACAGGGTGCTTCGAGCAGGCTTCGCACTTCACCCTTCGCAAGAGTGGACTACCCTCTGAGGACTTCGACCAAATACTTAGCGACAGCAACTGGTGCTGGGCTTCGTACTACGAAGGTCTAACCGCACACTAAACAGACTTCGCTAAGGGCTCCGACACGAGAAGCAAAACAGGCTTCGATCAGTGCTTCGCCAGTAAACAGCGAGGACTAGCCTCTAGTTACACAGAGCGAACGCACTGAAAAGCACACTTCGCACACACACCCTTCGCCCAAATAGGCTTCGGTGCACTACCACAAGTCACTCGAAGTGACACACAAAAGATGTAGCGAAGTATGTGAAACAAGCTCAAGCAAAAATGCACACAAATAGGGCTTCGCTGCTTGAACAAGGAACACTAAAAATGAACTCACTGGATGAATACAAAGTATGTGGTGGCTAGTACAGGAGCTCAACAATGAATGCTCAAAGTGTTAAATGTTACCTACCCAGCCCCACTATTTATAGCCACTATTCACCCATGTGAATTGACTACTGTACCCCTAGGGTTTACATTTGTTTTGTCTCATCAGAATAGAGGGGTACAAAAGGTAGTCAACTTTATTTGGAGGCTTCTCTGTCAGCTTTGCAGAGGGGACAGCGTCAGCGTTTTGCAGAGCAGACATTGTCAGCCTTTACAGTCTTTGACTTTTCTGAAGCCCCCCTTCGCACGCGAGGGGTGCGGTAGCTTCGGTGAGAAGCCTTGAGCCTGACGGCCTTCGCTTCACCGAAGTCAGCCTTCGATACAATGACGGTTTTGAGCCGAAGCCATCAAAGCCCTTGGGCCTTCGCACCAACACCTTCGGTGTGGACCACCACGGCTTCGCTGCTTCTCCCAGCTCGAACTCCGTTAGTCCGTGTACTGAAGCCATGCATGGCCGAAGTACCTCAAGTCAACCTCACTCCGGAGCTAGCCTCGCTCCGAAGCCGGCGTCACTCCGAAGCCCCACTTCGGAGTACCACCCTTCGAAGTCCCTCCTTCGTCCAAGGCCTCCGCATGAAGCATTCCATGAGCACTTTGTCGTAGTGTCTCTCCCCGAGCACACTCGTCGACGAGCCTCACCCGAACCATGCCTTCGATGCACCTCGACTTCTGAGACCTTCGTCGGGTAAGCTTCGAGTGTCTCCCTCCGGAGCACACCTCGACAACCTTGCCTCTTTTGAGGACTTGATCCACCACACTCCGAAGTCACTCCTTCTGGAGTACCCTTCGAAGTGCCTCGCCTCCGAGGACTTCATCTCGGAGTACCTTCACCTGGAGCCACGCTCCTCACTTACTGCCTTCTCCTGGTGCACCTCGACCTGAGGTCCGACCACGACCCCTTTGCAGCCTTCGTGACGGAGCTCCCCGCTCCACTGGCATCAAGCCTCCCGCTTGACCTAGGTTCACTTGCTACGAACTATCCATCACCTCCGAAGTCCCCTGCGCACCACATACAAGCAGACAAGTGTATCCAGTACTCCGGCGACCTCTCCGGGTAAACAACCTTCAGCACACACTCCGGTGTACTGCCCAAAGTACCGAGACCTTCGGTACAGACACAGTCATCGTGTACTGCCGGACCTCTCCGACAGTCACACTCCGCTGCAACAGCTGTAGCAACCAAACCAACCTCCGAACACCTTCGGAGATCCAACCTCCGAACCCCTTCGGAGGTACCCCTTCGAATCAGAGTGTAAATACTGTCAATCACTCATCACAGACTCTGAAACCAACCCTTGGTTTCTCACAGCCGAAGGGGCCAAAGCAGTCGGAGGATGGCTTCAGACTACTGTGGCCGAACCCTCCGCACAGTGGCTTCGAAACCTAATGGCCGAACACTCCGCACAGTGAGTTCGGGCCCCAATGGCTAAACCCTACGCATAACGAGTTCAGCCCCCAATGGCCAAACCCTTCGTGCAACGAGCCCGAACCCCGATGGCCGAACTCAGCTCTAATCTGGGCGAATGCCCCATCGGAGGATTCGGCCCACAGTGGCCAAGCATACCTCCGGCATAGTAGGCCCTTCGCTAATATGGTCCGAAATTCCTTTGACATGGCTGAAACCCCCCTTCGAGCAATGGGTTCGGCTCACAGTGGGCGAAGACGCTAGAGCCACCAATGCCTCCGCCATACAATTGGGCATGAACCCCGTGGGCTCCGAACTACGCCTCACCCCCGGAGCACCCTTCGCAGTATTACATTACCTCATGTTTTCCTTCGGATTATTATACTTGGCAGGGACAAACAGACGTAGCGAAGGGAGACGTATTCCACAGACTGTCCGTAGTACCTCCGAATTGACTCGCACAGGACGGAGCCAAGGGAGATGGACGCGAAGAGGTGAAGGAGAGGAAGTCCGAAGCCATCACAGTCAAGGTAGGGTCTCAAGAAGTCCCAATCCCGAAGGACCCCTCGTCGAAGCCAGTCGGAGGTAAGCCCCCTAGTCCATCTGAGGCCAGTGCCGAAGCCCGGTCCGATTGGAAAAATGAGGCCGGTCCGATCGATAGGGTCTACAGCGAAGTGCCTACCAAATATAAAACACGCGAGGCCGACTTGGGTGGCACCCCTTCGGCCAGAAGTCACATAAGCAAGGTGGTGGCGCCTGGTACCAAGCCTCAGCCATCTTTGAAGAAGTCACATAAAAGAAGCCTACAACATCTGTGATCACAGGAGATGCGCGACAAGAAGGCCGAGGATGAGCGAGACACCATTTTTGAATAAATCCGCCCTTGGCCAATTGTAAAACAGGTATGGAAACCCAAATTGATGGAGACAAAGAACCTAACCCCTATTCCGAGCGACGACGATGACATGCTTGATGATGACTACATGCCCATCTCCGAGGGGTCCCCACCTCAGCCGAGGGGTCCCCATCTACCACGAGACGAGACGAGGCCGAGGTCGCTCAGTTGAACCTCAGCCCACGAGATGCTATTTTCGAAAAACCTGAGGATACAGCTCATCACCTAAAGCCTCTCTATGTCAGGGGCACATTGACGGGAAGCCGATCTCCATAATGCTTGTCGATGGTGGCGCCATTGTCAAGTTGATGCCTTACTCTCTTTTGAAGAAGCTTGGCAAGGACGAGGAAGACTTGAAGAGAACCAACTTAATGCTCAACGGCTTCAACAACGAGAGCTTCGAAGCAAAAGGTGTACTCTCCCTGGAGTTGATAGTGGGTAACAAGACATTGCCAACATCATTTTTCGTCGTTGATGTGCAAGGTAACTATAGTGTGTTGCTTGGGCATGACTGGATTCACGCAAATTGTTGTATTCCTTCTACTTTGCACCCATCCCTTATGCAATGGGATGACGATGACGTATAAGTCATACCAGCAGACACTTCGGCCTAAGTAGCATTGGCCGATGTGTCCATCGACGCCATCCACGACAAAGTAGAGTGTCTATCAGGAAGAGACCTCTTGGATTATGACTTCGTTAGCATATCCGGTGGACGTTTTGTACCCGTGTATGTAAAGCCGACTGGTGTAGCACGACTATTTTTAAATTAGTAGTCATGTCTAGTAAAAATAATCTTGATTGGCTGAAGTCTCGCGTAGAACAATATCGGTCTTCCAAAGACAGTATTGCTGAAGCTATTGAAGACTTTAGCGAAGTAGAAAATTTTGGACAAGGGTTTGCGTCGGCTGACCTTCTAGAAGTGGTCGACATAGGTGATGGTAACATTCCAAGGCCGACTTTTGTAAACCAACATTTGTAGACTGGTGAAAAGGCCGAAGTAATAGAATTGCTTCGGTCGTATGTAGATTGTTTCGCATGGGAGTATAGCGAGATGCTCGGATTAAGCCACGAGCTCGTGGATCATCGACTACCTATTAAACTCAGGTTTAGGCCTTATAAACAACCCCCTCATCACTTTAATTCGGCCGTGTATGACCGAGTTAAAGAGGAGATAAAACGATTAGTCAAGGCTGAATTTATTAGGCCGTGCAGGTATGCTGAATGAGTCGCTAACAATGTGCCTGTAGAAAAGAAAGGGAGCGGCAAAATACGAGTTTGTATTGATTTTAGGGATCTAAACAAAGCCACTCTGAAGGAAGAGTATCCCATGCTGATAGCCGACATATTGATCAACGATGCTTCATAACAAAAGGTACTAAGTTTCTTTGATGGCAACACTGGTTATAATCAAATTTTTATGGCTGAAGAGGACGTCTACAAGACAGCTTTTCGATGCCCTGGTTTTGTCGGCTTGTTTGATTGGGTATTTATGACTTTTGGTTTAAAGAATGTTGGCGCTACATATCAATGTGCTATGAACTTAATCTTTCATGACTTGCTAGGAGTTATGTTAGAAGTTTACATAGATGATGTTGTAGTCAAATCAGACGCTATGGGGAACCACTTAGCCGATTTGAGAATCACTTTCGATAGGATGCGTCAATATGGCTTAAAAATGAACCCGCTCAAATCTGCTTTTGGCGTGTCGGTAGGAAAGTTCTTAAGGTTTATGATTCATGAAAGAGGTATTGAGATTGATCCTAAGAGGCTTGAAAAAATTAGAAACTTTGAAGCGCTGACATGCAAAAGAGATGCACAAAAGTTGCTAGGCAAGATGAATTATTTGTGTCGCTTTATATCTAACTTGTCTAGCAAAATCGATGCTTTTGTCCCTATACTCTGGCTAAAGAATGAAGCCGAGTTTACTTGGGGGGCAAGTCAGCAAAGTGCCTTTGAGAAGATTAAAGATTGCTTGTCGTCCCCACCCGTGGTGAGAGCACCAAAAGCTGGAATTCCGTTTTGACTGTACATCACTACAAAAGGTAGCATGATAGGAGTCGTGCTAACTCAGGAGGTGGAGGGGAAAGAGTACATCATCACATTCTTGAGCCGCCGCCTACTGGACGCTGGTACAAGGTACGTGTTTGTGGAGCGTTTGTGTTTATCACTTTATTAAACATGTACCAAATTACGTCACTATCTTCTCCCTAGCACATGTATTGTCGCTTGACAAACATATGTCATAAAGTACATGTTGCAAAAGCTGATTCTAAGTGGAAGGATTGGAAAGTGGGCTTACACTTTGATTGAATATGATTTGTCTTATGAACCACTAAGATCTATGAAAGGCCAAATTATACGTAGATGTCAATTGGGGTAATGATATTCCTCTAGTTGAAATTAGTGTCGTGGAAACTTTATTTTGATGGTTCAGCTTGTAAGAATGGCCAATGTATCGGGGTATTTCTCATATCACCTAGCGGCATGCGCTTCAAAACCTAGGCCCATTTAGAATTTCCTTCTACTAATAACCAAGCTGAATATGAGGCTTTATTGCTAGGACTTGAATTGCTAGAATCCATGAGTGCTAAATATGTTCATGCGCATGGTGACTCTCTGTTAGTATTACAACAAGTAGCTAGAAGTGCTCAATGTTTTAATGGCTTGCTAAATAGTTACTTGGATAAATGTTTAGACATAGTTGCTACTTTGGACGACTTCAAAATTTCTCACATGTCAAGAGAAGCCAACTCTATTGCAAATGATTTGGCTCAACAAGCATCTGGCTATCAAGTCATGAGAGGAAAGTTTTCTGTACAGGAAAAACCAATGCTTGGTCTCACTACCGAAGTCAGGGACTTCAGGTGGATGCGAGGTTAGTCGAACCCTCCGGATAAGGCCCCTATGACCACCGAAGGGCATCACGCGCCGGAGCCCTTGTGTCAGGGCCCTTCATCCGCCGAAGGGTCCTACACGCTGGAGCCCTTGCACCAAATCCCTCTGGGCAACAGAAGTCTTCGCACGCCCGACCCCTCCGGTAGAAGGCTTCGGTTTGATCGGCTCCGCATGGCCGATCCAGTCAGTCTTCGGCAGAAGCAGGAGAGGCCTAGGGGGCATTCCGAAGTCAGAAATTTAGATATTATTCTAGGAAAGGAGTCAATAAACCCTCCGGATGTCCATAAGGACGATTGGAGAATTCTAATCGTCTAGTATTTAAGAAATCCCAATAAAAGTATTGATCAGAAAGTCCGGCGACAAGCATTTAAATTTGTGTTGCTAGATGATGTATTATACCGCCGAAATATTGACGGAGTACTCTTAAGGTGCTTAGATGCTGATTAATCCAAAGTAGCTACAGGAGAAGTCCATGAGGGGCTTTGTGGCACTCATCAGTCAGCCTAGAAAATGAGTTGGATGCTCAAAAGAGCGGGTTTCTACTGTCCGACTATGACTGAGGTTTGTTTTAAATACTAAAGAGGGTGTGAAGCATGTCAAAAGTTTGGTAATATTCATGTTGGCGTAAAAGATTACGCAAACAGGTTTCTGAAGATTAGAAACTAACAAACGAAGTGTTTGCGAAGTAAACTATTCCAAGCCTCCGAAAGGATAATAGATTAAAATAGTTCGAAAGTGTGTATTGAATAACTTGTATTCGGTCCCCATTACAGGGTAAAATGGGGGGTATTTATAGGCCCAAACATTAAGGAAAAGACCTTTTTACCCCTCTATTACAACCGACATAGTGGAAACTATTCGGAACCTCTAATAGGACTAAAATGGTAAAAGACTAATCTAAAGAGAAAGAAGATAAGTCTTCCATCTTAGCTGGCAAAGAAACACTCGGAAGAGTCAAAGTTCGAAGATATACTCCGAACTCGAGTCCGTCATCATACTTCGAACTTGATTCAATTCATCTCTGGAGATACATGTTGGAAACCTTTGATTCAATCGCCTGCCTTTGTCTTGTTACTGCAATAACCCTAAGGATGGAATATTTTCCCCCAACAGTAGCCCCTCGAATACTCTTCTCCGTTAAATCTGTAACGTTAGGAGAGCAGTATACGCAAGGAAAATAATCATGTGTAGGGGTTAGCAGATTTAATCCAGCTCCGAAATACGTGGAAATGTAAAACTTCGAATCAACTTCTAAGAAAATTACATTGGAACCGTCTTAGAATTAACTCCAAAAGTCCGAAAGCCTTTCTAGACTTGGAAAAAATAACCGTTGGCTTTTTCCTTCTAACGGAAGTTACGCGATGCGTTAATTCCGCAAAAAAGTAACGGTTAATAATGCGAAACGGCAGATGCAAATGGTAAAAAATTGTGGTCTAGGCTATAAATAGAGGGCCCAGACCCTTCTCGAGTACCTTTCCACCGCTTTCGTGCAACAACCATCAGACAAGCCCTAACCTTTGTTTTTCCTTTGAAGCAACCCATGCGATCCCATGGCGAAAACCAGTTTCAAGGTTCCTGGAGCGGCTTCAACCTTGGCTCGGCAGCAGTCGGTGGCAGCAGCAGCGGCTGCGACATCGGCGACGGCAACTTCGACACCAGCAATGGCAGCAATGGCGGCGGTAGGGAGAAATCCCCAAAATGCTGGTCCTCATGACCTCTTCCCGGCATCGACAAAGTACGCGGATCAGTCCTATCAATTGGAACCCTCAACCTGCAAAAGGGAATCACTCGCAGCCGCAATAGAAGGCAAAATCAGTTCTGAAGTTATGATTCGCAAACCCGGGAAAGAGGTCATTTCATCGCCAAGGCCCGGGGAAGTAGTTGTCTTCGAAGCTTGCTTGGGGCTTCCGACAGTTGACTTCTTAGCTGAGGTTTTGGACTTATTCCACGTTACTCTCCCCCAGCTCTCTCCGAATGCAATAGCTCGTCTTGCCATCTTCGAATGGGCGTTGCGAGCCAAAGGTTGCGAAGGAAGGGCTGAGATCTTCGCAGCACTGCACAGAGCTTCGTGCCAACCAAAAACCATCATAGACCCCGGAGGTGAAAAGATGGTGGTGGCCTTCGGAAGCATTAACTTCAGGCTTCGAGACGAGTATGCTCTTTGGTTTCCCGCCAAGGCCATCAATGCCAGATGGTATACGGACTGGATCTTGAAGTGGTTTTATGCCGAAGTTGGGGCGAGCAGCCGTCTAGCTGGACCCTTGCAAGATATCAACTTTCGAAAGGAAGCTCTTGTGCATCCGGATCTGGGACAGCTCGAAGTTCGCCTCAGCTTGCTCCAAAAAATTAGTCGCCGCCTGAGCATGCGAGACTTAGCCGAAGAATTCCTCGGGCTTTAGATCCCTCCTCTGATGGCCAACTGGCCGATCACCTTCGAGGAAGATTCTGAGGGCGGTCTTCGCAAAATTTCTTCGAACTCGAGCCCTGCAGGTAACTTCGAAAACAACATATGTCATGTATATTTATTCGAAGAAATAACCAACTTAACTCATTTTTCAACCTCTTCGGCCCCTATAACTTCAGAGCAGATTGTACGAGCTTCGGAGAAGATTCTGGGCGTCCCAACTCCGACCAAGAAGGAATGGAGAATTAAACTGGTTGGTACTTGGGAACGGTCCAACCGAGTATGGGGGCTACTCGAAGTTGTTCCGCCCCCTCTTGTGGATTGGGTGCCTTCGGAGAAAGGGCCCAAAAAGAGAAAAGCTGAAGTCGGAGCCTCGAGCTCTACCAAGACTCCGCTAAAGAAGGTAGCTCGAAAGCCAAGAGTTGTTGCGCCTTCAAGCCCAAGAGCTTTGGCCTCTGGTTCCTTGGAAGATGTAGGCAGGATGCTTGTTGACCTGATCGATGAAGATGCAGCCCAAACAGAAGCTAATATCGATGACGCTGCGAGCGTGCCAGAGTATCAAGACAACCTTGAGCAAGTGAGGACTCCAGCTGCTCAAGAAAATTTACCACAAGATGGAGCCCCTGAGAACAAAGGCGGAGTCAAAGCTGCTGTAGAACCAACTTCGATTCTAGGTGAAGTAACAACGGCCACTCTCGAAGATGCTCCAACAGTCGAAGATTTGACTGTTGCCTCCGACGAGGACTTTGGAGTAGCCTTCGACCCGCCAAGCAGCCCAATGCTCACCCGTCGCCAAAACGTCGAAGGTAAACTTCGCATAATTCTTTTGTTTTTTTCCTGTGAAATTATACAATGTATAATACCTTTGTTTTAACAGGATCTACTCCCGTGGAAGAGGTCCGTCCCGAAGATATAATTCATGGGCCTTCGACAACTTCGGAGCCAATTCCAGGAGTGACTCAAATGGGACCTAGAAAAGGCAAAGGCAAGATGGACCACCTCCCTGCTCCGAGCTCAGGATCAACTCCGTCTGAATCAACAAACGAAAGCCAATCTACAGAGGGGGGTCAGTCTGCCGGAGCTCCAAAAGATACGGCTCAGCAATCCGGGCCTTCACCAAATGAGGATGACCAGCAAGCCTTGAGCATGCTCCCTCTTCTAGCTCCTTTCTTGGAGCGAAGAACTGGGCTTCGGACTTTGCTCGAGTCTTTGGATCGAGCTAGCCGCGAAGTCGGGGAGACGGACTTGGTGGCCATCTTGAGCGAGGCAGAGAGCTCGGATCTTAACGCTGCCATGGAGCGTGCAGCATACCAGGTACGAAGTATCTGCAAAACAAAATTAAACTTATATACAAATAATTTCTCACCTTGGTTTTTTCTCTTCGCAGCAAATAGTCTTGGCCCGAGCTACGAAAATTTCAAATGAGCGTGGAAGCCTTCGCCTTCGAGAGGAAAACACAGCTCTTCAACGAAATCTTACTATCTTTGAAGGTCGGGTTTCCCACTTAGATGACATGGTTTCAGCGGAGCGCAGGGCCAGACAAAGCTTGGAAGCTGCGAACAAAGAGCTCGAAGCAGAAATTGAAAAGATGCGGGCGGAGCATGCTACGGCGGGAGCTGAGCTTGTCAGGCTCCAAGAAGAAAAAGCCAAAGCTGCCGAGGAAGTTAGCCAGCTACTCAACCAGAAAAATTCTTTAGCTACGGAGGTAGCTAGGCTCTCTGGAGTGGTAAGAGAATTAACTTCGGCGAAGGATGCCTTAATTGAAGACAAGCTAAAGTCGGAGAAGGTAGCTGTGGAGGTCATGAACCAGCTGCTAGGCGTTCTAGAGTACTTTGGTACTACTGGAACGCTTCCTTCAGATGACAACATCCCCCTTCTGCGACGGCTGAAGAGGATCCAAGGAGCAGCGAAGCAAATGAAGACAACAGACATTCGGTACGGAGAAATCTCCGGACAAGTGGCTGCTATCGGCATACTTCGTTACTACGAAGATCTGGGCAAATCGATAACTCCGAACACAGGGGCGGCTCCCATTACCTTTGACGACAATCAGCTTCTTACTCCTTTCAAAGGTGTGGCCGCTGCTTGGCAAGCCTTTCAAACCTCATGGAGAGCCGAAGGTCGCTCTACGATCAAGGCTTGGATCGATGAAGGGCAACGCCAGAAGCAATCTCGGTCCCAAGCTTTGAGCAGCCAGCCTCCGCCAAACCTGTAGGTTTAGAATTATCTTAGGATCTTCGACTATGTAAAGCATTATGCTTTTGTACATTTATGAATGAAAATTTGCTTATCATGTTTTTAGGCTTTGCCTCATATGGAAGATGTCGAAGTGTTAGACGTTAACGACGAACTCCGCCTACTATGGGCTACCTTCGATATTTTAAAAATCCACAAGCGCCCTCGATTTTTAGTTCCTCGTGATAGCTCCGGTGCGATTGCGCCCGAAGTAAGCAAAGACATACTGTCTTGCATTAAAGAGGAAGAAAAAGAAGTTAACTTGGAAACTTCATCTTCCGAAGACATTGTATGGTCCGAAGACGAAGATGAAGCTCAAGGTAAAAAGCCTGAAGAACTTGGAAGCTGGGAAAGGATCCCCGAAGGACTTCAAACTTGGGGCGAGCTTCAACAAGAACAGAAAGACTTTAGAGCTTCGAAAGGAGGTAGGAGAGTTAAACGCAAAGTTGTTAGAACTCCCGGCTCTAGAACTAGTCCTTCCAACCTTAGCTCTAGAGATCGAAGGGGTCTTCGATTCCTTCTTGGTATAGATACCGATTTTTCATGATGTAATCATTTTTATTCGAATAATAAATATCGATTTAAAATTTTCTCCCTATTTACCAGCCCCTCTTTGGGCATAAGCAACTTCGAACTATATTCAAAGATGGTTAGGCGCAAAGAAAAACTTAGGAGTACAATTTTGGGATTTCGGAGCCCCTCAGCAATTTAAAGATTGATTAAAATCTTATAAAATGTCTTTGACTATTCGTAGTCTGAAGATTGGTAATTTAGTACCTTATGTTTTGAAAGAAATCACTTTGGACAACTTTCCGGACACTTTAGTGTCCTAAATGATTTGTCACTTTGTACTTTTTTTAACATACATTCGAAGCTCATGGCTCAAACTCTGTTTTGTTTTGCCCTCCTTCGGCTCTTTTTGCGAATTCTGTCAAACCAGTGGTTTGGAGTTCGCAGTGGTCTCTTTGGACTCTTTTTACGGATGCCTACAAGCCGATGGCATGGACTCCACATCATTTGGTCTCCTTGGACTCTTTTTTTGGATGTCTATCAGCTGGTGGCTTGGACTCTGCATCCTGTGGTATCGGGCTCTTTTACGGATGCCTACAAGCCGGTGGCTTGGACTCCAGATTATGTCAGCCCACCACATCGGAAACTTCAGACCAGTGGTCCGAAGTCCGAAAATATGATTCAAATTAATGACACTTCCCTCTCGGTCAACTCCGCTATTCCAGTGTGTCCACTCGGAAGTGGGATGTTTATGAGGGGTAGGCATTATCTGAACCATATGCTTTATTAATTCGGAAAGTGTTTACAAATGATTACAAGGAGCCCCTATGCGAAGTATCGCTTTAGGTGCTCTGCATGCCATGTATGCGCTAACTCTTCACCTTCCAAATTAGCTAACTTAAAAGAACCAGGACGCCCTGAGCGAACAATTAAGTATGGACCTTCCCACTTATTTCCTAATTTTCCTGGTGCTATGATACTTCGCAAAATGAGATGACTCGGCCTAAGTTCATTAATCTTGACCTTCGGGTCGAACCAAGTCTTCGTCTGCTGCTGATACTTTGACAAATTTGCCACAGCTCGAAGTCTTGTCTCCTTTGTTAAATCCAGCGAAGCTTGTCTTTCTCCTTCTATTTCCAGTTCGGTGCTGCGAAGTGATCCTCCTTTGAGCTCTGTTGGTGTCATAGCTTCATCTCCGAATAATAGTCTAAAAGGAGTGAAACCGGTAGACCTTGTCTGAGTTGTCCGGATGGACCATAGGATCTTTGGGAGCTCTTCGGTCCACAATCCTTTTGCCAATCCTACTATTCTTCGATTCAGCCCTGACAAGATATTACCATTGGCTCTTTCAACAGCTCCATTAGATTTAGGATGTCTTACTACAGCGAAACATAGTTGAATGCCTAGATCTTCATAGAATTTCCTGAAGGTTTATGCATCAAACTGTGTTCCATTATCCACTGTGAGCTGCCGAGGCACTCCGAACCGGCATATGATATTCTTCTAGAAAAAATTTTGAACATTATTCGAAGTGATAGCTGTTAGGGGCTCTGCTTCGACCCACTTTGAAAAGTATTCGATTGCTACCACTGCGAACTTCAAATTTCCTTTTGCTGCTGGGAAGGGACCAAAAAGATCCATGCCCCATTTGGCCATGGGCCATACTGGGGTAATGACTTGAAGAGCTATTGGTGGGCGATGACTTCTTCGTCCCATCCACTGACATCCTTGGCAAGTACTTACCAAGCTCTCCACGTCAGCTACTATTGTAGGCCAATAAAGCCCCTGGCGAAGTGTTTTTCCTGCCAAAGCTCGAGGGGCCAGATGGCTACCGCAAAGTCCTTCATGAATTTCTTGAAGAATTTCTTGACCTTTGGCTTGAGATATACATCGGAGCAGAGGGGAACATACTCTGGCCTTGTATAAAATACCGTTGATTATGTGATAATTCCGAGTTCTAAGCTTTAACCTCGAGAGTTGTGGTCCTTCGGACATATTTGCTTCTCCTTGCAACAATTCCATGATTGAACTTCGCCAATCTATACTTGGAATGCAAAAAACTTCCGCAGCTGGAATTTGTGGCACCGAAGGTGTACTGAGTTCTTCATAAAAAGCTTCTTCGGGTATGTCCATAGCTCTGGCTGCAGCTTTTGCTAGGATGTCAGCTTGCATATTTTCTGCTCTAGGTATACTCCGAATGGAAATCCCTTTAAATGCTGCTTTGATCTTTCGGATTTCTTCTATGTAGTTTGCAAGCTGTGGATGTCGAACTTGGAAACTCTTGTCTACGTGCCCTGCTATAATATGAGAATCTATTTTAATAACAACTCTTGTAGCCCCTAGAGCACGTGCCTTTCGAAGTCCCAATAAAATTCCCTCATACTCCGCTATATTATTGGTAGACTTAAAGTTGAGTCTTGCGGAGTACATTGCCTTTTGCCCTGAAGGCGAAATTATCACAGCTCCGACACCTGCTCTAGATGCTTCAAAAGCTCCATCAGAGTAAATAGTCCAAATCCCTTCACTTGGCTTCTCCGGAGCCCATGCTGCAGGGGGGTCCATTCTGCCACGAAGTCTGCCAACACTTGTGACTTAATTGTTGTTCTTGCCACAAAGGATATGCCGAAGGGTGCTAACTCAATAGCCCACTTCCCAATTCTTCGAGTGGAATCCTTACTTCGGAGCATATCTCCCAAAGGATACGAAGTTGGTACAATTACATTATGTGCTAAGAAATAATGTCTTAGCTTCCTCGAAGCCATTATCAGAGCATAAGTGAATTTCTCAAGCTCGGATTATCTTGTTTTTGCTCCAGACAATGCTTCGAACACAAAATAAACTGGATTTTGTACCAACTTCCCGTTGAAATCAACCTCCCTGACAAGGACTGCACTG
Organism: Zizania palustris; assembly: GCA_019279435.1. Classification (NCBI taxonomy): domain Eukaryota; kingdom Viridiplantae; phylum Streptophyta; class Magnoliopsida; order Poales; family Poaceae; genus Zizania; species Zizania palustris. The sequence goes on along the minus strand of JAAALK010000289.1, from coordinate 57,282,962 downwards.
ACAGCAGAGCTAGTAGCTGCAAGGTAGAGGAGTAGGGTTTCGTCTGCAATAGGCACCGTGAGTGTAGCAAGGTTACTAAGATAATTCTTAATATCTTCGAAGCTCTTTTGACACTCCGGTGTCCATGCAAAATCTTTGGACCCTTTCAATGCTTTGAAAATGGGCAAACTTCTCTCCACAGACCTTGCTAGGAATCTGCTAAGTGTTGCAAGACGACCTGTTAGCTTTTGCACTTGCTTTAAATTCTATGGGGGAGCCATTCTCTGCAACACAGTTATCTGAGTGGGGCTAGCTTCGATCCCTCTGCTTGAAACTAGATACCCTAACAATTTTCCAGCCTGCGCCCCGAAGATACATTTTTCGGGGTTGAGACGGATCCCACATGCCCGAAGGCTATTGAATGTTTCTGCTAAGTCTAGGCTAAGTTGGTGCTTTAAAGCACTCTTTATTATAATATCATCCATATAGGCCTCTACATTACGACCTAATTGATGACCTAGAGCCTTAGCAATTAACCTCGAAAAAGTAGCCCCGGCATTTCTTAAGCCAAAGGGCATTCTTACATAACAAAAGACTCCTGAAGGAGTTACGAAGCTTGTCTTGATTTCATCTTCGCGCTTTAACCAGATTTGATGATAGCCGGAGTACGCATCGAGGAAGCTCAATAACTCCGAACCGGCGGTGGAGTCGACCAATTGATCAATTCGGGGCATGGGGTAGGGGTCGCGGGGGCATTCTTTATTCAGGGATGTAAAAACAATACACATGCACCACTTCCCGGAAGATTTCTTCCTAACGAAGACTGGGTTGGCTAACCACTCCATATGAGCCACTTCGCTGATAATCCCAGCCTTCAGCAACTTTTCAACTTCGTCTTTAGCAAGGATGGCTCTCTCCGTAGACAACTTCCGGAGTCCTTGCCGAACAGGCCGAGCCTTCGGGTTCACAAGTAGACTGTGTTCAATAATGTCTCGACTGACTCCGATGATGTCTTCGTCAGACCAAGCAAAGATATCTAAATTCTCCTCAACTACTTTCTCTAAGGAGGTAGAAACTTCTGGAGGCAAGTATTTAACAAATTGAAATGAATATTCCTTGTCATCTTTGACAATAACCTTCGTTGCAATCTCTCCTTCGGGACTTGGTCTTGGGAAGGATTTCTTCAAAGATTCGCTAGTAGCAGAAAAATTTTCCGGATTATCTTGCACACTGTTCACCTGTCTCAGGTCAAGAGGAGGGCCATGACCATACTCCGCTATTCGCGCAATGGCCTGATCTCCGAAAACAGTGAGCACTCCCGCTTGTGTGGGCATCTTCATACATAAGTAATTATGATGCGCCACAGCTCCGAATTGATTTAACATGCCTCTTTCGAAGATGACATTGTATGCATATGGAGCATCCACAACATCGAAGATCACGTCCTCTGTCCTGGCCAGTGGCCCCTCTCCGAAAGTAACTTCCAGGCCAATTTGGCCAAGGGCATCAAGAGGGGGTCCTGCAAAGCCTTGTAAAGGACGGGCTGCTGGGAGAAGATGCTTTCTGGAGATGCAGAGTTGATCAAAGGCTTGGACAAAAATAATATCCGTCGAACTCCCTCCGTCAATTAGCACTCTTCGAACCTCAGTTCCTGCTATGTCGGCAGTGATGACAAGTGGGTCTGCATGTGGAAATTTAACACAAGCTGCATCATCTGCGGAAAAAGATATTGGCACATGGGACCATTCGAGCATAGCAGCTGCAGATGAAGAGGTTCCAATATGGCCCACTTATCTGACATATTCTCTTCTCTGCCTCTTTGACATACTTCTGAGAGTCCCTCCTCCGGAGATGGGGAGGACTACTCTTTTTCCTCGATCTTGCCCTTCTTCTTGCTTCGGAGGTGGCATAACATTGACCACCGTAAGGCGTCTTGCCGGATCGAAGTTCTCTATTCGCGCCACAGCCTAGACAGGCTTTAGACGCACTTCAGCTGGAACTCGGTCAGTAGTGCCTCGACCCGAAGTTCTTTCCAAATACTCTCCACTCAGAGCAAGTATAGACTTGCACGCGTTAGTTGCGTGAGTCCGATTTTCACCATGGATACAGCAGAAAAAGGTCTGGCCTTTGCCAGCCGGTTTCCCTGGCGGCCTCCAGCCGCTGGTCTTGCTTCCTGAATGTTGCGGAGCTCTTTGGGCAAACTTCTGCGAGGGTGCAATGTTCAGAACTTCTGAACGAGAATGCTTTTGCCCCTACGCCTGTCATGCTGAACTTCGAAGCTAGTCCCTTGCGGCTGTGCTGAAGTTTTCACTTCCAATTTAACTTCCTGCAGAATCGACGAGGTTGCAGCAGTTCTCCGAAGCCATCCCTCTTCTGACCTTGCATACTCTTCGAAATAAGACATCAAATGAGAAACAGAAGATATGCTTTTCCGGTGAAGTTTTTCAAGGAGGCCTGGATGAATAACTCCCTCTCGAGCTACGTCAACTACTGAAGACGTAGTTAACCCTCGAATTTGCGACTTTGTATGAGCGAAGCACTTGAAATATTGTCTTAAGGTCTCTCCAGGGAGCTACTTCACCTAGAAAAGACTTCCTGTTGACATAGGGGGTACGAAGGTACCCTGAAAGTTACTCACGAACTTCTTCTTCAACTGCCCCCATGAACTGATTGATCCTTGCTTCAGAGACCAAAACCACCGCAATGCCACTCCTTGAAGAGCTAGGGGAAAACATTTTGCCATAGCGTCCCGCACTCCTCCACTAGCTTCAATTGCTAAAGCATAAGAACGGACGAATTCTCCAGGATCTTCATCTCTGGCATACTTGCAAAGCTTCGAAGTTTTGAACTTAGGGTCGAAGCGTACTTTCTACAACTCACGATGCAGCGGAGACTCGGTGTCGAATGAAGCATTCTTCGGGGCTTCGGGATAAATAAGCTCGTCGTCTTCGGGCACTTCGGGAATGGTTGGGGTGGCTTGAGAACGAAGCCTATTCGCGGCTTCTTGCCGCCACCTTGCTACTTCAGCTTGGAGACTGGCCATTTGAGCGGCCATATCACCAAGACCGTCTTCATCTCCTCCGGAAGGATCTTCCGAGTCTTGAGAACTGTAGGGGTCGGTTCGAAGTGGAACTTGAGGTGGAAGAGGGACTCCGGCTGGCCGAAGTATAGATGGAGTCAGCGGAGGAACTCCGTATGCTCGAGGAAGGGGAATCCCTTCCGGAGTTTGAGGTGGAGGAAACGTCGAAGGTCCTCTGACCTCAACTGTGTCTGAAGATCTTGCTCCGGAGGTCCGAGGGGACCTCCGAACAGGATTACCACCTGCACTCCGCTTAGGAGGCATGGTTTGAGAACATGGTAGAGAACGAAATTTTTTGGACTAGGTTCCCCATAGACGGGGCCAACTGTTGGCGTAAAAGATTACACAAACATGTTTCTGAAGATTAGAAACTAACAAATGAAGTGTTTGCGAAGTAAACTATTCCAAGCCTCCGAAAGGATAATAGATTAAAATAGTTCGAAAGTGTGTATTGAATAACTTGTATTTGGTCCCCATTACAGGGTAAAACGGGGGGTATTTATAGGCCCAAACATTAAGGAAAAGACCTTTTTACCCCTCTATTACAACCGACATAATGGAAACTATTTGGTACCTCTAATAGGACTAAAATGGTAAAAGACTAATATAAAGAGAAAGAAGATAAGTCTTCCATCTTAGCTGGCAAAGAAACTCTCGGAAGAGTCCAAGTTCGAAGATATACTCCGAACTCGAGTCCGTCATCATACTTCGAACTTGATTCAATGCATCTCCGGAGATACATGCTGGAAACCTTTGATTCAATCGCCTGCCTTTGTCTTGTTACTGCAATAACCCTGAGGATGGAATATTTTCCCCCAACAATTCAGTTAGCTCATGCATAGCTCCTTAATCCTATTATCAAGCCATGGTCGTTCCGAGGTTGGGGTTTAGACTTCACCAGCCAAATTCATCCTCCCTCCTCAAAAGGGCATCGGTTCGTGCTAATGACAATAGACTACTTCACCAAATGGACCGAAGCCATGCCTTTCAAGAATATGACTCACAATGAAGTAATTGATTTTATCTTGAAGTACATTATACATAGATTCGGTATTCCCCAAACTCTCACTATGGATCAAGATACTTCATTTGTTGCTAAAGAAGTGAGAGACTTTGTCGAATTTTATGGTATTAAGTTGATAAATTCTTCACCATACTATGCTCAGGCCAATGGTCAGGCCAAGTCTAGTAATAAAACTGTGATTAAACTCATTACGAAGAAAATTGAAGAGTTCCCTAAAAGGTGGCATGAATTGCTTTCAAAAGCATTGTGGGCTTGTAGAGTTGCAAAGCACGATGCTACCAAAGTTAGTCCATATGAGATAGTGTATGGGCAAGAAGTCGTTCTACCAATAGAGGTGGATCTTGGCTCTTTTAGATTTCTTAAGCAAGATGGCTTATCGGTCGATGAATATGAAACTCTTTTAAAAGATAATTTGGAAGAGGTGATCGATAAGAGGTTGAGGGCTTTAGAAGATATAGAGAAAGATAAGAGAAGAATAGCTAGAGCTTACAATAAAAAAGTTAAACCAAAATCGTTTCAAGTTGGTGACTTGGTTTGGAAGACAATTTTGCCCTTAGGCACTAAGAGCCCCAAATTTGGTAAATGGTCGCCTAGCTGGGAAGTCCCTTTCAAAATAGTCGAAATCGCTCCGGGTAATGCATACTTGTTAGAATCTCTAAAGGGAGAGTGATTTTGGAGAGCTTTGAATGGAAGGTATTTGAAAAATACTTCCCAAGTGTGTGGCTAAGCGCTTAAAAGTGTCGAAAAGGCCGATATGGGAGGTATCGTCCTTAGCCCGTTATGCTTTTAGTTCTCTTAGTTCACTAAAAGTCAGGGGGCATGTGTTGATAGCAAAAAATAGCATTAATGGTCAAGATTGTCAAAATATCAATTTTGATAATTTGGGCCAAAAATACACATGTCCTGGTATAGGCCGAAGCCCTAGAGTGCTGAAGGCCCATCAAACGCTGGGCTTTGAAGGCCTGTTAGTGGCTTGCTAGCTTCGGCCTGAAGGCCCTTTGGAGGACTGCCTTATCGAAGCTCTGGCCCGAGGAGCAGGCTTCGGCGGGCTTGCTGAAGGCCCACTTCGGGCTAGCTTCGAAGATAGACTTTGAGTCTAATTCTAGTTGTTTTTATCCCTAAACTTGATTAGGCTAAATCCTACCACATTAGCCTTAGAGATAAAAAGACTAGCCCCTATAAATCTAGGGGTGAGGCTAGTTCATTAACCTCCGACACAAATCAACTTCAAACCCTAGTTTGAACCGTACCTTTTATTTCCTTTACTTTCTGTACAAACTTCGTTGGTTTGCCTGGAAGCCCTCCGCCGGCCACTTAGAAACGGTAGTAAGCCTTATTACTTCGCTCGTGAAGTACCCGTTAATCTACGTAACAGATTACTATCACCTTGTTACTTCGCCTATGGAGTATCCGTTAATCTTCGTAACAGATTGCTACCTTCATTTCCCTACTACAACACATAGCAGATTCAGTCTTCAGACCGAATTGGCACTTGATCTCAGTTTTTTTGTGGGTTTTCACGCTCGGAGCCCCTTCGCCGAAGGTGTCCGGAGCCAGGAGACTGGTTTTGGAGACTTCTAGAACACCCTTCGGTGGAACTCTGCTTCGACTACCCGTGCCAGATCCGTCATGTTGTTGTCGGTCTGGTTGAGTTCCCACGCCACAGCACTCCATAGCAGACTTCGTCGCATCAGGCTTCATCACGTCAACACTTCACACTGGATGAATTTGTGACAGCGCGTTGCATTGGAGTATTTTTTGTCGTGTCAGAGACTTCGCACTGAACTCTGTTGTTCGAAGGTGATTTCGCGTCACAGATCTGTTCGGAGCCTGTCTTCGGCCAGATCAATCCGAACGCCGAAGGCTATCTTCGTCGAACCCTTTGCACCATACGCCGAAGGCCCCCTTTGGTGAACCCTTCGCACGGTACACTTCGAACTAGTCAAGCTCTGTTCAGCTGACTTGTTTACTTTATTTATATATTTCTTTCGGCTAATTGGATTATTTCTTGTGTTATCTGATTACCTGGTGACTCCACCCCCTTGCCACTGTTAAGGGTAGTCGGAACTCGACTTTAGTATTGTGTTATGCTTAGGCTTGTTCCTAAGTATCCGCACACGTTTGGATTGTCGAACTGACCTAAGTGTGGGGGCACATTTCCTTGGAATCAACAGCAAATAAAAGACACACAACGACGTTCAGGTGCTAGTGACGGAGAAAACTCACAAATGGAAAAACCTGGCGCTAGGCCCAATGCCTCCAAGCAATGAAGGAACTTTCACCTACAGTGGATGGATGGCAAACATGCCAGAGTAGATGTGGTGCCCACTCCTTGGGCACCAGATATGCGCACTAAGCGCTAGCGGTGACTGGAAAAAATCAGGTGATACGAAGAATGAAGGCAAAAGAGAAAAACACGTGTTGTAGCGTGAATGGCGACCGACGAAGGAACTGAACGATGGCAGGATAAAATCACTGGCAGAGGTTGCAGAAGGAAAAAGCCAGCCACCAGAACTCAAATCATAAGAAGAATGGAAACCCTAATTCAAAACTCTGATTGAGTTAAGAAACCCTAGGGCATCTACTCCTATTTATAGGTAAGTCTGAAAAAGAAAAAGACCAAATTGCCTCTAAGGATTTTAAATACAGATGCAAGGTCCATTGGGCAACAAATGTAAAATCCTAGACTCTGGATAATTATCCGATGTGTAGCTTTCATGGCTTCCATGGCTTCACATCGTGATCATCGGATCTCAGATGTGTGGTCGATGGTTTTTAGCCAAAAAGCCAAACCGCTTGCCGCCCTTAAGCCATGTATACCTGGATTGGACATTCATGACCCCACAGCTCTCTCATCCTGGCGATCACCCATCCGTCTACCGAAGTCACACCAACCAACACCACGACAATCCACTTGATGCCCTTGCATTGTGTAATTGAGTCACACGACCAACGCCGCGATAAGTCCTCTTCCTTTTAAGTGCCTCCCCTCGGAGGGCTTCCTTCTCTACTCTTCCGTTGAAAGTCACTCATCATCTAAGATCCATGAGGCCCATGATCTTCACCATGGATCCTCAACCGGCATTGCGTGATGCCGCCTCCACCCCTGCCAGCCCCATGCGACGCCACCAATGCCCCCACCGGCCTCGCGTACTGTCGTCGCCGTCAGTGTGGGAGGAGTTGGGGAGAGAGACAGGAGGAAGGTGAAGAGAGAAAGGAGGAGGAAGAAGATGGTGACATAGCAAAAAAGATAGCGTGACACGTAACATGGTGCCATCTAGTTGTAGAATGACAAAAAATTAGATCCACAAAAGAGAGTGACAAATAATTAAAGGCGATGATAAGAGTGACATTTAAGGATGTCATTCTTTAGAGTGACAAATAGTTAAATTTCCCATCAAACAAAGGACTTGCTTCCCGTTTGTATGGAAACACATAACATTTTTGCAAACAAAATTTAGTGGATGTTTTTTATATTTCTAAACAAAACTATCAGAAAAAGACAAAACCCCAATAATCCTCAAATAATCTTTAATATTAAATTAGGCCATAGCATTCAAATTTTAATTCGAGGAGGAAACAAACACCCCCTCTAATGGTGTTAGCTAACATGTGCTCTTCTATACAGAACAAATGTGATGTTACAAGTGTAATTAAATTTTCTCCCGGTGCACCGTTAGTGAACTAGACTTTTATCTAACCACTTTATTACTATCAATCATAATTAGAGTAATAAAAGTCATCTATAATGGTTTAAAAGGATAAAAAACGATGATAGTTATATGACGGGAACACCATCTAACACTAATTTCCTCGTACAACAATGGACACCACTCAATAGTACTCTATGGGAATGTGTTGGTGCATTTTTTAGTCACACTTTGACACACGTAAGGTCTAGGAGATCTGCTTAACTCTAGTGCAGATCCTACGTGTTGATAGCAAAAAATGGCATTAATGGCTAGATTGTCGAAATATCAATTTTTGGTGATTTGGGCCAAAAGTACACATGTCGAGGGTCTGTCCGAAGCCCTACAGGGCCAAAGCCCATTGAGCTGTGGGCTCCGACGGCCTCTAGCCAGCTTCTGGGCTTTGGCTAGGAAGCCTTCGGAGGCCCATGCTACCGAAGCTTTGGGAACCTTCAGAGGCTCACGCTGCCGAAGCTTCGGGAACCTTCGGAGGCCCACGCTGCCGAAGCTTCGGGAGCCTTCGGAGGCCCATGCTGCCGAAGCTTCGGGAAACTTCGGAGGTCCATGCTGCCGTAGCTTCGGCTCGAGGGACAAGCCTCGATGGGCCTGACCGAAGCCCACGTTGCCGAAGCTTCGGCCTGAGGAGTAGGCCTCGATGGGCCTGGCCGAAGCCCACCTCGGCAGAGGTAGAGTTGTACGCGTTTCCAACTCAATCTCTATCTGGCCGGGTTAATAGCAGATTAGATTAGGAGTTAACCCCCTATAAATAGAGAGGCCTGGCCGGCGTGAGAACCCACCATAACTCAAACCAAACCAAAGCCCATGCTTTGATCGTAACTTTACTTTTACCTTTACTTTTCTGTACCTCTTCGTGGGTTTGCTTGGAAGCCCTCTGTTCGCTGCTACGGAACAGTGGTAAGCCTTGGTACTTCGCCCGTGAAGTCCCCATTAATCTACGTAACAGATTGCTATCGCGTTGTTACTTCGCCTGTGAACTATCCGCTAATCTACGTAACAGATTGCTACCTTCGCCACCCGTGCAACACTTAGCAGAACTCGGTCCTCAGGCCGAATTGGTACTTTGCACTCTTCTGTTGCAGGCTTCGCGCTTTCGGAGCCCCCTTCACTGAAGGTGTCTGGAACTGAGAGATCGGTTCCGGAGGTCCCCAGGGACACCCTTCGACGAGATCGCACGCTTCAACAACAGGCTTCGGCAGAAGACTTCGTCGCATCAGGCTTCGCCATGACCATACTCCACATCAGACGAAGTTGCACTCGCGTGTGGCCCTCGCGTCAATATTTTGTAGATCACTGTATCGGAGATCGCGCTCCAAACCCCGCTGTTCGGTGGTGATTGCCGCGTCCAGATCTGTTCAGAGCTCACCTTCGATCAGATCACTCCGAATGCAGAAGTACCCTTCGGCGGGGCACTTCGCACCAGATCCGTTCAGAGTCTATCTTCGGCCGGATCAGTCCGAACGCCGAAGCATCCTTCGGCGGAGTACTTCACACCAGATGCCGAAGGTACCGTTCGGCGCACCCTTCGCACAAGACTTCGAACCAGACGGGCTCCGACTGGTTTTCTAATTTTATTCTGTTTAATCTATCTATTTCGGCTAATTGGATTATTTTGTGTAATCTGATTGCCTGGCGACTCCACCCCCCTTATCACTATTAAGGGTAGTCGGAACGCGACGTCGGTGTCACGTCATGCTTAGGCCCATCCCTAAGTATCCGTGCACTTTTGGATCATCGAACTGACCCAAGTGCGGGGGCACGTTTCCATGTCAACACACTTTTTGGCGACTCTGTTGGGGAAAAGCTACGCCAACATAGTGAGCACATCTACATCGGCCGCTGGTACGTCTACATCGACTACTACATCTACACCACCGATGGACGCAATAGGAGGCGCGGATATCGACAACCGCAACATATTGTCACCTACACTTGAAGATATCCCCGCAGAAGACCGAGCAGAGATCGAGGCAAAGCTGAAGGCACTCCAAGACAAGATGATTGGGGGCTACATCAAGACACGCGTGGGGTTCGTCAAGAGCGACATCGTCACCCCCGACCTCGCTCAGGTCCAGGTAACACCGGTATCACCTCGTTTATCTTCTTTAGAAATTGAGCAAAAAATAGCCGCATCAGTAGATCAGGCCGTTAGCGCTTCGCTAGCCAACCGTTTAGATTCGGCAGTCAGCTCCCAAGTAGAGGCAACTCTTAGAAGGTTCGGCTTCACTGAGGCCGTACCCCCGGTTCCTATAGCTAGTGCACCTCCGACAAACATGTCTCCGGCCTCATCACTTATGACCGAGACCAATCTTTACACCTACGGTCAGACTAACGCTGCATACCACACACTACCGCCTACGCCGATACTCGTGCTTCCCACACCACACGCGCAGACACCTGGACATGAGCACGTTATACAATTAGCACGTAGGGAAGAAGCACACGGCCGGCACGCCGATATTCCACCGTGTGTCGCCCCCACACGAGAGGCGCGCACAAGCAACATACCAAGATGATTTAGATGAGCTGGTCCGTGCATTGTTTAGAGAGTGTACCGGCTTCGTGCCCAAGGGACGGGTTAGGGTTTACCGTAAACCATACCCCGATCATCTTGATACAGTACCCTACCCCCACGGCTATAGAATCCCTGAGTTCACTAAATTCGATGGCGAGGGTAGCAGGACCACACTAGAGCATGTTAGTCAATTTTTGGTGCAATGTGGAGAGGTTAGCGGGATAGATGCCCTGAAGGTTATACTATTTTCTCTCTCGCTATCCAGCACAGCTTTCACTTGGTTTTCGGCGCTACCGCCGAATTCCATTCACACGTGGGACGATTTAGAGCGGAAATTCCATGATTATTTCTACACGGGTGAAACAGAACTTAGACTTTCGCATTTGACATCGGTTAAACAAAAATCTAGTGAGAGCTCCTCTGAGTATATCAACTGTTTTAAGGATACTAGAAACCGATGTTTTAGTCTTAATATTTCAGAAAGGGACTTGGCGGAATTAGCTTTTAATGGGTTGCGTTCTGAACTTAAAGAAAGGTTAGATAACCAAAACTTTTTAGAAGTTAGCCAAGTTCTGCAGCAGGCTCTGGTCCAAGAAGGTCGAGCCAAAGATAAGAAATTTATTAAGACGTTTAGCAAGCCTAGGGCCGAAATCCACTTCATGGAATGCTCTGATGAGGAGGAATCAGAGGAGGAGGATTCGACCGACATGTGGGCGGCCGAATGGGTTACCAATACTAAAAACAAACCCGTCACCTGCTCCGAGTTACGACCATCCCCAACAAAGAATCGACTCAATGAGGTCAAGTACTCATTTGATGTAACTAAGTGTGATAAAATATTTGACTTTCTCTTAAAAAGTCAGCTTCTCAGGTTACCTAAAGGTCAAGTCATTCCACCTGCCGACGAGTTAAACAAACATCCATACTGTAAGTGGCATGATTCACATTCTCATAATACTAATGATTGTAATGTTTTTCGACGGCAGATACAATCGGCCATAGAGGAAGGACGATTGAAGATAGCCCATGATACAAAGATGAAGCTAGATAAAGACCCTTTTCTAGTCAACGCCGTTGACCTCGGCAAAAAGAAGGTATTGATTCGGCCAGAACAGGACGAGTCAGCTAAAGGGAAAGAAGTAATTATTGGAGAACCGTGCACTTGCACAGTCGTACCAAAGAACCCCGAGGTAGGAGTGTGGAAACAGAACATCAATACCCCTTCGGCTAAGGCTCGCAAGAGGCCGAAAGTAACATATAACATGTTGTTAAATAAGCATCATAGGAGAGCCAAAGAAGCAGGTCCGCACGCTATGCTGAAATAGCCGAAGGGTCCAAGACCTTCGAAGGGTGGCTTCGGTCCGAAGCCGGCAAACCCTCCGCACGAGGGCTTCAGGCCACAGTGGCCTGATGCCCCGCACGGTGGTTCTGAGCCACAATGGCCGAACCCCCCGTACAACAGCTTCAAGCCCCAGTGGTCGGGTCCCCTATACAACAACTTCGGCCCCTAATGGCCGGACCCCGCACCGCACTTGACTTCTCCAATGGGGGGCTTCAGCCCGCACTGGCCGAACATACCTCCGGCCTGGCTGGATTCTTCGCTGGTATGGTCGGAGACACCTTCGACTTGGCCGAACCCCCCTCCGGGTGACGGATTCTGCTCACAGTCGCTGAGGCCGCTAGAGCCTCCGATGCCTCTGCCGTATGACTGGGCAGAGACCCCGTCAGCCCCGTACGTATCCAGGTCAGGGTACCCTCCACAGATTAACCCTATGCCTTGTTTCCCTTCGGAGTATTGTGAATGGCAGGGGCAAACAGATGCAGCGGAGGGGGGATCGTCCACAGACTGTCTGTGGTACCTCCGAATCGGACCCTACAGAGCGAAGCCGAAGGGTGCGAGCACGTGGAGGCCAAAGTTAGGAAGTCCGAAGCCATAACTATCAGAGTTGGGTCTCAGGAAGTCCCAATCCCAAGGACTTTGTCGCCGAGGGCTGATAGAGGTAAGCCGCATCCTTCGGCTGGGCTCCGCGCCGAAGCTTGGTTCGATCGACCGAACGAGGCCGATCCATTCGACGGGGTTTGCAGTGAAGCCCCCTTCGAACACAGGGCGCCCAAGGCCAAAGGGCACACTTTAGCCAGAATTAACAGGAGTCGAACAGTAGCTCCAGGCACCAAGCCGCAACCATCTTGGGCTCCTTCAGGCATGTCCAAATCACAGAAGCGACGCCTACAATGGCTGTGGGCACAGGAGATCCGCGAGAAGGTAGCTGAGGCCAAGCGCGATGCTATATTCGAAGAAATCCGCCCTCGGCCAGCCACAAAGCAGGTATGGAGAGAGAAGCCGGTTGAGATAACCAACCTGGCCCCTAGTCCAAGCGATGACGAGGATGACATGCTCGACGATGACTACTCGCCCGTCTCTGAGGGACCCGCACTGTAACACCCCAAATTTCCAGAGAAATAAAAATATTATTTAATCTATTTTCCTGGAATTAAGTATTTTGGAAATACCTTTAAATGCCCTCCTTACCCTTTTTGAACTAGAACATACATGAAATGACCAAACCAGGGACTAGAAACTTTTGTGTATGATCCTAAGACCAGGATATATTTTTGAGAATTTTTACAAAATTTTATCAACCTTGGAAGTAGCCCAAATATTTTAATCCATTTTCTATAATTATTTTTAATCGGAAAACCTTTTAAACAGTAACAGGCCTCCCCTCCCTTTCTCTCTCTCCCGGCTGGCCCAGCCCACTCCTCCCCGCGCGCCCCGTCTGACCAGTGGACCCCGCCCGTCAGTGACCTCCTCTCCGCACGTGTGCCCGGCCCAACCTGTCGGCACCAACCGAACTCCTCGCGCCCTACCGCTCGACCCCACCCGTCAGTCTCTACGCCCGATCGCTCGTGACCGCTGGCATGTGGCCCCCGCCTGTCAGATCCTTCGTCTCCATGAGATCCACCCCCAAATCTCACCCCCTCGCCAGCCAATGCCTTAATGCGCCTCGGATCCATTGCTCCCGACCCCCTCTCCCTAAATTGAGCCCGACATTCAAACCCCGACACTCCGGCGACCGTTTCCCCCTTTAAACCCAGCCGGATCGCGTCCCGATTTGATGAATCTGCATGCGACCCGAAGCTCACCGGTGTTTAAACGCGTTAATCCTTGGCCACCACCAATTGCGCCCTCTCTGCCCCCGCCGGTGACTCTATTTAAGCCCCCTGGTACCCCGCATTCGACCCCCACGCTCACACGCTGTAAGACCAAACAGAACGCCTCCTCTAAAACTTTTAACTCTCCACCGCCACCCCTACTCCGGTCACTGCTCGCCATCGCAAGAGTCCCCCTCCGTCCTCATCGACCGCACCACTACGACCGCAAGGACCTCGCCGACCTCGGCCACCCCTCCGCCGACGACGAACCCCACCGGAACACCATCGCCGACGAGGAACCCGAACCACTCCATCGTCTACCCTCGCCGCCGACCGTGCTCTGTCGACCACTCACCTCGCCTAAGGTATCCCCGTGTTCCCCTAGGCGTCCTCTTTCTGTTTCTAGGCTTAGCTAGGGTCGCCTTCCCTCGCCGTGGCCTCTGGCCCGCTCGCCGTCATCGGAGAAGATGACCGGCACAGGGTGAGTACCCGTGCCGTGTCGGATCTAACCACAACAATGCGATCGCGATCGAACGACGCCAGTATTACCACGTGCGCGATCTAATCCGCACCGTCAGATCTGATCGAAGCGGTTCGTTCATCGTGTATCGGTTCGATGTATTAATCTCAGCCGTCCACGTTACTTTAACTCCCCCGCCTCGCCCTCGCGCGTTGGATCGGGATCCAATGGTCCAGATTGGGCCGGACCACGCGCACAGTGCGCGGGTTCACCGTGGGCCTGGCTCACCGTGATAAATTTTGACTACACTAAATGCAGTAACTAAAAATGTACTTTTCCGCACTTTTAGCCATTATCTTTCCTTTGTTATTATCTTGCATTATTATTTGCGGTGGCTTGTTGAGTACTTTTGTACTCATACCCGTTGGACAAACACTTCAGAGGCTGCGTACTACGAGGAGGATGGTCTGGAGTAGCGACCCAGTCAAGAGAAGATCCTGAAGAGGGCGTTCGTCATGCTTTTATTTACTTATTTAATTTTATTATAATGTAATAAATATGGTCTGCGCACCATGAATACTTGTCGTATGTACGATTGTCGCATGATGAACCTCTTGTATTATTGTTTTTCTTATGAAATTCAATAATGTTCTGATTTCGATAAATCAGGGTGCCACACGCACCCTAGGTGATGGACATCAACATCGTCACGCTGCCTGCCGAGTTCGCCCTACCACGGGACGAGGCCAAGGTCGCTCAGTTGAACCTCGGTCCATGCAGCGCCATCTTCGAGAAGCCCGAGGACTCGGCTCGCCATCTGAAGCCCCTCTATGTTAGAGGCCACATCGATGGGAAGCCGATTTCCCAGATGCTCGTCGACGGCGGCGCCACTGTTAACCTAATGCCTTATTCATTGTTGAAGAAACTTGGCAGGGACGAAGATGACCTAAAGAAGACTAACTTGATGCTCAACGACTTCAGCGGCGAGAGCTCCGAGGCCAACGGAGTACTCTCTATGGAGTTGACGGTGGGCAACAAGACGTTGCCGACAACATTCTTCGTCGTCGACGTACAAGGTAATTATAGCGTGTTACTCGGGCGCGACTGGATTCACGCAAACTGTTGCATCCCTTCTACTCTACACCAGTGCCTGATACAGTGGGACAACGATGAGATAGAAGTTATCCCCGTGGATACTTTGGCCCAAGTAGCATTGGCCGATGTATTAGTCGACGCCATCCATAACAAAGTAGAGTGTCTATTAGGTAGAGATCTTTCGGATTATGACTTTGTTAGTGTATCCGGAAGACGGTTTGTACTGGTGTCTATAAAGCCGGCTAGAGTAGCACGGCTATTTATGTATTAGTAGTCATGTCTAGCAAGGATAATCTAGATTGGCTAAAGTCTCGAGTGGAGCAGTATCGGTCTAATAAAGACGGTATTGCCGAGGCCATCGAGGACTTTAGTGATGTAGAAAAATTAGGGCAAGGTTTTGCGTCGGCTGATCCCTTGGAGGAAATTGATATAGGTAATGGCAGCGTCCCAAGGCCAACTTTTGTAAACCAACATTTACAGCCCGATGAAAATGCTGAAGTAATAAAGTTACTTCGGTCGTATGTCGATTGTTTCGCATGGGAATATAGCGAGATGCCAGGACTAAGCCGCGAGCTCGTGGAGCATCGGCTGCCCATCATGTCCAGGTTTAGGCCTTATAAATAGCCTCCCCACCGCTTTAATTCGGCCGTCTATGACCGAGTTAAGGAGGAAGTGGAACGACTACTTAAGGCTGAATTTATTAGGCCATGCAGGTACGCGGAATGGGAGCGGCAAGATATGAGTATGCATTGATTTCAGGGATCTGAACAGAGCCACTCCAAAAGATGAGTATCCAATGCCAATAGCCGACATGCTGATCAACGATGCCTCGGGACATAAGGTACTAAGTTTTCTTGATGGCAATGCTGGTTATAATCAAATCTTTATGGCTGAAGAGGACATCTATAAGACTGCCTTTGGATGCCCTAGTTTTGTCGGTTTGTTCAAGTGGGTCGTCATGACTTTTGGTTTGAAAAACGCCAGCGCCACATATCAGCGTGCTATGAACTTGATCTTTCATGACTTGTTAGGAGTCATGTTAGAAGTTTACATCGATGATGTCGTGGTCAAATCAGACGCTATGGGAAACCATTTAGCCGATTTGAAAGTTGATTTTGATAGGATGCAGCAGTATGGGTTGAAGATGAACCGGCTTAAGTGTGCTTTTGGTGTGTCGGTAGGTAAGTTCTTAGGTTTCATG
Organism: Zizania palustris; assembly: GCA_019279435.1. Taxonomy (NCBI): domain Eukaryota; kingdom Viridiplantae; phylum Streptophyta; class Magnoliopsida; order Poales; family Poaceae; genus Zizania; species Zizania palustris. The sequence goes on along the minus strand of JAAALK010000289.1, from coordinate 57,266,749 downwards.
ATTCATGATAGAGGTATAGAAATTGATCCTAAGAGACTTGAAAAGATTAGAAAGGTTGCAGCGCCGGCATGCAAGAAGGATGTGCAAAAGTTGCTAGGCAAGTTGAACTATTTGTGTCGCTTTATATCCAACTTGTCTGGCAAGATTGATGCCTTCGTCCCCATACTCCGGCTAAAAATGAAGCCGAGTTCACTTGGGGGGCAAGCCAGCAAAGTGCTTTTGAGAAGATCAAGGAATGCTTGTCATCACCGCCCGTGGTGAGAGCACCCAAGGCCAGGATTCCATTTCAGCTATACATCACCGCTGAAGATAGCGTGATTGGAGCCATGCTAACCCAGGAGGTGGAGGGGAAGGAGTACATCATCACGTTCTTGAGTCGCCGCCTGCTGGATGCCAAAACTAGGTACGCGTTTATGGAGCGATTATGTTTATCACTTTATTACGCGGGCACCAAGTTACGCCATTATCTTCTCCCCATCACATGTGTTGTCGTTTGCCAAACCGATGTTATAAAGCACATACTACAGAAGCCGATTCTAAGTGGGAGAATTGGAAAGTGAGCTTACGCGTTGATTGAGTATGATTTGGCCTACGATCCCCTAAGAGCAATGAAAGGCCAAGTCGTAGCCAACTTTATAGTTGATCATCACGTAGATGCTAGCTGGAGTGATGCTATTGCTCTAGTAGAGGTATTGCCATGGAAAATCTATTTTGATGGTTCGGCTTGCAAGAATGGCCAAGGTATTGGAGTAGTTCTCATATCACCCAATGGTATGCGCTTTGAAACCTCACCCCGACTAGAGTTTTCCTCCACTAATAACCAAGCCGAATACGAGGCTTTGTTGCTAGGTCTTGAACTACTAGAGTCTGTAGGTGCTAAACATGTTCACGCGTATGGTGATTCATTATTAGTAGTACAACAAGTAGCCAAGGATGCTCAATGTTTTAATGGCTTGCTGAATAGCTACTTGGACAAATGCCTAGACATAATTGCTACTTTTGATGATTTCAAAATATCTCACATGTCAAGAGAAGCCAATTCAATCGCCAATGACTTGGCTCAGCAAGCATCTAGCTACCAAGTCAAGAGAGGGAAATTTTCTGTATTGGAAAAGCCGATGTTTGGTCTCATTGCCGAAGCCAGTGATGCTGGAAAGGCGCGCCCTCCGGGTCGAACCCCTCGGGTCGCCGAAGGCCACCGCACGCCAGAGCCCCTGGATCGGAGTACTCCACCCACCGAGGGGTCCGGCATGCCGGAGCCTATAGTCCGAAGCCTCTCGGACGGGGAAGGCTCTCCAGGGTCCGAACCCTCCGGAGGGCTTCGGCCCAGCACACTCCGAACGGCCACCACGACCAGGCTTCGGCAGGAGATGGAATGGCTCAGGGGCACCCCGAAGTCAGTAATTTAGAGGTCTTTTCAGAAGGCGGACCAGCAAAGCCCTCTGAAATCTGCAAGGGCGATTGGAGGGTCCCAATCGTCCATTTTTTGAGAGACCCTAGCCAAAGGGTTGATCGGAAGGTTCGGCGACAAGCGTTCAAATTCGTGTTGTTGGACGACACGTTGTATCGCCGAACCATCGACGGAGTGCTATTGAAGTGTTTAGACCATGAGCAGTCCCAAGTGGCTACAGGAGAAGTCCATGAGGGGCTTTGCGGCACTCACCAGTTGGCCCAAAAGATGAGTTGGATGCTCAAAAGAGTGGGTTTTTATTGGCCGACTATGATTGAAGATTGTTTCAAGTACTACAGAGGGTGTGAAGCATGTAAGAAGTTTGGCAACATCCAGTTAGCTCCTGCCTCATTGCTCAATCCTATTGTCAAGCCATGGCCGTTTCGAGGTTGGGGTTTAGACTTCATCGGCCAGATCTACCCTCCTTCCTCAAAGGGGCATCGGTTCTTGTTGATGGCGATAGATTACTTCACCAAATGGACTGAGGTCGTACCTCTCAAAACATGACTCACAATGAGGTACGTGATTTTATTTTGAAGCACATCATACTCAGATTCGGCATCCCTCAAACCCTCACTACGGATCAAGGTAGTTCATTTGTTTCTAAAGAGGTAAGGGACTTTGCCGAATACTATGGCATTAAGTTGATAAACTCTTCACCCTACTATGCTTAGGCCAATGGTCAGGCCAAGTCTAGTAATAAAATCATGATTAAGCTTATTAAGAAGAAAATTGAAGAGTTTCCTAAAAGGTGGCATGAGGTGCTTTCCGAGGCGCTATGGGCTTGTAGGATTGCAAAGCACGGTGCTACCAAGGTCAGTCCATATGAGTTGGTATATGGACAAGAGGCCGTTCTGCCTGTAGAGGTAGATCTTGGGTCCTTAAGAGTGTTAAAACAAGACGGCTTATCGGTCGACGAATATGAAACTCTTCTAAAAGATAATCTAGAGGAAGTGACCGATAAGAGACTAAGGGCTTTAGAAGCCATAGAAGTAGACAAGAAGAGAGTAGCTAGAGCCTACAACAAGAAGGTTAAACCAAAATCGTTTCAAATAGGAGACTTGGTGTGGAAGATGATTTTGCCCTTAGGCACGAAGAGTCCCAGATTTGGTAAATGGTCACCTAGCTGGGAGGGTCCTTTTAAGATAGCCGAGATCGCTCTCGGCAACGCATACGTGTTAGAATCCCTACAGGGAGAGAGGTTTCGAAGAGCTTTGAATGGTAGGTACCTGAAAAAGTATTTCCCAAGTGTATGGCAAACATCGTAAAAATGTCAAAAAGCCGATATGAATGGTATCGTCTTCAGCTCGTTATGCTTTTAGTTCACTAGTTCACTAAAAGGCAGGGGGGCATGTGTTGATAGCAAAAAATGGCATTAATGGCTAGATTGTCGAAATATCAATTTTTGTTGATTTGGGCCAAAAGTACACATGTCTAGGGTCTGTCCGAAGCCCTACAGGGCCGAAGCCCATTGAGCTGTGGGCTCCTAAGGCCTCTAGCCAGCTTTTGGGCTTCGGCCAGGAAGCCTTCGGAGGCCCACACTACCGAAGCTTCGGCAGCCTTCGGAGGCCCATGCTGCCGAAGCTTCGGGAACCTTCGGAGGCCAACGCTGCCGAAGCTTCGGGAAACTTCGGAGGCCCACGCTGTCGAAGCTTCGGGAGCCTTCGGAGGCCCACGCTGCCGAAGCTTCGGCACCCTTCGGAGGTCCATGCTGCCGAAGCTTCGGCCCGAGGGACAAGCCTCGATGGGCCTGGCCAAAGCCCACACTACCGAATCTTCGGCCCGAGGAGCAGGCCTCGATGGGCCTGGCCGAAGCCCACCTCGGCGGAGGTAGAGTTGTACACGTTTCCAACTAAATCTCTATCTCTATCTGGCCGGGTTAATAGTAGATTAGATTAGGAGTTAACCCCTTATAAATAGAGAGGCCTGGCCGGCGTGAGAACCCCCCACAACTCAACTCAAACCAAAGCCCATGCTTTGATCGTACCTTTACTTTTACCTTTACTTTTTTGTACCTCTTCGTTGGTTTGCCTGGAAGCCCTCCGTCCGCCGCTACGGAACAGTGGTAAGCCTTGGTACTTCGCCCGTGAAGTCCCCGTTAATCTACGTAACATATTGCTATCGCCTTGTTACTTCGCCTATGAAGTATCTGCTAATCTACGTAACAGATTGCTACCTTCACCACCCGTGCAACACTTAGCAGAACTCGGTCCTCAGGCCAAATTGGTACTTCGCACTCTTCTGTTGCAGGCTTCGCACTTTCGGAGCCCCCTTCGCCGAAGGTGTCTCGAGCTGAGAGATCGGTTCCTGAGGTCCCCAAGGACACCTTTTGACGAGATCGCAGGCTTCGGCAACAGGCTTCGTGTCATGCCCCGATTTAATAATACTGGGAATTTATTGAAATTCCAAAGAAAATCAATAAATACAAGACGTTCATCACACGACTGCGTACAATACGCCAATCAATCATGGTTCATAGACCATATTATTACAAAAGAGTTAAATAAAGAGAAACTAATAAAACAAATCCTCTAGATGAACGTCTTCTTCCAGTCTCGTGCCTTGACTGGGTCGCTACTCTAGACCTTCGCCCTCCTCGTAGTAGACTCCCTCTGGTGGTGTAAGTCAACGGGGGTGAGTACAATCGTACTCAGCAAGCCACCGAATGCATTTATAATGCAGGGTAATAACAATGAAGGTAGTGGCTTACTTTTGCAGAAAAACACAATTTGTAAAGCAATTAATGTAATCAGGTTATTATTGCAGAAAAGTAAATATGAGTCATGCATCCTCTTTCATCATCTTCTACCTCGAGGGGTACAGTCAGCCCACCCTCGCTCAACAGTCCTTACATGCCATGAATAACTCAAACATTCATATAAAAGTAAACTAGCTCCGAGAGGTCACACAACCCGCCCTTTACCGTGGGCTCGGCTTTTTGAAAAGATTTATTACTCTGATCAGAGGTGTACTACTGTACCCACAAGGAACTCATTTCCCGTACACCTCAGTGTGTTAAATGACTCCTGTCACGAGAAGCTCGTGCCAAAACCTTCAGCATGGAACACACCAATTCGATAACACCCTCTTATAGGTTTCGTATGGTTTCCCAGTCACTTCGGGCCATGCCATACCCCCCTTGAGCCACGTCAGTACAAGTCACCCGCAGGCTTGCCCCTTGTACCCCTCCACTATGGTATTCCAAGTTGGTACGATCCATACCTCCAGTTAGGACTTACCCACTAGACTTGTGGTTAGCACGGAAGTGCTTGCAACGGATCCCGCGGGCCGGTCCTTATAGTGCCCCGGGTGCGACCAACCAATGCCCTAGCTTGCACCCGGAACCCACCATACTTACAACATAGCCAACTCCAACAGAATCCAGAGACGATAGTAACGGGGTAAATACATATAGTAGAATCCATCTATCTACGACTCATTCTGTTATCCTATAGCAGTTGTGTCGGTACATTGGACACTAGCTAATAAAATATAGTAGAGTGACAAGGAGTTCAGGCTCAATAAGCATGGCTTGGGGTTACACACAAGGACGGGGATCTAATAAATATAATGTAGGGCTTGATAACAGACTAATGCAATATTTACCTCCTATGAGTTATAGCGGTAATTATGAAAAACTGGGCTCAATGATGATCAACTATTTCCACAGGAGGGTTCTGTGACTTGCCTTGATCCGCGAATGGTGAAGGTGGAACCTCGGGGTAAGTCTCCGGATTGTCGATGGCGATGTAGTCTTCTTGACACAGAAAAGTAAATACAACATTCAATAAACAATCCAAAAATCAACCATACAAGCATACATGTTTTTGTTGGATTAAGTAAAGGAAATAGGGTCTTAAATTCTATGAATTTATTACTTAAATATTTAAGATTAAGTTTTAAAGAGGTTTCTGAATTTTATAACTTGATATAAGTATTTTTCCTAAGGCAGTTTTTATTTTCCCATTTTAGAGATGAAGTAAAAAGGAATAAAACAGCCTTAATGTTTTTATTGCAGTAAAAAGAGTGAATTTAAGTTATTATGTCTTCTGAAGTTATTATATAATTTTTTATGATACTTATATAAAGTGTTAGCTTTTTATTATATGAATTACTTATTTATCCTAAAAGGGCCTTTGAAATATTATTTAATAAAATGAGATGGGCAAAATGAACATTCTATTTTTATTGTATTAAAACAGTGAAATGGAGTCATTATATCCTCCTAAATTAATATATAAATTTTTAAGGGTTTTTCGGAATTATTTAATTGAAATATTAATTAAATCCTAAAGGGGGCTTTTCTTTATTATTCAATAAGATTATTATGTGCCAAATAAACATATTGTTTTTATTGCATAAAAGTGTAGAGAATAAAAGACAAATTTTGCAGAATTGAAATGGTGAAATTTGGCGTTAATTTGAGCAAGATATGAATTTTTAAAGCTTAACTTGATTTTCTGAATTTTCTTTTAAACAGAAAACAGGCTTGGGTCCACGGTGAGCCAGGCCCACCATGGACCCGCGCACTGTGCGCGTGGGCCGGTCAGATCTGGACCGTCCGATCCAGATCGAGCGGCCAGATGCGTGGCGGGGGCGGATAAGTGTCGATCAACGGCGTGGATGGCCCCATACCCCTTCGGCACTGATCGAGGGCTAGGATTAAATCATGAAGGGATTTAATCAGCGCCATCCAATCCGGAACAAGTGGCCCAGATGCCATCCGACACAGCATGAGTAGAAGGGGGAGTTACCCCCTTCTTCTCCGACTCCGGTGGCGCTCCGACGAGCAATTCCCGGCGACGGCGAGGCCTAAGGCCCTAACTAGCGGCGAAAACGGAAAGGGGACGGTAGGGGGAACACAAGGGTACCTGAATCGGGACATGCGGGTGTCGGATTGTGGCCGGCATTGAGGGCTGGCGGTGAGAAACGTTTGGGCCGATGGCAAAGGCGGTATTCCGGTGGCGCTTCGGTCCAACGCCGGGGTAGAAGGGGTGACGGGGGTCACGGTGGTGCCAACGGCGGTGGCGGCGGAGGCAGGTGGCGCCAGTGAGAGGCTGCCGGAGGGAAAACAGGGGAAAAGCCGAGAAAGGGGTGGCGGCCTTCGGGATTGCGATGTCTCGGCTCTAGCGGCATGGTGGATTGTGGCGAGGGTGAGAGGCCCTTATATAGGGGCTCGATGGCGTCTAATTGGTAGGCTACCGGTGCGAATCCAAGGGGATTCCATCTAGCGCCGACGAGCTTTCCATAACGCTCGGATTCATACTATTCACGACGAAGGCGCGTGGGGAACTGCAGGAAAGCGATCACCGGAGATGGGGGATCGGGATCCTGGCTTGATTCGGCATGACGCGGTGTCCAACGGCGAAAATGGCAAGGAGGCGTCGGCATGGAAGGGGGGAGATCCCCTTCCAACGAAGAAGAAGGTTATGACAGGTGGGTCCCACCTGTCATGGACCGAGCGCAAGGGAATGGGGCACCGACAAGCGGGCCATGCTTGGCAGCGGCCGAAGGGGCGCGAGCGGAGGCTGGCGGGTGGGACCGGCTGACGCGAGCGGGCGGGGAAGCGAAGGAGGGCGCGCCGACAGGCTGGTCCCGCCTGTCTGTGAGTGTGGCTGGATTGGGCCGGGCTGAAAAGGTTTTGGAGGGGAAATCAGGGTTGCGGCCCAATAAGATTATAAATGCATTTTCTATTTAGATTAAATCCATAAAATAGATTATTTATTTAAGGCTTGAAGCACTGTTGCTAAAATTTTGTAAAAATTCTCAAAAATATTTCGTAGCTTCTAGATTCCACCATAAATTTTCCAGGTTCAAATTTGAAACATTTCTCCCTATTTTGCTTCAATTGGGTTCTTTTAGCCTTTTCTTTAATTAAATAAATCCTTTTTAATTTCCAGAAAAATTATCTCCCTCATTTTTATTTTATTTTAATTCTGGGGCTGTTACACTTATAAGATGTGGCGTTGAATTGAAGATAACCTGTCGGCTTGTACTCTGATAGAAATAAATAAAACGTGCGAGGTAACATGTCTATATCATAAAAATCATCATAATAACAAGATCGGACCTAACTAAGACAGTAGCTAATCATGATGATCTTAATAATATGTCAAAGTATCGAGCATGCTTTATTTAGATGAACGGTATACAACATGAAAAGATACAATAGCAAGAGATGCTAGACTTAATCGTTGAAGCCTCAAACTACCACACCTAGATCACACCAATCTAAGAGATCAATCTGATGCAGCCTTAAACCTAGCTAATACACCGAGAACAACCGGCGACCGTACTATTTTGACGTTCTCCTCAAGAGATCAAAACTGATGCAGTCGTGAGGATACTGACCTAGCTGATACGGACATCAGGGATGGTGAGACTCACCTATTTGCTGGAGATCGAAATGATGCAGTCCAGCTCCGAGTGCCAAATCCCACCGAGACAACCTTGGAAGCCAAGGGTGGCGATGCGTTGAGTAGTTGTTTGACAGAGTTGTGTGTTCATAAGCTAATTAGGGATACACATTTATAGTTCGGAGACATGTCATCCAAGCATCCTATCTTAACCGATTTCAGATAATATTTATCTTCTTCTCATATTTATCACCATCAACTCTTTTGTATCCGGTCAAATTGTAACAGCCTGGACGGGCTTCCTTAACCATCTTTGACCGGATCCTCTTTTACTTCTATTGGTCGTGTAGCATCTTTAGTGGGCTTGGGCTTTACCAAATCTCAGCGTCAACGGAATGTCACCTGATACTAATGAGAATACTTTTAATACTGATTAGAGACCCTAATTAGTAATAATGTTTCAATTATCAGGTGATGTCCCTATGTGATATTAATACTTATACACATGTACTATTTATAATACAATCGATTTGGTTGTAGCCGAGGATTCAAAGGAGGAGGATGACGATGAATAGAATTATATGTATTTAAATAAAATTTATTATGTATTCTCAATGGCAATATTATAAATATGCATCTTAACTTTTTATCATGATTGCATAATTGATTATCATAGTTTACTATTAACAAACAACCATAATCTACTCTAACAAAGTTTTTTATTAAAAAAATCTGTATGGAAAAACAGAAATGAAAAACAACCTTAATGAAAAATAAGAACAATATTAATAAAAATAAATAAATAACATGTGTTTAGTGGCGGTTGATATGTCTAGCTGATACAAAGGTAGAACCATTAGTACCAGTGACTACAACTGCAACCGGTACTAAAAAAGTGTATTGGTATATTTTAATAACCGATGCTAATGTGTCACTATTTAGTTTTAGATGGACAATACTAGCTCCAAAACTAGGATGAAAGGGTTTTCAACCGATACTAATAACCCGTTTTGTAGTAGTGATGTCATGACGATAGAGGGTTGTTTGGTTCATGAACGATCCATAGAATTGTTTGTGTTATTACAAAACAATAATACATTACTAATTGATCTAAACATTTTTTTAATTTAGTGTTAATGACAACAGTTTATCCTATTTGGCACTACCATAGAAACGATCTTTATTAACGCAGCTTTACTGATGGATAAAAGACACGTATCAGTAATACACTTGTAGTGATGGAGTATTTTACACACGTCAGTAATGCTGCATTATTAGTGACATGTCTAAATCAGACTCATCGCTAAAGATAGAGCACTCCCATTAGTGACATGTTATGGTACCACCCGTCACTAAAGATTACCCCTATAATAACGAGTTATGTTGAGACTAGCTTGTCACTAAAGAGTGGCACTCCATTGGTGATGGATAGAAGTACTACCCATCACTAGAGGATATGGCAATTAGTGACACATGTGTTATCCGTGTCATTAAAGTGCCCACAACCCTAAGGCCACCGTTACTGATGTATTTTTATAGATAATCATCACTGATGATAAGCATTTAAGGATCTTAGAAACCGAGCTCCGCACATATTGCTCTCAACCACCGCTGACTTCACCATTGTCCTATAAATGCCGACCGACTATAGTTAAGTTTGAGCTACCGGCCAGCGACCATACTGTAGTTGGTCATGCATGAACGATAGTGTGTATCATATTTTTGTTGAATAAAGTAAAATAATTATTAGATTCACGTAAGCGATTACATCATCACCTATTTAGGATTGTTGAATTATAAATATGACTAGACAACTGGTCATATTTATTGGAATACACCCTCAAATTTTTTTACGCACTTTGGATAGTCTAGGAATGTACGGGACACATAGCTAGATCACATTGTCTGTATGGTTATAGAGAGAGCTTCGGTGGTGTCTTCCTATTTCTCTTTGGATGCATAACCCTCTCGACTCCATGTTAAGACGTGTATTTGGAGAATAGCAAGGAGATGCTGTTGAAATTCACTCTAGATCTGTATGGGACCATTGGGCCTAGGTATGCGGGTCACACATCCCTAGATTGGATTTATGACATATACTTGCCTATTAGTGTCCAAAGTTAAGAACACTATAATTGCGACAATTCAAACTTGGATATATATGATGGATGTTTTATTTTTTAATATTTTGGAGATTACAACAATAAGGAGTTGGATATATCTTGATTATCATACATGTAATGAATACTTCAGAGGGTGAAGTCTTTCATGAGTACTGTTAGAGCACACATGGAAGCTAGTGGAAAGACTGAAATTTGGTGTCCATGTGTTGACATGAAATCATGCTCCTACACTTGGGTTAGTTCGACGATCCAAAAGCATGTGGATACTTAGGTATGAGCCTATGCGTAACACAACACTAAAGTCATGTTCCGACTACCCTCAATAGTGGAAAGGGGGTAGAGTCGTCAGGTAATCAGATCACATAGAAACAATCCAACTAACCGAAATATATAGATAAAAATAATCCAATCGGCCGAACGAAGCCCGAATGGAACGGCCCAACAGAGTATACCGTGCGAAGGGTCACCGAAGGGGTCCTTCGACGTCTGGTGCGAAGGGTGCGCCGAAGGTAGCCTTCGGCGTTCGGATCGATCTGGCCGAAGACAGGCTTCGAACAGATCGCGATGCGAAATTGCCTCCGAACGACAGGGTTCAGTGCGAAGCCTCTTGACGCGACGAAACCCAACGCAGCGCGCTGGCGTGACTACATCCGGTGCGAAGTGCTGGCACGATGAAGTCCGATGCAGAACGTTCTGGCATAACCTAGTGCAGAGCAACCCCGATGCGAAGTTGCTCCAGTGCGCGGGACTTAACCAGACCGACAACTACGTAACGGATCCGGCACGGACGGACGAAGTAGGGTCTCACCGAAGGGTGCTCTGTCAGCCTCCGAAACCAGCTTCCCAGCCCCAGAAACCTTCGGCGAAGGGGGCTCCAAACGTGAAACCTGTAGCAAAGTTGAGATCAAGTGTCAATTCGGCCTAAAGACTGAATTACTAAGTGTTGCAGTATGTACAATGAAGGTAGCAATATGTTACGTATATTAACGGATGGTTCACAGGCAAGCCAACAAGGTGATAGCAATCTATTATGTAGATTAATGGATGATTCACAAGAGAACCAACAAGGCTTACCACTGTTACGGCATGGCCGATGGAGGGCTTCCAGTGCAAACCCACGAAGGTGTACGGAGAAGTTAAGGAAATAAAAGTACGGTTCAAAGCTAGGGCTTTGTGATTGATTTGTGTCGGGAGTCCTATGAACTGGCCTTACCCTAGTATTTATAGGGGCTAGTCTTCTTATCTCTAATTCTAATCTGATAAGATTCAACCTAATAAAGATTAGAGATAAAAATAACCTAAATTTGTATCGGACTCCTGATCCGGAGCCAACCTGAAGTGGGCCTTCAGCGGGCCCGCCGAATGGTTCTCCTTGGGCCAAAGTTTCGGCGAAGTAGGCCATTGAAAGGGCATCTGAGTCGAAGCCAGGAGGCCACTAAAAGTCCTCCGAAGCCTCATGAAGATGGGTCTTCAGCACTATAAGACTTCGCCTGTACGAGGACTTGTGTATTTCCGACCCAAATTACCAAAATTGATATTTTGACAATCTTGACCATTAATGCCATTTTTTTGCTATCAACACATGCCCACTGCCTTTTAGCAAATTAAGTGAGCTAAAAGCACAACGGGCAAAGGATGATACCTTCCATATCGTCCATTCGACACTTTTAAGCACTTTGCCACACACTTGGGAAATTGTTTTCAAATAACTACCATTTAAAGCTCTTCGAAATTGCTCTCCTTGTAGGCTCTAACAAGTATGAGTTACCTGGAGCGATTTCAGTCACTTTAAAATGACCTTCCAAGCTAGGCGACCATTTACCATATTTGGGGCTCTTAGTGCCTAAAGGCAAAATCATCTTCCAAACCAAGTCACCAACTTGAAACGATTTTGATTTGACTTTTTTGTTGTAAGCTCTAGCTATACTCTCCTTTTGTCTTTCTCTATAGTTTCTAAGGCCCTCAACCTCTTATCGGTCACTTCTTCCAAATTATCATTCAAAAGAGTTTCATATTCATCGACCGATAAGGAATCCTGTTTAAGAAATCTTAGAGAGCCAAGATCCACCTCTACAGGTAGAGCGGCTTCTTGTCCATACACTAATTCATATGGACTAATTTTGGTAGCACCATGCTTTGCAACTCTACAAGCCTATAATGCCTTAGAAATCACTTCATGCCACCTTTTAGGGAACTCTTCAATTTTCTTCTTAATGAGCTTAATTATAGTTTTATTACTAGACTCAGCCTGATCATTGGCCTGAGCATAGTATGGTGAAGGGTTTATTAACTTAATATCATAAAATTCGGCAAAGTCTCTCACTTCTTTAGCAATAAATGAACCACCTTGATCTGTAGTGAGGGTTTGAGGAATACCGAATCTATGTATAATGTGCTTCAAGATAAAATCAGTTACCTCATTGTGAGTCATGTTCTTGAGAGGCACAGCCTCAGTCTATTTGGTGAAGTAATCTGTTGCCATCAACATGAACCGATGCCCTTTTGAAGAGGGAGGATGGATTTGGCCGATGAAGTCTAAACCCCAACCTCGGAACGGCCATGGTTTGATAATAGGGTTAGGTAACGATGCATGAGCCAACTGAATATTACCAAACTTTTGACATGCTTCACACCCTCTATAATACTTAAAACAATCCTCAATCATAGTCAACCAATAAAACTCCATTCTTTTGAGCATCGAACTCATTTTTTGGGCCGACTGATGAGTGACACAAAACCCCTCATGAACTTCTCCCATAGCCACCTTGGATTGATCGGCATTTAAGCACTTTAGAAGTACCCCGTCAATAGTTCGGCGATATAACACATCGTCAACCAACATGAATTTAAACGCCTATCACCGAATTTTCTGATCAACCCTTTGACTAGGATTTTTTAGGTACTGGACGATTGGATTTTTCCAATCATCCCTCTGGATCTCCGGAGGGTTTGCCAATTCCTTGTCCGAAGTGGCATCTAAATTATTGATTTCGAGGTGCCCCTTGAGACTTTCTAGTTCCTATCGAAGGCTGGTGAGATCGGTTGTGCGGAGCCAATTGGACCGAAGCCCTCCGATGGAAGGATCCAGCGTGCGAAGACCTCCGTCACTCGGATGGCTTTGGCTTGAGGGGTCCGGCGTGCAGAGTCCTTTGTTGTACCACTAACAGGGAATCACCATATGCATGAACATGTTTGGCACCCATGGAATCTATCAATTTGAGTCCTAGTAATAAAGCTTCATATTCAGCTTGATTATTAGTAGAAGGAAATTCTAAGCGGTCTGAGGTCTCAAAGCGCATGCCACTAGGTGATATGAGAACTACTCCAATACCTTGGCCATTCTTGCAAGCTTAACTATCAAAATAAAGTTTCCATGTCACTACTTCAATTAGAGAAATACTGTTACCCCAATTGACATTTATGTGGTGATCAAATATAAAATTAGCGATGACTTGGCCTTTCATAGCCCTCAAAGGTTCATAAGCCAAATCATATTCAATCAAAGCATAAGCCCACTTCCTGATTCTCCCACTTAGAATCGGCTTTTGCAACATGTATTTTACAACATCGGTTTGACAGGAAACAATATATGTACTAGAGAGAAGATAGTGACATAATTTGGTACATGCATAATAAAGTGATAAACAAAAATGATCTACAAACATGTACCTTGTCTCAGTGTCCAGCAAGTGGCGGCTCAAGAATGTGATGATGTATTCTTTTCCCTCCACCTCCTGAGTTAGCACGACTCCTATTACGCTATCTTCTGCAACAACGTACAACCAAAATGGAATCCCGGCTTTTGGTGCTCTTACCACGGGTGGTGACGACAATCACTCTTTAATCTTCTCAAAGACACTTTCTTAGCCGGAGTATAGGGACAAAATCATCGATCATGCCAAACAAGTTAGATATAAAGCGACGCAAATAATTCATCTTGCCTAGCAACTTTTGCACATCTCTCTTACATGTCGACGCTTCAAAGTTTCTAATCTTTTCATGCCTATTAGGATAAATTTCAATACCACTTTCATAAATCATGAATCCTAAATACTTGCCTGCCAATACGCCGAAAGCACATTTGAGCGGGTTCATTTTAAGCCATATTGACGCATCCTATCAAAAGCAACTCTTAAATCAGCTAGGTGGTTTCCCATAGCATCCGATTTGACTACAACATCATCTATGTAGACCTCTATCATAACTCCTAGCAAGTCATGAAAGATCAAATTCATAGCACGTTGATATGTAGTGCCAGCATTCTTTAAACTAAAAGTCATAACGACCCACTCAAACAAACCGACAAAACCAAGGCATCGAAAGGCTGTCTTGTAGACGTCCTCTTCGGCCATAAAAATTTGATTATAACCAGCGTTGCAATCAAGAAAACTTAGTACCTTGTGTTCTGAAGCATCATGGATCAACATGGAGGCTATTGTGGATCCAATCGACTGAACGGAGCCTGATTGGTACAGAGTATACCGTGCGAAGGGTCACCGAAGGGGTCCTTTGGCGTCTGGTGCGAAGGGTGCGCTGAAGGTAGCCTTCAGCGTTCGGATCGATCTGGCCGAAGACAGGCTTTGAATAGACCGCGACGTGAAATCACCTCCGAATGATAGGGTTCAGTGTGAAGCCTCTTGACGTGATGAAACCCAATGCAGCGTGCTGGCACGACTACGTCCGGTGTGAAGTGCTGGCACGACGAAGTCTGATGCAGAACGTTCTAGCATAACCTCGGTGCGGAGCAACCCTGATGCGAAGTGGCTCCGGTGCGTGTGACTTAATCAGACCAACGACAGCATGATGGATCTGGCACAGACGGACGAAGCAGGGTCTCGCCAAAGGGTGCTCTGGCAGCCTCCAAAACCAGCTTCCCAGCTCCAAAAACCTTCGGTGAAGGGGTCTCCGAACATGAAACATGTAGCAAAGTTGAGATCAAGTGCCAATTCGGGCTAAAGACCAAATTACTAAGTGTTGCCGTATGTAGAACGAAGGTAGCAATCTGTTACGTAGATTAACGGATGGTTCACATGCGAGCCAACAAGGTGATAGCAATCTATTTCATAGATTAACAGATGATTCACAAGTGAACAAACAAAGCTTACCACTTTTACGGTGTGGCCGACGGAGGGCTTCCAGCGCAAACCCACGAAGGTGTACGGAAAAGTAAAGGAAATAAAAGTACGGTTCAAACCTAGGGCTTTGTGATTGATTTGTGTCGGGGGTCCTATGTATCGGCCTCACCCCTATATTTATAGGGGCTAGTCTTCTTATCTCTAATTCTAATCTGATAAGATTTGGCCTAATCAATATAAGAGATAAAAACAACCTGTATCTGTATCGGACTCCTGATCCAGAGCCAACTCGAAGTGGGCCTTCGGCTGGCCCGCCGAAGGGTGCTCCTTGGGCTGAAGCTTTGGTGAAGCAGGCCGCCGAAAGGGTCTCCGGGCTGAAGCCAGCAGGCCACTAAAAGGCCTCCGAAGCCTCATGAAGATGGGCCTTCGGTACTATAAGGCTTCGGCCTGTACCAAGACTTCTGTATTTCCGGCCCAAATTACCAAAATTAGTATTTTGACAATCTTGACCATTAATGCCATTTTTTGCTATCAACACCATGCTATGACTATAAGAGCGAGAAAAGTTTCCAAATTCAGAATTTGTGTACGATCAGTTGCTAAGATGTGGATTGAATAAGGGATATCATATATGGATCAAACAAGGTGAACAAGGAGAAAATGATGGCGAAGTAAATCAGATTGCTAGTAAATATGAAGATGAGGCTAGTGATACAAATTACACTACTGACAATGATATTTTATTACTTAATAAAGATAAGTATAATGATATAGTAGATAATGTTTATCATATAGAGCGTGATGCAGAGGAACAAGTTACATATTCTAAAGGAGAGTTTGCCTAGTTCCAAAAACTTGTTTGAGAGTTAAAAACACCGATATATCCTAGTTGCAAAGAGAAGCACATGGTCTTATACATTGTCCTGACATTATTACAAATGAAGGCAACATACGGATGGTCCGATGGGAGTTTTAAAGAATTACTAAATTTACTGAGGGACCTGGTGCCAAAAGAGAATAAGATGCCTACCACCGTGCATAATGTTAAGAAGATCGTATGTCCTCTAGGGTTGGACATATAGAAAATACATGCATATAGGAATGATTGTGTTATATTTCGTGGAAAGTATGCAGACTTTGACAGATGTCCAACATGTGGGAAACATCGATTTAAGAATAGAAAAGACCATGATGAATTGGACGATGGGTTCAATAGAAGAAAATTTCTGAAGAAGGTGATATGTTATTTCTCTATAATAGCAAAGTGATCAACGAACAGGATAACCGTCAGGGCAGTCGATAGGGATACCCTACCAATAAATAAATTGACCTTGCAATGACTGAGAAAGCTTGCTGGACTTATTGTATGGGACAGGATCCCGTTGACCGTAAGAAAGTTCAACGACCTTAGTCGAGAGTAGAAGACTGCACTCTTCAATGATGGGATCAATAATTTCCTTAAGTTTCCCGAGAGCATAAAGACGATAGCTATAAGGACCGCCATGAAAATGATATCTAAGCTATAGAGGTCTCATAAAAGCAACCTTTTCTAAAAGTTCGTTGCAAAATCCCTCAAGCCCTTCACAAAGTACCCGTTGGTGAAAAAGCATGAATAGCTCAACTGATTTCAAGGAAGAAAGCACTACCAAAAAAGAGCTCTGGTCTAAGAATAAGCTATCCCACAATCTTAGTACAACTTGTTACATCGGGATGAAAGATATGTGTTTGGTCGAGGATGCCAAGATGGCCACTGAGGGTAAAGAAAATCTGTGGTAACAGTTTTCCGGTAGAGTGCAATCATTTCTAAGGGTCCGAGAGAGACCGACAAAGAGTAGTGAAGTCAAATGGACCTCGAGCGATTCAACTTCAGTAGCTAAGAAGGTTAGAGATTTGGTTGTGCAGGCATTAGAAGGATCATTCACTGTAGTGTGGGAGTAGGATGAGCTAATAAGTGCTCTGGGCAACCCAAAGCACTATTGTCGCGTGTAGGGTGTCTCTGCTATCTCACAAGGGTAGAAGCATGGTTTCTCGGACAATGCTGACATGTACAATAAGCGAAGAAGTTCTGGAGGAATCAACGTGGAGGTGCTCTTTACGAAGTCAAGAAAGATCTATATGCAGATATCACGAAAGCCTAAATCAATAGGGTATTGTCCTTTGTGAGCAAGCTACATTGGATAGCCCTACTTATGTCAAAAATAGTAGCTATGAATCAATAGAGGTTGAGAAGAAACAATCTTATAGTGGTTTAGAAGACACCATTGATCTGCTAACTGAACCAACCATGTGCAAGCTTATCATAAAACCTGCAGGGATTCAGATTAAGGTGGCAAGGGGTGTGGTCAACCCATATCAAAATGAGCTATACAACTTGCCGACAAGAGTGGGATTTGCAGTTATGTTTATTGATTTTGTGCACCCAAATGCGTAAGACATCCCATTGCATATTACTCCGAATGACAAAATCATCGCTTTGCACGATGCACTTCTCACAAGTGTACAGTGGAAACTAGTGGATATTTTCGTCGATACCAAGACTACTACAACTAGGCTCGTGCTCAACCTTCTTCTACTCAACCTCCTGCTGCTCAACCATTTGTTGCTCAACCTCTAGCTGCTCAACATCTTGTTCCATCTATTGCCACTACACCTATCGACCAAGGTCAAATTGCCACCATTGTTCCACTGCCCAAGAAGCCAATGGTATAGCCAATGGTATAGAAAAAACAAAGAAGGTTGGTGCCAAAAAATCCAAAAAAATTGCAAAGCTTAATGTGGTGTCAGCTTGGACTCAGGCACACCCTAAGTATCAATATGGAAAGCCCCTGCTCCCTCAAGATCAACTTATAAAGGATGGGCAAGCCTTAATTGTCCTCCATGCATTCTACAAGAAAGGATGGGCAAACCTTAATTGTCATCCATGCATTCTAACAGAATGGCTGCAACAACAATAAATATTCAGTCACTGTAACATACAAGCAATAAAATTGTGGACCAGTGATAGCTATTTTTGTTTGCTTTGAAGATCTATATGATCTTTACAAGTTAAACGCTCTCCACATCAGCTTGCCGCGGTGCTGGACATTGTAAGGTACTTAACCTATTTTTTCAATTAAAGTCGACACATCATTAACTACTCTTTCATATTCGTAGGCTAATGTGGCAACAAATACATGAATCAACCATTTAAATTTGTTACCCACAGATGTTAGGAATTGCAGCCTATGTAAGGTACTCGCCACATGCATTGCAAGAGAGAAATTTTTAATGGTCGTACACCACTTGAATAGACATTATGTCCTACTACTTTTCACCCCAAGTGGAATATTATATTGCACATTGGCTGGACAAGACCATTGGGACCGAATGGCGACCGTATATAGAGGGACTTCTCGATCGGTAGCCAAAAGTATAATCGACGAATAGTGCTTTCTCCATTTTACTACAAGTTTAACCTTTAACTTATTCAATCTTAACTCAATCTTGTTCTACCTTATTACAGAGATTTCAAATTCACTGTCAGTATCAATAAATCAAAAGCAACGGAATACTAACAATTGGTACATAAAACCGCAATGCAGGTAAGTCAATCTCTAAATTTTTGCCCTTTCAAATTTAATCTGCCATGCAAATTAATTGTGTATTTCCATAACAATCAATGTTGGTTTTATGTTGCACACCATACGATGTTGGCCCTAAAGATAGCAGATCTTAAATCACCCGATATAAGATATTATCATGTGCTTCATTTTTGTGTTTAATTTACTTTTTCACTTATGTACATACCGACTAACGTCAAAAACTTAATTTCAGGAATGCAACATACTTAAAGCAATCTTAGCAAGCCTGACTTAGTGGAGATCCATTCATGGCTAGCGGCATTCCTTATGAACAAAGTGTTCACGTCGACTGACGTTTTCCATTATAAATGTCAAAATTAATGTTTGAACTTGTGATGTAACACTTATAAATATTTGGTGAAATAATTTTTTTGATGTATGTTTTGTTTGTGTAATGCAATTTGTGATGATGGTATTCTATGATAAATTATGTGTTGTATTTTGTGATTAATTATGTGTTGTTTGAAATTTAAAATGTTAGTTGCCAAATCCTAACTTTGATTCAGGATGTAGCCTAAAAAAATTATTTTTACAATATGACCATAACATTAGTTATAGTTACATGTGAATATGCTTACCCATCTCTAAAGGTTCACAATAGTGACGGCTGTTAGGTACTCCCCACCACTACAATTTGACCTTTAATGAAGGGTCACCCTGTTCTCGAATCACTAAACGAGAACATGCTAGATACAAGGTGGATCTTCAGGGACCCTTAATGATGAGTTTTTACCCGTAACTAGTGGAAGGGTTTTACCGACATAAAAAAGTAATGGAAGACATGTTCGTCATTAATGTATATTATTAACTGTCATTAATGTAATTTTTGTGGTAGTGTGATGAACTTAATATTCTAGTGAAATAAATCATTAGTTGAGAAGTTTGTGATGGTACACGGTATACTACACCGCTCGTTTGGTTCATTCAAAATTTAGTCGTGCTGCACCTTGGTTATTTGTAGTTTGATACTCTTAGTATGGTTTGTTTCGGCATCAAAAAAAATGTGGTTTGTCGAGAAGAAAACCGGTCTTTTCTGTCTCCTCAAGCTCTCTCTATATCTTCTCCGGAGTAGAAGCTAGCGCATCTCCACAGTCCGCCCCTCATCCCCGACGCCTCCGATGGCGAAATGTCCTCGTCTACCCTAGTAGGTTAAGTTAAGGCCTAGTTAGGATAGGCTATCCTGTTTATAGTTTCTATGAAGTAGTTCTCCATGAGAGTGACTCTATCCGTCGAAGGATCTGGTTTCCATTAATGGTGATGGCTTCCATCATCTCCGGTGTGCTCTTTCCTCTACAAGCCTACATACCCAACAAATATCCAGACTCCGGAGCAAGAAGAAGTACTGGCAAGAGGGCTTCGAGCAACACCCGATTTGATCCCCACCATTAATTTAATTGCATGCTTCAAGCAGGCTGCACCGTCTATGTCTCGAGTATCTTCTTCATATCATCGCCAGCTTACAATATCTTCTCCGACTATTTTATCCAACAAGTTTAGCCGACCGTCTTCCTCATTTTCACCACGCTCTAACTATGTCAAATTTGAATATTTTCAAGTTTTTTACCAAACTCATCTTTACTCCTCTATTATTTGACATTTTTTTAAAAAATCAAAATTAAATTTGAATTATGCAATTGATAACCGTTTACCAATTACCATCGACCAATAGCACCCTAAAAAATTTGTGGTTTGCTGTAACTCTAAGGTAGGACCCACACAGCCACACCTACCCACTCATGATTTATTAGAGCAATAATTTTCAATCAAATCAATATGTTGTTAGGTGGCATTCGTTCATTCATTCATGATGGTGAGGTCGCGGTGTATTTTATAGACGGTCAAATCGGATTTCACACAAACTTTTATCTAACTCCTATAAAATGTTGCATTTTTATAAGTAGGTGATAAGTCGTTTATAAATTATTTTTTACGGTCCTTTAAAAGACTCACCCGCGAAAATAGATTATGAACAAATATTTTCTTAGGCGGTTGAGAATTGTGGTAAACAACTAGTGTTTTCATAAACAGTCCCTTAATCTAATTGTTTGTGAAAATGAGGCAAATTCTATATAAGATCATATAAAAAGTAGATCTTCAATCAAAATTGGTTTCTACAAATGCGTCGTGATTGTGCTTCTCTTGTTTCAGTGATAAGATGGTTACTCTGTACCTGTACCAACTGTGCAATAAAGGAGACGGAAGAAAAATATTTCTGATGGTATGTGCGGCAATTTTTTTAATAAAAAATAGTACAATATATATAGCGTTGATAGCCTTGTTAATGCAGTCATGGATAATTTCGCAGTGTTAAGTACGTGCCTAAATATATTTCATGCGTGCGGTTTGATCAGTGAAAAAAATCGACAAGTGATTGAATGGGGGTTGGTTCATCGTGTGAACAGTCGGTTCATCAGTTGTTGGGACGTTATTTTCTATTAATATTATATTTGTTTTATATTATTTTAATATAAAAATAATACAAGTTAATGAGAAATATATATAATTAAATATTAAAAAAATATAATTTTACACATAATATTATAATTATATCATAATATCACATCCCACAAATCCATAGCATAATAATTTCAAACATTTTAAATAAAGTTTATTTACAATTCATAACAATATAAAATAAACTACAATGGTTGTAATAAAATAGTTTCTTAGTCTATATAAGGCTAGTACAACTTACAAGTTGATGATAAAATGATCCCTCGTATAAACAAAGTTACAATCAGCAAAAGTATTCTATTCATTATTATCTATTTTATTTGATTGTTCGACACCACTAAAATGAATCTGAACTGAGATGCTTCCTGGTGTATTTTCACTTTGGAAATTATCATAAATTCCTTCGTCATCAATTATCATATTTTTTCCTTTGTACATTATTTTAGTTAATTATTACATGTTGAATGTGAGCTAGAGTGACTGTCAATGATAAATGGAAACCCTTTTAAACTAACATTTTTTTGCTAACACCAAACCATTTATTTCTTTAAAATCAACATCGGTTAAATGGTTCAACAAAAAATGGCTGATTTGGTCGGTTTTTGCCGGTTAAATTGCATAAGCGATCTTTTAGCAAATCCAACGGCTGGTTAAGTGTCTAGTTATGGTTTATTAGTGTTTAACTGATAGTCTGGTCTCATTTCTTTTCACTATGCCCGTAGCTTCTCTTGTCCGCTGCATACCAATGCTAGACATACAAGCCTACCTACCTACTTCCTCTACTTCCTCCATCTAGCAATAAATTGTGAATGTTTTTTTTAAAAAGTCATTTTCTTATTTTTTTTTTCTATAATAATTAAGAAAAACATGTATTTTTATATTATATATATATGATAAATTTGAATTTGAATTTGAAAATATTTTTATTTGATATTATTTTTATAATTACTCAATTAACTTTTAAATGACACCATTGACTTTTTTCACAACATTTGATCATTGGTCTTATTTAAAAAATTTATGCAAATATGCAAAAACATAAGTTATGCTTGAAATACCTTCAATAATAAAATAAATGATATTTTATATTTTTAATAACATGAATAATGAAATATTGAGATAAAAGTAAATGAAATCATTTAAAAGTTATTAGAGGCGGTAGTTGGTAACGAAAAATTCCCCATTGAATATTGCGCCAAAAACTTTATACCCCATGGACAAACATAGTAGTGTTGATAGCAAAAAATGGCATCAATGGCCGAGATTGTCGAAATATCAATTTGGGTCAAAATTACACATGTCCAGAGTCAGGCTGAAGCCCTACAGGGACGAAGGTCCATTGGGCTATGGGCTCCGAAAGCTTCTGGCCAGCCCACGGCCTTCAGCCAGGAAGACTTCGGAGGCCCACGCTGCCGAAGCTTCGGCCTGAGGAGCATGCCTCGACGGGCCTGGCCGAGGCCCACTTCGGTAGAGACAGAGTTGGATACAATTCCGGCTGAGTTTTTATCTCTATCCAAGCCGAATTATAGCAGATTAGATTAGAAGTTTGGCCCCTATAAATAGAGAGGCGAGACCAGCTTCCGAACCCCCCAACACAAATCAAACACAAAGTCATAGCTTTGATCGCATTTACTTTACCTTTATTTTTCTGTACCTCTTCGTGGGTTTGCCTAGAAGCCCTCTGCCGGCCACTTCGGAATAGTGGTAATCTTTGTTACTTCGCTTGTGAAGTATCCATTAATCTACGTAATAGATTGCTATCGCCTTGTTACTTCGCCTGTGAAGTATCCGCTAATCTGCATAATAGATTGCTACCTTCGCTACTAGTGCAACACTTAGCAAAATTTGGCTCTCAGGCCGGATTGGTACTTCGCACCTTCTCTGTTGCAGGTTTCCATGTTCGAAGCTACTTCATCGGAGGTGTTCGGACCTGAGAAATCGGTTTCGGAGGTCGTTAGGACATCCTTTGGTGATACTATGGGCTTCGACTACACGCTTCGCCAGCACACTTCTTCACGACAGGCTTCGCCACGTTCGTACTCTGCTCTGTACGAAGTTACACCCGCACAGGGCCCTCGCGTCATTGTTCCGTACTTCGCTGTATCAGAGACTTCGCGCCGAACTCCGCCGTTCGGAGGTGATTGTCACGCCCGGACCCATTCGGAGTTCATCTTCAAACGGCTTAGTCCGAACACCGAAGGCACCCTTCCGAGAGACACTTCGCACCGGATGCCGAAGGTATACTTCAACGACCCCTTCGCACCAAACTTCGAAGCAGACAGGCTCCGATCGGTTTGCTGATTTTATTCTGTTTAATATATTTTCTTTCGGCTAATTGGATTATTTTGTGTGATCTGATTGCCTGGCGACTCCACCCCCTTATCACGACTAAGGGTAGTCGGAACGTGATGTCGGTGATGCGTCACGCTTAGGCTTGTCCCTAAGTATCCGCATACTTTTAGATCGTCGAACTGACCCAAGTGCGGGGGCACCTTTCCGTGTCAACAAGTAGCTAGCAAGCTGAATAAATTACTGAATTCATAGGCCACCATTTAATTTATTTGCGAAATTCCCTGACGAGTTCACATTTTTTTGGGGCATACCAACCCATTTGTTGGATTCCTAAAAGGAAATAGTCTATAACTAGTTGTATCCCAAAATATTTCGTGGGAAACGGTTTCATGTATGTTCACTATTAGAATGAAGTGGTTTTTCATTCACCTCTTTTATACCCATTCCAATTAGAATCGATACCAAAATTCATGTATAATGTTAGAATAGAGAGAGAATATTGTGATAGCTATAACTAGTACTAATAAAAATTTTAATATCAGATCGAGAGACTGCATAGTAGTAAATTTAACGGTACTAGTCAAGATACCCAACCGATACTAAAAGCTCACGCATTAGTACTAGGTCAGCACACCAACTCATGCTAATAAACTTTAGTATCGGGTGGTATTTCGAATCGGTACTAAATCTTTTGTGATATCCCAAAAAATCTCGTGTTCCATATTTCAGTCTCTACTCTTTGGTTATTCTTCTGCCCATGTGACCAGTTAAGGGTTTAGGGTTTTTAGCTCAGCCAACCACTCATCGGCAATCTAGATCAAGCGCTAACGACATGGCAAACATCCAAAGTAGTGTCTCTGGACATTATAGTTATAGCAGTAGACCTGTCACCTCTAGGATATGTTAATTGTTTTCCTTATTTTTTAGCTATTTTAGGGTTGAATGAACACTGCGATATGATATGTTATTTAGTCGATCTGTACTACAAATCCTATGAATAGATATAGTAATCAATGTGAATAATCTTAGTATTGCAATGCACATGTGATTTATGTTTCTGTGGTGGTCGACCATTACGCCCTCAATCAAATATGTAATAGAAATACTACATCTTTAGTACCGGTTATACAATACATCTTAGTTTAATTTACAAATGTAAGTGACATAGTGCAAATGAATATATAATGTGGATTAGTTTGTTAACTTTTGTATAATCTCAAGTGAAATTGGTTTAACACAATTGTCTATTTTAGGTGCCAGCTTATGAGCCAAAGGATTCCTTCTAAAAATCGGTCATTGGCAAAGACTTTACATCGTATGTATATACATTACATTCTCTATTTATGTTGGTCACAAATTAACATCATAACAAACTAATGTGATGTATGTTATCCCACTATTATAGTTTCTACAAAAAAAATCATCATCAATCTCCATAACATTCATGAGAGTGACACTCCTGAAATATCCACAAAAGATGACTACACCAATATGATCGATATTGAAATATGTGGAGGCACGTTCTGCCTAAGTAAAGAGTGGTCTAAATTTTATTACTGAGTCCACCTAGGAGAAGGGGATCCTGTGGAACAAACAATGGGAGCCTCGCTGTCTCCCAAAGCTACCATTTTCAATAATGATGGCGGAGAGAAAGCTCCACGAGCCATAAGAGTAGACTCAAGTGATAGTGGTATATATATAACAAACTCGTATTACTTATTATAAAATACATGCCTATTTTGTATATATACTTACTGTTTTTTATAATAGTAGATGACACTACTGGATCCACATGGCTAGCTGAGAAGAAGGGAAATAGAAATCCAGGGAAGGTGACAACGACCAACTGAAGATTAGTTGTGTTTATTTTTTAAGAAAAATCATATTCATATTTTTGAGTCCATTTGTAGGCCGTACCCACTAAATAGAAAGAAAATTTGAAAAATCTAGGTTGGGATACTTGATTGGCAATGTGGAGCTTAATGGTTTTAAAATTATAAAAATATTAAATAAAGTCTGAAAAACACGAGACCTATAATAGTGCTATAATAGGATTTTAAGAAAAACGAAGATTCTTCAAGAACAAATTAGGATTTAAAAAGGGAATGGGTTGGGATTGGGAGCAAATTATTGGTTAAATCCTCATTTGAGTTTGAAACTTTGTCTACAATTAAAATACAATGTATCTTATCCCACGAACATTTGGCATTTTCTAAGTTAGGATGCCATTTTTAGTTAATTAATTATGTTTCAAGGGTTTAAATTAAAATTTTGGACAACAAGTGCATGAAAATACAACATATCTTATCCCATGAAATAACAAACACATTATATTAAGTAAATACAATGTATCTTATCCCATGAAAGATTTGAAATACAAGTGCATGAAATAACAAACACATTATATTAAGTAAAATAAAAATATAGATTATACGATACAGACTGAGTAATCTTAAAAAATCTCTACATTTTAAAAAAACTTTCTCTTTTATTTTTCTTACTTTTCTCTTTTTTACTTGTTTTTATCTTTCTTCTACCTTTCCTTCTTTCTCTCTCTTCCCTCTTTCCTCTTACCTCTTACTTTCCCTTTCTATTGCACAGAAAGAGGCACATAGTGGGGTAGTAGTGGGGTAGGCCAAGGTGGGTGGTGGTGGGCCAACGTAGCAGCCAAGGTCTAGGAAATCTCCTATTCTCCTGCTCCATCAATGTGTAGGATCATGATGTCGATTAGAGGGGGGTGAATAGGTGATTTAAAACTAAAATTTCTAAAAAACCTTAACCTTAAAATTTCGAGGCTAGGAACAAGGATGGCACAGTTAATCAACTAATTAAAGTTTTGTAATCCTAGGTTGAACGAGGCTCAAGCAATTCTACTGATTAACAAACTTGAAGTAAATTGCTTAAAAGTAAATAACACAAGTGAGATAAGGAATTGTTTCACCGATGTTTAGAAGCTTGCCGGTTTCCTACGTCACCGTTGAGGCGAATCCAACTCCTACGTCACCGAGCCACCAAACACCTTCGTCAAAGAGTGGGCAAAGTGAGAGTGGATCCAAAGTGACTCTCGAGCCTCGATCACTAGGGTTGTTCTTCCTCCACTCCGGAGTTGGTGAACACCGAGCCACTCACAAATCCACCGGGTCTCCTCCACAAAATTCTCAGAGGGATCCCCGGGCAACTCCTCCAAGCCATCTAGGAGGCGGCAACCTCCAAGAGTAATAAGCTGCACTAAGCAAATCATTTGATAAATCTACTTAACTACTGTATTTGATAAAAAAATGACTGATATATAGCAAAACTAAAAAACAATATTACTATGCTATCAATTTTGACTCCGAGCCAAAACTAAACAAATATCGCAATAACCGGCCTCGGCGCGCGCATTGCAAGTTTGATGAGTTGAATTCATAATCTACAAGTACCTGCGTGCGTTTCACGCCCTATAAATGAGTATATCCAAACATCTCATTATTTTAAATGCATACAAATTATTGACAAATGTAATACAAAAATAGTATTAGTTTGTATGTTGACTAAAAATCTGAAACACAGGAAAGTTTTAAAGTAAAAGCAACTAATTTTATCTGCACCTTCTTGATCAACCAGAGCATTAACCGTTTATTTCCATTTAACCACTCAGAGGCTACATAAAAAACAACTTGATATATATAACTCTGTTATTTATCAAAATAGCGCTCACAATGACATGACCTAAAAAAGCAGTCTCCCAAATCTCATTATACAACAATGTGGTAGTTTTGAGACTCTTCTCGAGTTTCATGGTGAGCTCACGGATAGACATACGTTGATGTCGATTAAGTAGGTCCGTTGTCTTCTTAGCAACAATCTCCTTAAGAGACCGTATTTCGTAATCATCTGCCAATTTGATAGCTATCTATTAGCCTAAGCCCTAAGGAGCAAATAAAAATACAACAGTAATTTAATTGTCTACGGTATTCGATGACCATTTTGCCTCATAAGGGCCATTTAGTCAGACATTTCAACATTTCGGTTAAATAAAATTGTACCTAAAAATCATCCATGCGGCCCTTCAATTTCTTTTTCACTGCTACGTATAAATTAGTAAGAATAAGGAATGCAAAATCGATTCGTTGCTTCAAGAATGCTATGGAATTGAAAAATCAAATCAACAATAACATTACCCCATAGTCTGCTCTCTCGATCTACTGTACATCCCTTAGACCCTTACCACATTCAGGTTTCCGCCTGTTTGATAAATTATGTTTGACAGGGGCAGCAAAGAGAGAGATAACTAAATGTTGTTATTAACAAATGACAGTGTACGTGAGATGGCTTGGTGAAATGTTTAGCAAATCCTACAAATTAGTTTTGGGGCATTACTATGTCATGCAAATGTTCATATAAATATATAATGCATATACTGAATAAGTACAATCAATTTGTTATTCACTGGATCCATAATTCCATATAACACTGTTGATGATCCATAAATATCGTATATAGAATTATAGATGCCAGAATTAAGACAGTGCCATTAGCTAATGGTGTCATGTGAGAACACACATCTTTTTCCAATTCATCAACTTTTGCCTTTGCCATGGGATAATGAGAAAATTTTAAATATGATTTTAACATACCTTTTGCCGTCGGAAGCTTATCTTAATGGGCACACCTGACTTTATTTCATGGAATGTCAAATCTATACCAAGGCAATGCTTTTGGCATAGCATTGGTTTGAAGCATGCCTATTTGTCTTAGGTTAGCACTTAGGGCTTTTTTAAAATGGAGTTTTTTTAAAGGAATTTTAAAAGATTTAGTTAAATTCCTTTAAAATTTCTATAAAATTTCTGCGTTCCAAAGGAGTCCTTAGCATGGAGATTTATTTGTCTTGAGGCTCTGCTGACAACTGTACAAAGATGATAAAGCATGGACAGAAGGACTGGACTACACACAAAGATGATGAACCACAGTCAGCATGAGTGCATGACATTGCTCCACCTGAAACTTTTTATCATGCAGTGAAGATATTTGGAGGCAATGCCCTCAGCTGAATTTTGTTTAATGATTGCATTTCCGTGTTTTCAGTTGTGCTGCCATGCTGCTATTTTAGTGTAGAGACCTCAAACCTTAGAAGCAGCACGATCTAATGATGTGTTGGTCTGCTGAATGTTTTTTTCAGTTCAAATTTTAGTCTTTCTTTGGTTGCACTGCACGATTTAAAAGTGCATGTTTCATGTGGCTGTCAAATTTTGATGGGAACAGAGAGCGTGCTGTAAGTGTTGATACTGTTGACGCTAAAATCTGTCGATAAAACACCAACGGACACTGACGTCAGTTCGGCAATCCAAAAGCACGCTAACGCCTAGTGGTGGCCCGCCAAACATCTCGTGACACTGATATTACGTTCTGACGACCCTTGACCGTGACAAAGGAAATAAAAGAGTTTGTAGACAATTAAACAATACCAAAATATTATTTAACTAACCAAGTTATAGGGAGAAACCACCCAACCAATCAAGTCAGGGTCGGTTAGACCGAGGTATACATGATGGTCAGACCGGCCAAGACGAGCCGGTCAAACCGACACTAAGCTGCCGGTCGGACCGAAGGTGCGGAGGGTTTTGCCGAAGGGGGCTTCGGCGTGCAGCGCGAAGGTTGTTGAAGGGGGCCTTCGACCTTTGGTCGGTCAGACCGAAGGGTATGAGGGCTCCGAAGGGTGACGCGAGGTGTTCGTGGGACCTCTACTTGAAGCCCGGTCAGACTGTCCTTGTGCCGTCGGTCAAACTACAGCATGTCGGCGCGTCAGATGATGGCGTGACATGGGCCAGTCAGACCAGGAGTTTGCCGCCGGTTAGACTGATAGCCTCCTAGAAACTAATCTCCGGGCACCGGCGATCGTCTTGTTGATAATGGATGAATGCAAGAGTTCTTGGCGAAGGAGATGGGATGAAAACACTACAAAAACACAAAGAGATTAGAGGCAATTCGGCCTAGAGACGGAATTACCAATAAAAACCGATAAAAGGATAAAAATTTGTTACGCGAATTGAACGGACAATTCATGAATGAATCGACAAGGATTATTGTGATTACGACACGACAGACGGATTGTTGATGGCGCAAACCAACAAAGATGGACGTTGTAGCTAATCCTAGGGCAAGGAAAGTAGATTGAAAGTAAAGAACGATTCAAGGTAAATAATAGATTGGATCTATTAGTGTTTCGGTGGTCATTGAATCGGCTTTTCTCCTATATTTATAGGGGTTGATCTTGACGTTCCTGGGCTTCTAATTGATTAATTCACGCGTCCAAGTCATTAGGATTAATTAGAGATCAAAACAACCCGAAATAAATACAATTGGATTGGACTCGGACTAGGCAGGTCTGAACGAGCCCATATGGTCGGTCTGACTGGGCCTACTATGGCCAGTTGGACCAGCCTGTGCCAATAATTGCATATTTTCAGTCCAAATTACCAATTTTGACCTTTTGACAATTTTGACCATTAATGCTATTTTTTCTATCAACACATGCCCCCATGCATTTTGGCAAACTTAGTGAGCCAAAAGCACAACGGGCCAAGAGCGATATACTCCATATCGGCCTTGCGACACTTCAAGTGTATTGCCACACACTTAGGAAATACTTTTTCAAATATCTACCATTCAAAGCTCTACGAAATCGCTCTACTTGCACAGACTCTATCAAATATGCATTACTTGGAGCAATTTCAACAACTCTAAAAGGACCTTCCAACTAGGCAACCATTTACCACACTTTCGGCTTTTAGTGCCTAAGGGCAAAATCGTCTTCCAAACCAAGTCACCTACTTGAAACGATTTTTATTTCACCTTCTTATTATAAGCTCTAGCCACTCTTCTTTTTTCTCTTTCTATACCCTCTAGAGCTTTTAATCTCTTATTGGTCACTTCTTCCAAACCATCCTTCAAAGGAACTTCATAATCACCGACCGATAAGCCATCCAGTTGAAGCAACCTTAAAAAGTCAAGATTCACCTCTATGGGTAAAACGACTTCTTGTCCATACACCAACTCATATGGACTTACCTTGGTAGCACTGTGCTTCGCTATTTTGCATGCCCACAACATCTTAGAAAACACTTCATGCCACCTTCTAAGAAACTCTTCAATCTTCTTCTTAATAAGCTTAATAACAGTTTTATTACTAGACTCGGCCTGACCATTGGCCTGAGCATAGTATGGTGAAGAGTTTATCAACTTTATACTATAATATTCAGCAAAATCACGCACCTCTTTAGAAACAAACGAAGCACCCTGATCTATAGTAAGAGTTTAGGGAATACCGAATCTATGTATAATGTGCTTCAAGATGAAATCAATTACCTCATTATGTGTCATGTTCTTGAGAGGCATGGCCTCGGTCCACTTGGTAAAGTAATCCGTAGCCATCAACATGAACCGATGCCCTTTTGAAGAGGAAGGATAAATTTGGCCGACGAAGTTCAAGGCCCAACGTCGGAACGACCATGGTTTGATAATAAGATTAAGTAAATATGTAGGAGCAAGCTGAATATTACCAAACCTTTGACATGCCTCACATCCTCTGTAATATCTAAAACAGTCCTCAGTCATAGTTGACGAATAAAAACCCGCTCTTTTGAGCATCCAACTCATTTTCTTGACCAACGGATGAGTACCCCAAGACCTTCATGTACTTCACCCATAGCAAATTTAGACTGATCGGTATTCAAAATTTTCAAAAGCACTCCATTAATTGTTCGACAATACAACTCATCGGCAAGAAACACAAATTTAAATGCTTGCCGCCGAACTTTCTGATCAACCCATTTACTAGGATCTCTCAAATATTGAATAATTAGAGTCATCCAATCATCCTCATGATTTCCTGAAGTACTTGCCAAATCCTCACTTGAATTGGCGTTCAAGTCAAAAACTTCGACTTGCCCCCCGTGCCCCAAATCCTTCTGACACAAGGCGATCAGACCAGCCATAGTGGGCCAGTTAGACCGGCTATTGTCAGTTAGCCGGCACGGGGCGGTCAGACCGGCTTGGCATGGCCGGTCAGACCGACCAGAAACTTACGGTCGGACCATGCATGTCAGGTCAGTCAGACTGATGTGACCTGTCTCGCATGGTAAAAACTTTTGACTTGATAACCAAATGCTTACTGAGCCAAATCATTTTCTACTAAGTTGGCCTCTCTAGACACATGAGAAATTTCAAAATTATCAAAAGTACCGATTATGTCTAGGCATTTGTCCAAACATCTATTTAACAAACCATTAAAGCATCAAGCAACTCTAGCTACTTGTTTAACAACTAATAGAGAATCACCATATGCATGAACATGTTTAACACGTGGAATCTAAAAGTTTAAGTCCTAGAAATAGAGCTTCGTATTCGGCTTGATTATTAGTACAAGGAAATTCTAATCGGACCGACATCTCGAAACTCACACCACTAGGTGATATGAGCACAACTTTGACACCTTTGCCATTCTTGCAAGCCGAACCATCAAAATAAAGTTTCCACGGTACTACTTCAATCAGAGCATTATCACTACTCCAATTGACATCTAAATTATTATCAACTAAAAAGTTTGCAATGACCTGGCCTTTCATAACTTTTAAGGGTTCATAAGACAAATCATAGTCAATTAAAGCATAAGCCCATTTTCCGATTCTCCCACTTAGAATCGGTTTATGCAACATGTACTCGTCTCGACATCTAACATGCGGTGACTCAAGAATGATATTATGTACTCCTTTCCCTCCACCTCTTGAGTCAACATGGCTCCTATTACGCTATCTTCTGCAACAATGTACTGTGACGCCCTGATTTTACAAAATCGGAACATTATTGAATTTCCATAGAAAAACAATAATAACAAGATGTCCATCATGCGACAACATACATACGGTCAAACATCCATGGTTCGCAGACCACATTGTGACACAAGTGTAAAATCCAAAGAAACTATGAAAACAAACTGCATGACGAACGTCTTCTTCAGGATCGTCTTCTTGACTTGGTCGCTACTCCAGACAATCTTCCTCGTAGTAGGCATCCTCCGAAGTATTTGTCCAACGGGTATGAGTACAAAAGTACTCAACAAGCCACCGAGAATGCAATAAAAATGTGGGATAAAGTGCGGAAAAGTACATTTTTTAGTTGCAGCATTTAGTGTAGTCAAATTTAATTATGCGGAATAATAAACATGAACCATGTAATATCATCTGACTCGAGGAGTACGTTTTACCTCCTCGCTCAACAGTCCTTACATGCCAAGTCATCATGCAACACTCATAAATGTAAACTAACTGCGAGTAGTCACGCAACCCGCCCTTGACCGTGGGCTCAACTTTTCGAAAAGATTTAAACTCTGATCAGAGGTGTACCACTGTACCCACAAGGCACGCACTCATCCCAAACACCCATATGTAACGAGATGACCAATACCACGGGAACTCGTGCCAAAACCTCAGCATGAAATGCTCCAAGCCGATAACACCCGCACTAGGTTTCGTCGGTGCGCCCGGCCACTCCGGGCTAATGTCACACCCCCTTTTGCGCCACGTCGGTACAAGCCACCCACAGGTGCTGCTTGACCCATCTCCATGTGGTGCCTCGAGTTGGAACACTCCATACCTTAGTTAGGACTTACCCACTAGACTTGTGGTTAGTACGGAAATGTATTACAACGGATCCTGCAAACCGGTCCTTATAGTGCCCCGGGTGCTACCGACCAATGCCCTAGATTCCACCTGGAACCCACCATGCTTACACACTTAACCAAAACTCTACCACCAATAGAATTCCAAGGATGAGAATAATGGGGATCATATAATGGAACCAAAATCTCTACGACTCATTTTTAACATATAGCAGGCGTGCCAATACATTGAACACTATCTAGTAGTACTAATAATATGGTGACAAGGAGTTTAGGCTCAATAGCATGGCTTGAGTTTGCACTTCAAGGTCGGGGATCTAAATAAATATAATGTAAGGCTTTCAATTTGACTAATGCATCTATAACCTATGTGTTTTAGCGATAGTTTAAGAAAACTAGGTTCAATATGCTCAAAAGTTTAGTGTGGTGACTTGCCTTGTTCAGCAAAAGGAGACGGGGGAACTTCTGGGTAATATTCCGGCTGCTCGGCGGCGTAGTAGTCTTCTCGATACACATAATAAACATTACATTCAAGAAACATTCAAAAATCACATAACAAACATAAAGGTTTTGATTGGGCTAAAATACTTGAATTGAAGTCATTAACTATTCTGAAATTATTATATAAATTTTTAAGACAATTTCATGGAGTTCTGAAATTTATGAAATTATATGAAATTATTCTGAAATTATTCTAAAAGACTTATGAATTTACCCTAAAGTGCCTTTTAAGTACTTTATTAAATAAAAATAAAATGCTCAAGGTAAACCAACTGTTTTTATTGCATAAATATGTAGAGAATAAAAATATAAATTTTCTGGAATTGAAATGGTTAAATTTGGAGTTAAAATGAGCAAGATATGAATTTTTGAAGTTTAAAACCATTTCTAGAATTTAATTTAAATTAAAAACAGTCGTCGGTCCACGGTGAACCGAATCCACCGTGAACCCGCGCACTGTGCGCGTGCGCCGGATCACAGATTAACGTTGGATCGTGATCGAGCGGGTGCGGGTGAGGCGGGGGTGTTAAGTGGACGCAGACGACCACGATTAAAACACCGAACCGGCACGCGATGGATGGCTCACATTAACCGAAGGGTTTAAATAGAACGGACGCACGAGATTAGAACATAACGTTTCACCGAGATCTGACGGGCCAGATTAAACCGAGGGATCGATTTAATCCCGACTATCGGATCATGATCGTGCGGTCACGGATGAATCCGACACGGCACGGATACTTTACCCATGCCGGTCACCTTCTCCGGCGATGGTGATGGTCTAGCGGCCATGGTGAGCGACGACGACTGGAGCTAAGGGCTAAAATAGAACTAGTATAGCGTAGCGGTCAAGATGGTACTGTTGGCGAGGCTTGCGGTCATCGGAGTGTAGCCGGCATCGAGCGGGGGCGGCGAAGGTGTTCGGGTCCTTGTCGGCGTCGGGGTTCCGGCGGGTCTCATCAGCGAAGGAGGGGTGGCCGAGGTCAGGGTGGTGTCGACGGTCATAATGGTGCGGTCGTCGAGTATGGGGGAGGACTCCGGCGATGGCGAGCGGTGACTGGAGTGGGGGTGGCGGTGTGGCGTTAAAACTTGGAGCGTAATCGGTGGTGTGGCGGTGCTAGCGAGGGGGTGAACGTGGGGTGCCAGAGGCTTAAATATGGACGCCGGCGGGGGTCAGAGGGGGCGTAATCGGGGGAGGCCGAGAGTAAACGCTCTTAACGCCAGTGAGCCCTTTCCTTGCATGCAAGTGATGGTCCCGGGACGATGACGCATCTGCGTAATGGGGGAAACCATCGACGTATCACGAGGAATTAAATGCCGATGTCAATTTGGGGAGCGGGGCACGGCGGTGGCGGATCGGCGTTTAGGGTTTCTGCTGGCGAGGGGATTTGGGGGTGGATCCCACGGGGAAGATGGATTCGATGCGTGGGCCACGGTGGACGGTGGGGCGTGGGGACACGGGCGTGGCAACGGGCGGGGCTGACAGGTAGGTTCGAGCTCAGCCGAGAGGGGGAAGTTGGCGCCGACAGGTGGGGCCATAGCGTTGGGCACACGCGCGGAGGGAGGGGGGTCGCTGATGAGCGGGGCCCGTATGTCAGTGAGGGGCACGGGAATGGAGTGGGCTTAGCCGGCTGGTTGAGGGAGAAAGGGGGAAAGGCGGCCATTACTGTTTAAATTCATTTTTCAATAAATATAATTGCTGAAATTCGTTTAAAATGTTTGGGTTGCTTCCAAGGGTGATAAAAATTTGTAAAAATTCTCAAAAATAGGTCTTGGCCTTGGGATCACATATAAATTTTCTTAGGCTCTGGTTTGGACATCTCCTCTAGGTTTTAGTTTATTTTGGTAGAAATAGCCTTAAAGGAAATTCAAGAATAAACTTTTTCAGAAAAATATAATTAAATTGTATTTTTGTTCCTTTCAAAATTAGGGGTGTTACACGTACAGCTGAGATGGAATCCCGACTTTTGGTGCTCTTACCACAGGTGGTTATGACAAGCACTCCTTTATTTGATCAAAAGCACACTGCTGACTTGCCCCCTAAGTGAATTCGGCTTCATTCTTTAGCCAAAGTATGAGGACAAAAGCATCAATCTTGTGAGACAGGTTAGATATAAAGCTGCGGAAATAGACACATCAGCCAAAACAATCTGGGCTGAAGTGTCAGCTGGTACAACTTCTACATTGTCGCCATCCCACTGGATCAAACACTGGTGCAAGGTAGATGGAATACAACAATTTGCATGAATCCAATCACATCCATGTAGTACACTATAGTTACCTTGCACGTCGACCACGAAGAACACTATCGGCAACGTCTTGTTGCCCACCGTCAACTCCAAAGAAAGTATGCCTTTGGCCTTAGAGCTCTCTCTATTGAAGTCGTCCAACGTCAAGTTGGTCTTCATCAAGTCGTCTTCATTTCTGCCGAGCTTCTTCAATAGTGAGTATGACATCAGGTTGACGGTGGCGCCTCTGTCTATGAGCATCCTAGAGATTAGCTTCCCGTCGATGTGTCCTCGGACGTACAGGGGTTTCAGTTGACGAGCCGACTCCTCAGGTTTCTCGAAAATAGCTTCACGTGGGTTGAGGTTTAGTTGAGCGACCAAACTCAGCGAGGAGCATCACCACATTCACATCCATCGGCTGAGGGGGTCGCCCCACTAAGATGGGTGTGTAGTTGTCGTCGAGCATGTCGCCTTCATCGTCGCTTGGAGTAGGAGTCGGGTTGTTTGCGGCAACCGGCTTGGGCTTACATACCTACTTTGGTACTGGTCAGGGATGAATCTCCTCGAAAATTACGTCGTGCTCATCCTCGACCTTCTTTTCCATCATCTCCTC
Organism: Zizania palustris; assembly: GCA_019279435.1. Classification (NCBI taxonomy): domain Eukaryota; kingdom Viridiplantae; phylum Streptophyta; class Magnoliopsida; order Poales; family Poaceae; genus Zizania; species Zizania palustris. The sequence goes on along the minus strand of JAAALK010000289.1, from coordinate 57,230,379 downwards.
GGCTCGAAGACGCTGTAGCCACCTCTTTTAGTACTTGGTCATGCCTAGAGGTGCCCATGAAGGTTGTGGCTTCGTGCTGGCCGCCATGAACTTTCTCCAAGAATTTTTGGCTGAATGGGAAACACCCGGATCGGCCTCAACATTTTTATGCTTGGTGGGAGTACAAACTTGTACCCTATCAATATGACTGACCTTACTAGTCTAGTCTGACCGGGCCCTGTCGGTTGGATCGACCATGGTGGGCTGGTCTGACCGGATATTGCCAGAAGACTGAGAAGGACCGGTCAGACTAGCCATAGTTAGACCGACATGCTCCTGAAGCTGCGGTTAGACCGACATGCTCTATCTTGGTTCCCTTCTTTGGTTCACTTCCATTTTGTTGGGGATAAGGATGTCTTGGGAGCCCACTTTGACGACAATGGCAAATATGACACAAAAGCATATCGTTCAAGGTATAAGATGAAGGCTCAACAAAAACTAATCGAGAGCACGACGGATAGCCTCAATTGCCTGTAGCAGGATATCTTGAAGGGCGCGATGCCGATGTTGCGCATGGCGGACAGTGCAAGTGAGATGGTTTTTCTGGTCTTTGATTCGAGCCGAGAATGTGGCTAGAGAACTTTCCTTCTTAGTGATCTTCGTCCGAACCCCGTCTAGCTTCGACACAAGATCGGCCTCATCCGCTTATGCCTGGTCGAGTGCCAGTGACGTGGCCGTCGACTCGTCCCGGATACCCTCTAGAAGGGTGCCCTCAGTAAGCACCGCCTTGTCATGGACATTGATTGCCTCCCGCTGCAACACATGGCTGGCTCAATCGGACATCTACTTCACCTCCCGCTACATGTCTAGCCGGTGGAACTCTAGATATGTAGCTGGCGTAAGGGCGTCAACCAACTCTAGCGGGAGGCGGTCCAGGATGTCGTTGAAGCGACCTCGTATCAGACCAAAGTCATTGACTAGAACCTGCACCGAGTCTTCTAGCCGATGTAGTAGGCCTGATAGTACGTCCTTCACCTATATGGCAATCAACTCATGGCTGACGAAGGTGCACCGGTGGCATACTCATCTTCCATCTATAGCCTGATGTCGAAGGGGAATTGCTAGGCTAATGAGTGATAAAAGGAATAAAGTTAAAACAGAAGCTAACCCCACCGAGAAATCAAATGCGAAGTACTCACGTCAGCAAGGTTAGCAGGAGTGGCTGATCATAGAATTCTATCGACGAAAGAAGCGACAGTGTCGTCCTCAGCTACCAGAAAAGTGAGGGACCCCTCTTCTCCAAGACTACCTTAGGGAGTAGATGCACCCGTGACACCCGACATCAGCTGTGGTCAGGGCCGATGTTAGATACACATAAGGCAACAAAGAGACAAAGTAAGAAAAGTACCTGATTAGGGCTCGAAGCAGGAGAAACCCCAGCATCAACCAGTACGTCTTCCGATGCTGCGGCTGCACCAGCCACATTGGCTGATACACCAAAATCGGAAGGGATAGCCCTTGGAGTATCGGCCTCGATGTTGGTTTCCACCGTAACACCTCTAACATGCAGGGTTGGTTGTACACTGATCCGATTGTCGATCACCCGGTCAGAAGCTGCGTGAGGAGACATAATGATGGGGGAAGAAGGCTGAATAGGGAAAACAATTAGGCATCAAGAACGCATAGCTAGTATACAACACAAGGAGGGAAACATAGCTTGGCTACTGGAGGCACATTGATAGCAACCACGGCTTGCTTAGGCAGAGGAGTGGGTGGCGTTGACTGAAGAAAGAATAGATAATTTACAAAGATAAGATGAAATTCACCAAGCGTGGCAGAAAACAAAGTCAAAAAGGTACCTGTCCAGATCAGGCTCTAGTGGATCGATGCGCTCCCACATGTGGCGCCTTGCGCTTGCGCTAGGAGTTTGACCTGCTTCTTGGCGAGTAAGTCTGCAGGGGTAGGGGCCCCACTGTCCAGGGTGCTAATGGATGATTGTGGCTAATAGTCAATAGGACGACCACTTTGGCTCATCGGCAGAGCATCCACGTCATCCTCCTACACGATACAAGGATAAGTAAGAAATAGAATAGTAAGCAAGACAAGCAAATGGGTTAAGCTATATGTGTTTACCGATAAAGAGTCATCGAAGTTGCAAGGATGCAAGCGCTTGCGTTATGTCCTTGAGTGCCGATTAAACAAGTACAACATCCACTCACCCCACCACTCGACGAAGTTGGCAGAGCTGATGGTGAAAGCCAATCATGGGGCAAGATCGACGTAAGGCACTTGGCCGACCACCCAAGAAAACTGGTTGTACTTCGAACTTGGATTCGGTCAATGAAGAATAAGTAAGGAGGGAGTTGGAATAATCCTAATTGTCACGAGTAGATAGTTGGATGATAGAACTCATAGTAGGCTCTATGGGAAGTGAAATTAATGGGTAGGGGGCATAGAGTTATCAAGGTTTTGAAGATTTTGGTGGATTCCTCATCCCGGCCTACATCGGCCAGGAGGAACCCACGAGGGTATTCATACTTGGCTAAAGACTTGTAGGCGAATCAAACAGTCCTCTCATCTCAGAAGCCACAGTAAAAGGCGGCGAAGCTTAGACTCAAGGAGTCAGGAGACATCCAGAAAGTAAATCGATAGGCGGCCGCCTCGCCTAGAGAGGAACACTGACGGTAGGATGGATTGGCCAATTCAAGGTAATCGGAGGAGAATTCCATCAATTCAAGAGGGGTTTCGATGATCACTTCGGTGGTATAGATGTTGAGCCAGAGCTGTAAGAACCACTAGGGGCCGCCGAAGTGGCCGACGGATTCGCGAGCCGATAGATTAGCTGATACCTGATGGAGAAGGTGATAGGTACTGCCAAGGAGGTATCGGTCGATGGGGATCTTCTTCTTGGCAGCAAGTTGCATGGCCAAGAACTGTAGATGGGCAGCTGGACCTAGAGTATATCCGCAGAACACGAAACACTCTAGCTAAAGGTTGAGGAAGGCCACATGTTCCTCGGTTTCGATGGGGCCAGTCTTCTTGTTGTGCTTCATGATGTATTTTCCCCAACCACCAGTGGATTTGACACTAAGGTGTTGGGTTGGCTTGGAGCAAAAAGAAAGAGGGTTGCAAGGGGAGATAATATCAAGGGAGGTCAAGGTGAAGACATCGGGCCATGCCCAAAAACAAAAGTGTTTAGGGTATCAGACTAGAAGTAGCAAGCGGCAGCAAGAAGTGGCTCATTCTTTTAAGGTTCGGTGACGGAAAGGCTGATACAGTGGCTGATGCTGATTTTCTCCCAAGATGGGAAGTTAATGGCCAATATCCTAAGGTACCAATTGTGCCAACTAGGAATATGCGGACGTTTTCCTAGAAGAACTATCAGGAATGCCACCCAAGAGGGACATTGAATTCAGGATCAAGCTCATCCCCGGAACCACGCCCATCTCCAAGCGATCATATCGGATGGCCGCAAACGAACTAGAAAAATTGAAAATTAACATTGAAGAGCTTGAACAAAAGGGATATATTCGACCGAGTACCTCGCCTTGGGGAGCATCGATCATATTCGCCATGAAGAAGGATAAGAAGAAGAGGATGTGTGTGGTCTATAGGGCTTTGAATGATGTAACCATCAAAAACAAGTACCCGTTACCACACATCGACGACTAGTTCTACCAGCTCAAAGGATCCTTAGTCTTCTCTTAGATCGACCTCGGATCGAGCTACCATCAGCTCAGGATCCGAGAGGAGGACATCCCCAAGACCGCATTCACATGAATATGATGAACATCGTCTTCATGTAATTCTTGGACAAATTCATCATAGTATTCATCGATGACATCCTCGTCTACTCCAAGAACAACGAAGAACATGAAACCCATCTCCGTCTAACTTTAGGAAAGTTACGGGAGCATCAGTTATATGCCAAGTATAGCAAGTGTGAATTCTGGTCATCCGATGTGAACTTCCTAGGGCATGTCATATCTGCTAGAGGGATAGCAGTGGACCCAACCACCGTGGAAGTAGTAAAAAACTCGTTACAACCCAAAAATGTATCGGAGATCTAGAGTTTTCTATGATTGGACGGATATTACCGGCGCTTCATCGAAATTTTTTCCAAAATCACCAAGCCCATGACCAGATTGTTATAGAAGGAAGTAAAGTTCGAATGGATCCTAGCCTACGAGGAAAGCTTCTAGTCCCTCAAGAAGAGACTCGTATCATCCCTAGTGTTGACACTACCAGACATCAAGAAAGACTTCCACATCTACAGTGATGCCTCTCGCCTGGGACTAGGGTGTGTTATCATGCAAGACGGGAAAGTGGTATCATACGCATCATGACAATTGAGACCGCATGAGTTGAACTACCCCACGCACGACTTAGAATTGGCTACAGTAGTCCACATGCTGAAGATATGAAGGCACTATCTTGTCAGCAATAGATGTGAACTTTTCACTGACCACAAGAGCCTCAAGTACATATTCACCCAGCCCGACCTAAACCTTAGACAAAGAAGATGGTTAGAACTAATTGAGGATTATGACCTAGGCATCCACTACCACCTAGGCAAGGCAAATGTGGTGGCTGGTGCTTTAAGTCGAAGGAGATACTACAATGCCCTCACAGTACGAGATCAAGCCCCTCTGCTATACCGAGAAATGGAAAGGCTGAAGCTAGGAATCAGTATCTTGAGAATACCTCACCATCCAAGAGGCAAGACCTATCTTAATGGACCAAATCCATGAAGCATAGAAAGAAGATCCCGACATAGCAGATATCCAGAAGAATATGAGAAAGGGAAAAGCCCTAGGCTTCTCCGAAAATGAAGACATCACCATATGATTTAGAATCCGTATGTGTGTACCCAACCGACCAGAGCTAAAGGTCCTTATCCTCAAAGAAGCCCATGAAACCTTGTAGTCCATACATCCGAGGAATACTAAAATATACCAGGACTTGAAGGAGAAGTACTGGTGGATGAGTATGAAGAGGGAGATCGCCGAATATGTAGCAAGATGCGACACGTGTCAGTGAGTCAAGGAGGAGCACTAGAGACCTACCAGTCTATTGCAACCCCTCAAGGTCCCCAAATGGAAGTTGGAAGAAGTAGGAATGTACTTCATCACTGGACTACCCAGAGCCGAAGCTGGATATGAATCCATTTCGGTGACCATTGATCAACTCACCAAGGTAGCTCACTTCATCCTCGTCAAGACGACGTATAGTGGTCCAAAGCTAGCAGAATTATACATGGCCCAGATCGTGTGTATACACGGAGTCCCAAGGAAGATAGTATCTGATCGAGTCAGCCAGTTCACCTCCAAGTTTTGGAAGAATCTTTAGGAAGAACTTGGCACCAGAATAAACTTTAGTATGACATACCATCCTTAGACGGATGGTCAAATTGAGAGGGTAAACCAGATACTAGAAGACATGCTCAGAGCCTGCGCCATAGATTTTGTCGGAATGTGGGATAAGAGCTTTCCCTACGCAGAGTTTTCATACAACAACAGCTATCAAGTCAGTTTATAGATATCCCCTTTTGAGGCCTTGTATGGACGAAAGTGCCGGACGAGGCTACTATGGGATCAAAGTGGTGAATCTCAGTTGTTTGGTTCGGACATTTTGCGAGAGGCCGATGCTAAAGTCAAGATCATCAGAGACCGATTGAAAATAGCACAGTCCCATCAAAAGAGCTATGGTGACAACCGACATATATATTTAGCATCCGAGGAAGGCGATTATGTCTATCTTCGAGTCACTCCCCTTCAAGGCACTCAGAGGTTCAACATGAAGGGAAAGTTAGCTCCCTGTTATGCTAGATCTTTTCTGATCCTGCGTTGGCATGGAGAGTCGCATACAAGCTGGAGCTACCACCCTCCTTAGCTAGAGTACATGATGTGTTTCACGTCTCCTAGTTGAAGAAGTGTCTATGAGTACCCACCGAACGAGCAGATCGTCAACAACTCGACATTCAAGGAGACCTGACCTATATCGAAAAGCTCGTCCAGATCCTAGAGGTCAAGGAAAGAGTTACCAGGAATCGAGTAGTCCGTTTCTACAAGGTTCAGTGGAGTAACCACCCCGTTGAAGAAGCCACCTCGGAGAAACAAGATGACCTAAAAGCCCAATACCCCGAGCTATTCTAGGAACCTTCCGAATCTCAGGACAAGATTCTCTGTAATGGGGGTAGGTTTATAACACCCCTGATTTTTGGAGCAATAAAATAAATACAGAAAAAACAGAATTTCCAGAAAATGTTTATTTTAATTCTCATAAAGCCACAAATGCCTAAATAAATAGAATCTAGAGAAATAATTAAAATCATGATCTGAAAAATTTATGTTATGTTCCTAAGACCAAGATATAATTTTGGGAATTTTTACAAATTTTTCCAACCTTTGCTACTAGCCCATGATTTAAAACTCAATTTCTGCAATTACTTTTATTCAGAAATCAATTTAAATTCTATTGGGCCACTCGCCTCGTTTCTCTCTCTCTGGCCAGCCCAGCCCACCAATCCCCGTGAATCCTCACTAACAAGTGGGCACCGCCTATCAGCGCGCTCAGCCTTACACCCGAGCCCTGGCCCGCTTGTCACTCTCCTCCCCTCATAGCTTGCGCACTTTGGCCCACCTATGGGCGCTGACCATTGCGTAGTTAGCCTTCTCCCGTTCATTGACCGGTGGCCCTGCCATGTCAATCTTTATCAACCTCGAGCGCCTCCGTCGTGGGCCCATGCTCTGATTAAATGCCGGAATTAATCCACTGTTACACTCGCACTTGAATGCCCTCGGATTCCCTCGTCGTTAAGCCCAGAGCACCGCAATCAACCAGATTAAAACCTCACTGGAGTAATTAGGTTTTTTCCCTCGGTTTCCCGCTTTCTCGCCGATGTTCGCCTCGCTAGAGCTCTATAAAAAGACCCCCGAGCACACCGCGTTCCACACCCCTCTCTATTTCCCTCCCTCGCTAAGACAGAGAGCTAGCATCGCCATTATGCATCACCGCTCTGGTTCGTGCTCCAGCTGTCGCTCGCCATCACCGGAGTCCTTCCCTCGCCCAGCCGAAGACACCGGAGTGATCCTCACCCACCGCTGCATCTCAGCCACCACTCCGATCGAGCCCTTCACCGCTGGAACCCCATCGCCATCAAGGACCTGAGGTTCCACCGTCGCCCCCACCCATTGTCGACCTCGTCCAATCGACCCCGAGCCTCGCCGACAGTACCCTCGTGATCCCCTTGTTACCCTGATCCCGTTTTTAGTGTTAGCTCGCCATACCGACCATCGCTGTCATCGCTAAGGTCGTCACCTTTATTGGTCATCGGAGAAGATGACCGGTACGGGTAAAATCACCGGACCGTGTTGGATCTCACCACGACCGCACGATCACGATCGAACGGCTGTAATTAAATCGCATAAGAGGTTTAATCCTAGCCGCTTGATCTGAACTAATGGGTACCGAGTGATCTCAATTGTTCATTTTCACTTAAAGCCCGCCGACTCACAGCACAGTGCTGTGAATGCAGTCCACCATTGACCGAAGGTTGAATTAGAATTTAAAATAAATTCCAGAAATTGATTTAAACTTTAGAAATTCATATCTTGCTCAAATTAACTCCAAATTTGACCATTCAAATTTCAGAAAGTTTATCTTTTTATTCTCTTCATGTTCTTCCATTAAAATGTATATGTTTACATTGGAAAATTTATATTATTTAATTGGGATTAAAATAAAATTGAAGAAATCATTTTATAACTTCAAAAATTCATAACTCCTTTAAATTAACTCTAAAAAAATGATAACCGACTGTGTGTACCCAAGCACCTAGAGCTAAAAGTCCTTATCCTCAAGGAAGCCCATGAGACCATGTACTCCATACATCTGGGGAGTACTAAAATGTACAAGGACTGAAGGAAAAGTACTGGTGTGTCAGTATGAAGAGGGAAATCGCTGAATATGTGGCCAGATGTGATACTTGTCAGCAAGTCAAGACAAAGCACAAGAAACCTACCGGTCTTTTGGAAGCCCTCAAGGTCCCTGAATGGAAGTGGGAAGATATAGGAATGGACTTCATCACTGGACTACCCAGAACCCAAGCCAGATATCACTCCATTTGGGTGATCATTGATCGGCTTACCAAGGTAGCTCACTTCATCCCCGTGAAGATGACTTACAATGTCCAAATAAATAAATATCTAGTGATATAATCCAAACCAAGGTCTGAGAAAATTATATTGTGTTCCTAAGACCAAGATACAATTTTGAGAAGTTTTACAATTTTTTCCAACCTTTGCTCCTAGCTCATAATTTTTAAATTATTTTCAACAATTATTTTTATTCAAAAATGAATTTAAACTGTATTGGCCTACTCCACTTTCCTTTCCCTCTCCACGGTCTGCCCAACCCGTTCTCCCCCACAACCCCCACTGACATATGGATCCCGCCTGTCGGCACGGATGGCCTCGCACCTGAGCCCTGCCCCACCTATCAACCACTACCCCCTCTCACCGCGCGCGCCTTGGCCGACCTGTCGGCGCCGACCGTTGCACCCTCATCCCCTCTTCCACCACTGAAAGTAGCCCTGCACTATCAGTCTTCGCCTACCTCACGACCTCATGCCCCCGAGATCCCCGATCGCCGCCCTTACTCCTGGATCTCCTCCACCGTGGACCCAAGCTCCGATTAACGCCTGTGAGTTAATCGCCGTAATCCCCCACACATTTTCCCTCAGATTCCCTCACGTTTAATCCACTTAATCGCCATAATCCACCTCATCGGAGTTACACCCCTCTCGGCATTAATGGCACCCCAGCCCCTCCTCTCGACATCGATGTACTATATAAATCCCACTGAGCACCGCACCCAGCCATGCCACTTACTTCCCATCCCTCGCCTGAATCGAGCGCCACATTGTCCAATTTGCGCCGCTCCTCTATCCTACCTCTAGTCGCCGCTCGCTGTCACAGGAGTCCGACCTCGCCATCGTCGACCACCCCGTCATGACCACCGTCACCTCCCCGACCTCAGCTCCCACTCCGCACGAGCTCCTCGCCGCTGGAACCCCCTAGCCGACAAGGACCCGATCCTATCCGCCACCCATGCTCGTCGCCGGCCTCAACCCATCGACCACCAGCTGCCATTCCGGTACCGTTGAACTTCCCCCACTATTCTCTTTCCATTTATGCCCTTAGTTCCGACTGTCGGTCATCGCCGTCGCCGGTGTGGCAACCGAACGCTTCGGCCATCGCCAGAGAAGACGACCGACTTAGGTAATTACCATGTGCCGTGTCGGATATCATCTCGGCCAAACAATCTCGATCGGACGGCAGGAATTAAATCGCATCTGAGGTTTAATCCTGGCCACTTGATCTTAAAGAAAGGGTATCGATGCATCTCAGCTGTCCATTTTCATTTAAAAGCCACCAACTCATAGCACAGTGCTGTGGACTAGAGGCTGAATTAGGATTTAAAATAAATTCCAGAATTAGTTTAAACATTAAAAATTCATAACTTCCTCAAATTAACTCCAATTTTGACCATTCAAATTTCAGAGAGTTTATCTTTTTATTCTCTTCATATTAATCCAATAAAATTTAAATGTTTACCCTGGAAATTTTATATTATTTAATTGGGATTAAAATAAAATTGAAGAAATCATTTTATAACTTCAAAATTCATAACTCCTTGGAATTAACTCTAAAATTACCATTCCAACTTTAAAAAAACTTGTCTTTTTATTATCTTCATGTTTATCTAATAAAATTCATATGTTTAAACTGAACTTTTATATGGTTTTAATTGAAATTAAAATAAAGTCCTATAAATTCTTTTAAACTTCCAAAATTCATAACTTCTTTGAATTAACTCTAAAACTGGCCATTCAATTTCAAAAAGTTTATCTTTTTACTCATTACATGTTCAGCCAATAAAATTTGTATGATTGTACTGTTGATTCCATTGTTTGTTATTGTTTATTCTTCTCGTTTTCCATACTGAGACGATTACGACGCCTTCAGGGAGTCGGAGTATTTCCTTGAAGTCTCCCCTCCATCCTTTACTGAACAAGGCAAGTCATCAACCCCAATTTTGAGCATATTGAACCTAGCTTTTAATGAAATAATGCTAAAACTCATAGGTTATATTTGCATTAGTCAAATGAATAGCCTTGCACTATATTTATCAGATCCCTGACCTTGATGTGTAATCCCAAGCCATGCTATCAAACCTGAATTACTTGTCACCATGATACTTAATAATATTAGAACTATCTAATGTATCAACACAACTGCTATAGCATTAAAAAAATGAGTCGGAGATACTTGGATTCTCATATATGGTCCCCGTATTTCTCTCACCCCGGTGAGAAACCAAGTGAGGCTTTCACTGTGGTTCTAGTTTTATGATGAGTGATTGACAAAGTTGACTATGTTGATTGGTGCTTGTCTATGTATGGGTTGCATGGAAGTGTGTGTTTTGCTTGTCTAGTGTGTGCAGGGTTGAGATGCTTGTCAACTGTCAATGGCAAGTGATTAGAGTTAGATAGGGATTATAATGCCAGATGATCAAGGATGCCAATTGAAGTTGAAAGTGATCTTAGGCATACGGATGGAAAAGAAGCAAGACATGACAGAACTATTGATCAAGATGAAATGTTGATCAAGTCTGCGAAAGGGAAGCCAGTGCAAGTGACAAGGCAGCTCGAGGGATCGAGAGCGGGAGAGACTTGCTGGCAGTTGAGTTCACGTACTGATGATACATGTCGAAGATTTGGGAGGCTTTGTTAGTTTTTGCTGAAAACAATAACATCTCAAAATGTTTTTAATTTCAATAAATAGGAGTTAATTTTTCGTTTAGTAATTTAGATTAAGTGTAATGTTTTAGTAATTTTCGGAATATTCAAATTCTGAAAATATATTAAAAGAATAGGATCAATATTGTAATAAATTAGGGGTAAACATTAATGATTTTTTCAGAATTTATAATTCTAAAAATACATTATGGCATTTAGGTAAATACTCACAACTTTATCCCAAATGGCATTTTGGGGATTAGTTTAATGGGCTATCCTATATAAAGGACCCATTCCTAAAGGTTAGGGTTGCTCTTTGTACATTAAACCAGAAATTTAGTCCCATTTTGTGATATCTTTTGTTCTGAAATTCTGTTTACTTTTGTGCTATAATTCAATTTGTGCAAGCCATGTGTTGATAGCAAAAAATGGTATTAATGGTCAAGATTGTCAAAATATCAATTTTGGTAATTTGGGCCAAAAATACACATGTCCTGGATCAGACCGAAGCCTTACAGGGCTGAAGGCCCATCGAACATTGGGCTTCAGAGGCATTTTAGAGGCCTGCTACCTTTGGCCCGAAGGCCTTCGGAGGCCTGCCTCACCGAAGCTTCAGCCTGAGGAGACGGCTTCAGCAGGCCTTGCTGAAGGGCCACTTCGGGACAGCTTTAGAGATAGAGTTTGAGTCTGATTCTGGCTATTTTATCCCTAAAACATGATTAGGTCGAATCTTACCAGATTAGCCTTAGAGATAAGAAGACTAGCCCTTACAAATATAGGGGTGAGGCCGGTTCATTAGACCCCCCCAACACAAATCAACTTCAAACCCTAGTTTGAACCGTACTTTTACTTTTCATTTATGTTTCTGTACTACCTTCATGGGTTTGCCTAGAAGCCCTCCACTGACCACGTCGAAACCGTGGTAAGCTGTGCTACTTCGCTCGTGAAGTACTCATTAATCTACGTAACAGATTGCTATCACCTTGTTACTTCACCTGTGAAGTATCCGTTAATCTACGTAACAGATTGCTACCTTCGTTTCTCTACTGCAACACTTAGCAAATTCGGTCCGTAGGATGAATTGGCACTTGATCTCTGTTCTGTTGTAGGTTTTCACGCTCGAAGCCCTTTCGCTAATGGTGTCTGGAGCCAGGGGACTGGTTCCGGAGGCACGCACAGGTAGGAGGCCAAGATGACATTGAGGAGCAGATCCGTGTGCTATTTAGGGAGTGCACCGGTTTCATGCCTAGGGGTCGGGCTAGGGTTTACCGGAAGCCGTACCCCGACCATTTTGACACTATACCATACCCTCACGGGTATAGAGTCCCTGAATCCACCAAGTTCGATGGTGAGGGTAGCAAAACCACACTAAATCATGTTAGTCAGTTCTTAGCACAATGCGGAGAAGCTAGTGGGTCAAACGCTTTAAAACTTAGACTATTTTTTCTCTCACTATCCAACACTGCTTTTACTTGGTTTTCGGCGCTCTCGTCGAACTCTATCCAGACATGGGCCGAATTGGAACAAAAGTTCCATGACTATTTTTATACGGGTGAAACAGAACATAGGCTTCCACACTTGACATCGGTCAAACAGAAATCTAGTGAGAGTGTCTTCGAGTACGTCAAGCGCTTTAGATATACTAGAAACCGATGTTTTAGTCTCAACATTTCAGAGAGAGATTTGGTGGATCTAGCTTTCAACGGGTTGCGTTTTGAGATTAAAGAAAGGCTAGACAACCAAAACTTTTTAGAAGTTAGAGCATCTCCAAAAGACTCTCAAAGTTAAATTTTGGCAATCTAGATCAGAAAAAGTACTCCAAAAGACTATCCAACTGAATGGCTAAGCCATATGGTTGGCCAAATCTCTCCACTCGCTGGCCAAATTTGGCCAGCCAACTAGGCTGGCTATCCACGCCCAGCGTCCCTTGCATGCACGAAAAACAAACGTAAGAATGAAAGGGGAGGAAGAGAAAGAAAGGAGAAGAGAGGAATGGAAAAAATAAAAAAGATTGTTTTTACATTTTTAAAATATGAAAATTTTAAAATTTTATAACTGAATATTTTAAAAATAAGTTAAATATTTAAAAATATTTTTAGATTTATAAAATTAGAATTTAAAATTTCAAAAAGAAACTAAATCTTTAAAAAAGAAGAGAAAAAATAATTTGAAAATTTGAAAAATTGAAAAATTGAAAATTTATAACTTGGGGATTTCAAAAAGAAGTCAAATATTTAAAAATCAAATATTTTGAAATATTTTGGGATTTTAAAAGTGATGAGTAATTTTTTAGAGAGTTGAAAATAGAGAGTCTGTTGGAGTGTATAGTAGATTTGGAGAGGAAATTTTGGAGAGTTGGCTAAAATGGATAAATGGAGAGTCAAAGATAGAGAGACTTTTGGAGATGCTCTTAGCCAAGTTTTGCATTAGGCTCTGGTCCAAGATGGCCGAGCCAAAGATAAAAGGTTTGTTAAAACATTGAACAAGCCTAGGGCTGAAGTCCACATTATGGAACACTCCGACGTGGAAGAGTCAGAGGAAGAAGAATATTCAGCTGACATGTATGCAGTTGAATGGGTTTGGAATGCTAAGAGCAAACCCATCACTTGTTCTTAGTTACGGCCGTATCCCACTAAGAGTCATCCTAGAGAAGTCAAATACTCATTTGATATAACTAAGTGCGATAAAATATTTGATTTTCTCTTGAAGAACCAGCTTCTCGGGTTGCCTAAAGGACAAGTAATTTCATCCGCCGACGAGCTAAAGAAATTCCCCTATTGTAAGTGGAAAAGAAATGTCAGCACATCTCCTTTAGCTAGGTCTCGAAAAAAACCGAAGGTGACGTATCTGATGCTGTTGAATAAACATCATAAAAAAGCCAAGGATATAGGCCCCCATGCAAAAAGGCTAAGACAGTTGAAGGGGCCAAGGCAGTCAGGAGGTGGCTTCGGACCACATTGGCCAAACCCTCCGCACGGTGGCTTCAGACAACATTGGCCGAACCCTACGCAGGAAGAGTTTGGCCCCCAATGGCCAAACCCTTCACACAACGAACTCGGACCCCAATGGCCGGACTCAACTCCGCTCTTCGCGAACCCTCCGGCGGGAGGCTTTGGCCCACAATGGCCGAACATACCTCCAGCCTGGCAGGACCCTTCACTAATATGGTCCAAAATACCTTCAACATGGCCGAGCCCACCTCTAGGTAATGGGTTCGGCTCGCAATGGGTGAAACCGCTAGAGCCACCAATGCCTCTGCAATATAATTGGGAAGGGACCCCATGAGCTCCGCACACCTTGCCCCTCGAATACCCTTCGCAGTATAACATTGCCTCCTGTTTTCCTCTAGAGTATTATAATTGGCAGGAACAAACAGACGCGGTGAAGGGAGAAATCTTCCGTAGGCTATGGATGCGAAGGACGGAGCCAAGGGATATGGATGCGAAGAGGCGAAGGAGGAGGAGTCTGAAGCCATCACCATCAAGGTGGGGTCTTAGGAAGTCCCAATCCCAAAGGCCCCTTCACCAAAGCCTGGCGGAGGTGAGTCCCTTAGTCCAGCCGAGGCCAGTGCCGAAGCCCTGTCCGATCGGCCGAACGAGGCTGGTCCGACCGACAGGGTCCACAACGAAGTGCCCACCAATTATAAAATACATGAGGCCGACCTGGGTGGTACCCCTTTGGCTAAAAATCACAAAAATAGGATGGTGGCACCTGGTACCAAGCCACAACCATCTTGGGCACCCCCGGGCATGTCCAAATCACAGAAAAGGTGCCTACAACGCCAACAGGCACATGAGATGCGTGAGAAAAAGGCCAAGGATGAATGAGACACCATCTTTGAGGAGATCCACCCTCGGCCAACTGCGAGACATGTATGGAAGATGGGCCGGTGGACATGACCAACCCGGCTCCCGTTCCAAGTGACGACGATGACATGCTTGATGACGATTATACGCCTGTCTCCGAAGGACCTGCAGCTCAGGCGATGGATATCAATGTCGTCATGTTGCCCGCTGAGTTCGCCCTACCACAAAATGAGGCCAAGGTCACTCAGTTGAACCTCAGCCCATGCAATGCTATTTTTTGGAAACCCGAGGATACGACTCAGCACCTGAAGCCTCTCTACGTCAGGGGTCACATTGATGGGAAGCTGATCTCCAGAAAGCTTGTCGACGGTGGCGCCACTGTCAACCTAATGTCTTACTCTCTGTTGAAGAAGCTTGGCAGGGACGAGGAATACTTAAAGAAAACCAACCTAATGCTCAACGGCTTCAACGACGAGAGTTCAGAGGCAAAAGGCATTCTCTCCATGGAGTTGACAGTAGGTAACAAGACATTACCAACAACATTCTTCGTCGTTGACGTGCAAGGTAACTATAGTGTGCTGCCTAGGCATGACTGGATTCACGTGAATTGTTGTATTCCTTCTACTTTACACCAATGCCTAATACAGTGGGACGGCAATGACGTAGAGGTCATACCAGCAGACACTTCGGCCCAGGTAGCATTGGCTGATGTGTCCATCGACGCCATCCACAATAAATTAGAGTGTCTATCAGGTAGGGACCTTTTGGATTATGACTTCGTTAGTGTATCCGGGGGACGATTCATACCGGTCTCTATAAAGTCGGCTGTTGTAGAACGACTATTTTTAAATTAGTAGTCATGTATAGCAAAAGTAATCTTGATTGGCTGAAGTCTCGCGTAGAGCAATATCGGTCTTCTAAAGATGGTATTGTCGATGCCATTGAAGACTTTAGCGAAGTAGAGAAATTAGGACAATGTTTTGCGTCAGCTGACCCCCTAGAAGAAGTTGACATAGGCAATGGTACCATTCCAAGGCCGACCTTTGTAAACCAAAATTTACAGGGTGAAGAGAAGGTCGAAGTAATAAAGTTGCTTCGGTCGTACGTTGATTGCTTTGCATGGGAATATAGAGAGATGCCCGGATTAAGCCACGAGCTCATGGAGCATCAGCTACCTATTAAACCCGGGTTTAGGCCTTATAAACAACCCCTCATCGCTTTAATTTGGTCGTGTATAACTGAGTTAAAGAGGAGGTAGAACGATTACTCAAGGATGAGTTTATAAGGCCATGCAGGTATGCCGAATGGGTCACTAATATTATGCTTGTAGAGAAGAAGGGGAGCAGAACAATACGAGTTTGTATTGATTTCAAGGATCTGATCAAGGCCACTCCAAAAGACAAGTATCCCATGTCGATAGCCGACATGTTGATCAACGATGCCTCAGGATACAAGGTACTAAGTTTTCTTGAGTGGCACTTGATCTCTGTTTTGTTGTAGGTTTTCACGCTCGGAGCCCCTTCGCCGAAGGTGTTCGGAGCCAGTCGACTGGTTTTAGAGGCTGCCAGAACACTCTTCAGCGGAACCCCTGCTTCGACTACCCGTGCCGGACCCATCACACTGTTGTCGGTCTGACCAGGTCCCGCACGCCAGAGTGCTCCACAATTGGCTTCGTCGCATCAGGATTCGTCACGCCTATACTTCACGCCGGATGAAGTCGTGCCAGCAGGTTGCATTGGTGTGTTTTGTCATGTTAGAGACTTCAGCCAGATCGATCCAAATGCCGAAGGCTACCTTCGGCGAAAACCCTTCGCACGATACATTTCCAACCAGTTAGGCTCCATTTAGCTGGCTGGTTTATTTTATTTATTTATTTATTTTGGCTAATTGGATTATTTTTGTGTGATCCAATTACCTGGCGACTCCAACCCCCTTGCCACTCTTAAGGGTAGTCATAACAAGGCGTCAGTGTTGTGTCACGCTTAGGCTCGTCCCTAAGTATCCAAATACTTTTGGATCGTCGAACTGACCCAAGTACGGGGACACGATTCCTGTGTCAACACCATCTTCTCTAAGTTCATTTGCTTTCTTACTTTCATCATATTGGTTTTTCTGCCACTGTATTCTTTGCCGGTCGGTGAACAACAAGAACACCATAATGCAACCGCCACCAAAGATACAACAATGGTATATTTGATTACTTCACTGTAGCAGATCATTTTCTACTAAGATTTGGTTTCCTGTTGAATGTTGCATGCAATCATCTCTACTGCGCTGGTTTTTGTCGAACGATGAACAGCGCTAGGCGCTAAAACTGCTGAGCCGCCACCACTGTTCATCGTTGCTGTTTGTTTCAGTACTGCTTGCCGAATCGTCTTCAGAATCAGATCTCCAACAACAGCTATCTGTCAGAAAAAATTGCAGGAGATTCTTTTTTCTATTGCCGGTTAGTGAATAGTCACCACAGCAGTATTTGTTTCTATTCTTGTGTCGTTTTTCCTTCAGCATACTTCTATGTTCTTCTTAGTTGAGAGTGCAGTCATCACCATTGCTTATTTTCCTGAAGCTTCACACTGGGTCTGTGCTGTTGTTGAAGATGACTCCACCATGAGCAGTCTACTTCAAGCACCTTCCTTTGCTGCAGTGATTCTCAGTGTCATGGTTCTTACAAATCTCAGCATTAGACAGTTTTCTGATTGATGTACTGATTTCTTCTATACAAGTGTTCCAGTGGACTCATCTTAAGGTTTCTTCCGTGAGTATAATTCCAGTCATGGCATATGAGATATGAATTCTTGTTGTCTTCTCTTTTGAGATCAGTATACCATCAGCAAGACATATTATTCATCATAATATTTCTCTGTTGTACTTCAATCATGGCCATTTGATTTCGGATTGATTCATAGTTGTATGACATTTCTTCTTCACAAGTCATCAGCAGACCTCCATATTTAGTATTGCCAAGCAATTGTTCATTGGCTGAATACAATTGTGGGATGTTAATTTTGGAATTAAGAACATCTTGTCACCGAAACTAATTCTGGTTTTTTTTATGAAAACACTCTTCTCCACAAGTAGTGCTCCACCAAGCTTCTTAGTCATTCAGGTAAGTGATTAGTTCTATTTTCCTTTTTTCAAACAAATTTAATTCAGATCAGATTACTATTCATAAATCAGGAGATCAATTTGATGTTTAAATCTACTCAACTACAGACAGAAGAGTTGCAATGTTATTCAACACAATTCATGAATAGAGTTTAGATTGAAAACAGCAACCAAGACACTTCAGTTTACTCTTATTGAAAAGCAGTGTGTGTTGGGGGAGACAATCCCGATGACAGTAGGGGAGCGTGAAGGCCTGTACGGCCCCAAAGGAAGGCTATGGCCGGAAGACCCGAAGCCTTGCGCCGGAGGTTCCTGGACCTCCGAACGAGGAAGCCGGAGGCCTTCGGAGGCTCCGAGACGTGCCGGAGGGGTCCTCGGGGGAAGAGTAACTAGCCGGACGCCGGAGGCCACACTTCGGGTGGAGTTGAGGTTCGAAAGGGAGGCCGTACGCTGAGAAGTCCTAATCAAGACCATGGGGGGGGGGACAAGATCATGATCGTCTGCGCCGTGTCGGGCGGGCTTTGCAGCGCCCGACACGGCCAATACGCTGTCAGATCGCACCTTCCTGTTTGTACTATGTAGTGCTTGTCTGTACTATGTAGTGTCTGTTTTGTCTGTACCACTGACCGATGTCAGACCGAGTGGCAGTTGGGGGTTGTGGGAACCCGACCCTTCAGAGCGGGCCACCCTATAAATACCCCCCAACCGTAGTTGTAAGACACACGATCCAAGAATACTGAGCACACTGCATTCCATTACTCCCAAAACCTGCTGGTTCGATCCGTCGTCCCAATAGTTGGTGTCGTCCGTGGGGATCCTAGTTTGAGAAGCTAGCGTCCTCTACATCCAGTCACCAAAACATGTCGAGTCGGAAGGGTGCGAGCACTGTTCGACTGTGACGGTCAGCCCGCACCACCGGAGTCGAGCCCACCCCAGTCGCCATTCCCGACCAGCCAGTCATCGCGTCCGTCGAGGCGCCTGCCATGGAACCAACCCAGGCCCCGGAGGGGACGCCGGAGGTTCAGGGCCCTGGTTGCGTCCCGGAGCAGCCTTCCGTCAATCCCGCGAGGCTCCGGGAGGGTCCGTCGAAGATGCACCCTCCGAGCGGGCCACCGGTGGTGGCCCTCCGGACCGACTACGTCCATTCGCAAAACCCTGAAACCGCCCCAGGAGGAAGCGGGAGTTAGGCCGATGCTCTAGCCGCCGAGAACGCCCGGCTGAAGGCCGAACTGGCCCAATGGCGCCAGGAGGCATCGCTCCGCCCTCCTGAGCCCTCCCGCACTACGAGGGTGGCGGCTGTAGCCCTAAGCGATGATGAAGATCAAGTGGAAGAAGAAAACGCGTCGTACGACGAGGAGTCTCCCCTACACCCCGACCTCCAGAGGGTGCGCTTCGGCTCGAAGTTTCGCGCCGCCAAGCTCCCCAAGTACTCCGGAGACTCCGACCCCAGAGAATTCTCCCGCTCGTATGCTCTAGCAATAGAAGCGTCCGGGGGGAGCCAAGACACCATGGCTAAATGCTTCCCTCTGGCGCTCGAGGGTATCGCCCTCCGGTGGTTCTGGTCGCTCCGACCTGGGACCATCCGTTCGTGGGATCAGCTGAGGAAGGATTCGTCAACAACTTTCAGGGAACCTTCGTGGCCCCTATGTCCACCGAAAGTCTCTTCCAGGTGAAGCAGCAGCCCGGGGAGACTTTGCGGCAATACTCCCAATGCTTCACGCACACCAAAGCTCAGATCAAGGGGCTTTTGGCTTCCTCGGTCATAGACGCTGCCCGGGAAGGCGTCACCCTCCCGGGCCTCCTCGACAAGCTCCATTGGAAGCCCATCTCCTCCGTGGCGCAGCTCATGACGTACTTTGAAGAGTACGCTCGGTCCGAGGAAGGCCAGATACGCCGACAGGCGATGATAGTCCCTATCCGAGCTACGAATCCCAAGGCCTACGAAGTCTCACCGGACCTTGACCGTGGGGCCCGCCCTGCTCATAACTTCCGCCGCCAAAACTCCGGTCGACAAGAACCCGTCCACCAAGACTCCCAGCGAGGCTAGAAGCACCTTCGGGGGGAGGTCCTCAGCATCACCCCTCGGGTCCCCGCTAAGCACCAGCACACGCCCGATGGAGGCCGCTTCACCGGAGCTAGGGCTCTGCCACGGGCGCCCTCCGGAGGGGCCATGCTTTATTGCAGCGTCCAGGGTGAAAATCGGAGCCACGAAACCGACATCTGCCGAACCATCCTCGCCCTCCGGAACGACTACCTCGAGCGAAACACCGGTCGCGATTCCTTTGACAAAGGAGTCCTGGTATCTCGCCCGGAAGCAGTCCAGGTGGTCGGGTGCCGCGATGAGCCCGAAGTCCTGGGCCTAGCCCCGGAGTTCGGCAGGGCCCAGGTTCCCAAAATCGAGGATGCACTGGATCAGGGGAAATGGGTGGTCCTCCCCATATCCGGAGGAGGGGCCCTGGGAGCCTTGTCCAAGCGCCAGCGGCG
This sequence comes from Zizania palustris, assembly GCA_019279435.1. Classification (NCBI taxonomy): domain Eukaryota; kingdom Viridiplantae; phylum Streptophyta; class Magnoliopsida; order Poales; family Poaceae; genus Zizania; species Zizania palustris. Next base: position 57,210,204 of record JAAALK010000289.1, on the reverse strand, counting down.
AGACTATGTTTGGGAGGTCGGGCATATCGGCACATCCAGCCTCTCCGTGCTCCCCGAGTGGTCCCACGTTCCCATCTCCTTCACCGCCGAAGATGCCGCTGGCGTCAAGTTCCCGCATGCTGACCCCCTCATCATCTCTGCAGATATCGCCGGAGTCGAGGTGTGTCCCATTCTGGTCAATGGAGGAAGTTCTGCTGACATCATCTTCGTGCAGGCTTCGACCAGCTGTGTCTCTCTCGGAAGCACTTGCTGCCAGCTTCCCGTCTACTCCAGGGCTTCACGGGCCCCCCCCCGCTCGACGCCCTGGGCCAGATCTTGCTGGAAGTGACCTTCGGAGATTTCCCCCTCCGACGCTGCGAGGAAATCCTCTTCGACGTGGTTGATGCCCCGTACGCCTACAACGCCATCTTCGGGAGGGGGATGCTCAACCGCTTCGGAGCCATCGCTCATCACAACTACTTGTGCCTCAAGATGCCGACTCCAGGAGGGGTGCTGTCGGTCCTAGGTGACCAGGCCACTACCCGTCGAGTCGAGTACGGCCACTCGGCGGCGCTGGAGCCACGCCAGATTCACAGCGTCCGCGAAGGCTCGGAAGGTGTTAGCCTCCCCGGCGCCAGAGACTCTGTGCCGAAGGGGCGCCGAGTCAAACCTCTCCCGGAGGGGGAGATCATCACGAAGATTTTGATTCAAGATGGGAAGGATCGCCCAATCCGGTTCGGAGGGGGCCTAGAGCCAGAAGTGTTAGAACAGCTTGAGGGAATCATCCGCAACAATCTCGACATCTTCGCATGGTCCGACGAAGATATCCTGGGCGTTGACCGCTCAATCATTGAGCATTCACTGGCGGTTGACCCAAAGGCTTGGCCGGTGCGCCAGGGGCTCCGAAAACTCTCCATCGAGCGGGCCGAGCTTGCCAAGGCCGAGACTGAGAAGCTGCTTCGAACAGGGGTCATTCGAGAAGTGAGTCACACTGAGTGGTTGTCTAATCCAGTGTTTGTCCAGAAGAAAACATCTGGCAAGTGGCGTATGTGTATCGACTTCACCTCTCTGAATAAAGCTTGCCCCCATGACCCCTACCCCATGCCCCGCATTGATCAGCTAGTCGATTCCACTACCGGTGCTGAGCTCCTCAGTTTCCTCGACACTTATTCGGGATACCACCAGATCTGGATGAAGCCTGAAGATCAAGTCAAGACAAGCTTCGTTACCCCCTCAGGAGTATTTTGCCATGTTCGAATGCCTTTCGGCCTCCGCCACGCCGGGGCCACCTTTTCAAGACTAATATCCAAGGCTTTGGGCCATCAGATAGGTCGCAACATCGAAGCATATATGGACGATATTGTCATTAAAAGTACCACCAAGGATCGCCATAGTGCGGACATAGCCGAGACCTTTGATAGTATTCGGCGGTGTGGAATCCGCCTTAATCCGAAGAAGTGCGTCTTCGAAGCACGCGTTGGGAAGCTGCTCAGATATCTAGTTTCCAGCCAAGGTATCGAAGCTAGTCCAATGCAAGTCAGCGCATTGCAGAACATGTACCCTCCTCAGAACCTGAAGCAAGCGCAGAAGCTAGCCGGGCGCTTAGCCACTCATGGCCGGTTTCTGGCAAGATCGGCTGAAAAAAGCTTGCCCATCTTCAAGGCAGTCCGGGGCTCTAAAAATTTCGAATGGACCCCCGAATGTCAGGACTGCTTTGATCAAATAAAGGAATACCTCTCTGGCCTCGTATCCCTCGCTACGCCCCGAGCCGACAGTCCTCTTCTGGTCTACCTCGCCGCCTCCGGCAGCATGGCAAGCGCGGCCCAGATCCAAGAAGAAGAACTCGGCGGAAAGTTGGTTCAGCGCCCCGTCTACTTCATATCTGAAGCCCTCTCCGAAGCGAAAACACGGTATTCCGAGCTCGAGAAGGTGGCATACGCTCTTGTCATGGCGTCCCGGAAGCTTCAGCACTACTTCCTGGCTCATGATATCATTATCCCAACCGCATACCCACTGGGCGACATGTTCCAAAACAAGGATGCCACTAGCCGCATCGGGAAGTGGGCAGTAGAACTGGCCCCATTCGGGATCTCCTTCATTGCCCGAACTGCCATCAAGTCTCAAATCCTCGCCGACTTCGTTGCTGAATGGACGTCCGTAGCTGATCGCGCCGGTACTGAGGCAGGCGAAGGAGTCTGGACCGTCTATTCGGACGGTGCCTACCAAGCTTTAGGGGTTGGAGCCAGAGCAGTAATTGTCTCCCCCTCTGGCCAGCGGGCCTCGTACTCTACTCGGCTAAACTTCAAGGATACCAACAATATCACCGAGTATGAAGGAGTCCTACTGGGTCTCCGCAAGGTGCACGTGCTCGGAGCCGCCCGCATCGTGGTCAAGACCGATTCTCAAGTCGTCACCGGGCATATAGACAAGAGTTTCCAGGCTCGGCACCCAGACCTCGCCTCCTACATCGAAGCCATTCGGAAACTTGAAGCATCCTTGAAGGGGATCTCCGTTCAAAGCATCCCAAGAAGCAAAAACTGCCAAGCCGACGCCCTCGCTAAAGCCGAAGCCGGCGGCCAAGCCATGCCGCCGGGCGCCTTCTTTGAAGAACTTACCCAACCTTCAGCGCTCCACCACGATGAGGCATCAACCTCCACACCAGCCAAACCCCCAGCGTCGCCTCGGCCAGCCCCAGTTCTCTGCACGGTCAGCAACGATTGGCGGGAGCCCATTCTACGAGCACTCGGCGGCGACATGGATGACCGACCCAGTCTGGATCAAGCGCGGCTCCAACTCCGTTCTAGGTCTTTCCGAGTCATTGACGACATCTTGTACAAGTCACGGGTATGTTCCCCGCTGCTCTGATGCATCTCTCGCTCGGACGGGATGGCCATGCTCCGAGAAATCCACGAGGGGCTATGCGGCAGCCATTTAGCACCTCGGGCACTCGCCGGGAAGGCCCTCCGGCAAGGCGTGTACTGGCCCACAATCTCCACCGATGCTGAAGACCTGGTATATACCTGCCAAGGATGCCAATGGATGGGGCGAAGTCACAAGCCTCCGGTCAGCCTGTAGCTCATCCCACCTGTGTGGCCTCTTGCTCGCTGGGTCATGGACCTCATTGGGCCGTTCCGTAGGGCAAGAGGCAATCTGCGCTTTGCGGTCGTCGCCGTTGAGTATTTCTCCAAGTGGGTCGAGGCCGAGCCGCTGACTTCCATCACCTCCCGAAGTATCCAGAAATTCTTCTGGCAGAATATCGTCTGCCGCTTCAGAGTGCCCAAGCAGCTCACGCTGGACAATGGCACGCAGTTCGACGTTGGGGCTTTCAAAGCATTCTGCGGAGAATTGGGAGTCCAACTCTGCTTCGTAGCAGTTCGGCACCCTTAGTCAAATGGGCTGGTTGAGCGGGCTAACGGACACATACTCTCTGGCCTTAACAAACATATCGTTGGCTTAGCTAAGGGATTGTGGCCTGAAGAGCTCCCGAAGATCTTGTGGTCCATTCGGACCACACCCTCCCGTGCCACCGGATTTACCCCGTTTCGGCTCCTCTTCGGCGAAGAAGCAATGACCCCAACGGAGATCCGGGCTGGCTCGATGCGAGTCACGTCGCCCGAGACTGATCAAGAACGCGCCATCTCCCTCGATCTCACGGAGGAGACACGGCTCTGAGCCATCGCTAACCTCTCACAATACCAACAGCAGACGAAGGAGTGGTACGACCCCAAGGTCAAGCGCAGCGCGTTCTAGCCCGGACACCTCATCTTGCACAGTGGCCGCCCCGACGAAACTCGGCAACAAATGGGAAGGTCCATACATCGTGACAAGCTCCGAGCGGCCCGGCTCCTACTGCCTGGCCACCATAGAAGGCGAAGACCTGAAGCACACCTGGCACGCCGAACACCTGAAGCGCTATTTTGCATAATTCTATAAGTACCTACCGGTGATGGCCGATGTTGTCCGTCGTTGTACACAATTTGCCACCCTCTAATATTATCAGGCACACGTTCTGGTCAAAGTACACTCTTCGGTATCTAGCCATCGTTCTATTCACCAGGCAATCGGGTTCCGAGCTCCGGCTCGACGCACCCTACAATCAGGTTCCGAGCTCCGGTTCGACGCACCCTACAATCGGGATTCGAGCTCCGGCTCGATGCACCCTACAATCGGGTTCCGAGCTCCGGCTCGACGCACCATACAATCGGGTTCCGAGCTCTGGCTCGACGCACCCTACAATTGGGTTTCGAGCTCCGGCTCGACGCACGATACAATCGGGTTCTGAGCTCCGGCTCGACGCACCCTACAATCGGGTTCCAAGCTCTGGCTCGACACACCCTACAATCGGGTTGCGAGCTCTGGCTAGACGCACCCTATGTTCGGGTTCTGAGCTCCGGCTCGACGCACCCTCGATTCGGGCCCTGAGCCCCCCGTTCGATACAACTCCGTCCCTCTGCCTTCCTCACTACTGTTCATGCCCAGTCGACAAGCCGTCTACCCGCGACGGAGGGGGGGGGAAGGAGCAAGGAGGAAGGCTTCGATTATGAGCATCGTCAATACAACATGCAATATACACTGTTTGTCGCAAATCAAAAGTAAGAGAGATCAAGAGAAGTTTTCATCTATACCAAGCAGGAACCGAAAGCCTCTTCGATCCGAACAGTCACTCGGGCCATAGCCCGCCCTAGTCCTACGCTCCGGCGCTGCGTGCATAGACTTCTCTTTCCTCTTCTGCCTTTTCTCCTCCATCCTCTGGGCACGAAGAGTCCTCTGGTCTTCCTGCAATTGAGCCCAGCTACACAAACCTTCGCCCCCAGATGATGCTCCGCCCGGACCAGCTTCCGTGTTAGACCAATCCACCGGTTCGGGAGATGAAGACGGAGCTCGGGGCTCTTTCTCTTCTTCCTTAACTAGGCTCAGAACCCCTTGAAAAATTTTGGGGTCCGCATACTCATCGCTACCTCGGGGAAGGATGAAGCGTGCGGGCCGATTCGCTCTCAAGGCTTTGAGAATAGCCCATCGGAGTCAAAGAGCATCGTCAGGCTTGAGTACCTCAATATCGCAATCGCAGGCATAGACACCCTGCATAATCCCCGGAAAGCAAGTACTTTTTATTAATTGCATAGATAAGTTTCTAAAACTATTACAAGATGTGCAGCGCAGGGATCCTAAAGGAATTACACCTTCGGTTCCGGTTGCCGTGCCGTGGCCGAAGGCTTCGAGGACACCGGAGGTTCCCTGGAACGAAGGGCTTCCTCCAACCAAGCCTTGATCGCCTCGGGGCCCTCGGCTTGCCAGGTCGCCTTGAGCGCCCTCCAAGACTGAGCCACCGCCGGACTCGGCGACCGGAGGTGGCTCCCCCCGAAGGCGACGGGATGTGAGCTCGAAGGCGAAGGAAGGGGGAGGCCGGACAGCTCAAGATGTCGGAGGATCCCGAAGGCGGCTACCCGGGGTGATACCTCACCATACTTTGACATGGTGAGGCTTATCTGGTGGACGGCAGACTGGACGAACTTTAGCCGATGGCCAAGGGGCTCCCGGGCAACATCGAAGGTCGTGCATCCGGTGCCGTAGCGTGCCAGCACCCTCCGGAGAGACACCACTGTGTCCGCCGCCGTCTTTTCCCCCTGGGCGAGCGCTTCGGTGACCTCCTCGTTCCGAGCCAGGAGGTCAGCTCAGGTCTGCTCCAGCTGGAGCACTCGGGCTCCGAGAGCCTCGGCGTTGGCTGCTGCTTCCCGGAGCTCGTCCACCTCCGAGACTTGGGCCTGAAGCATGAAGACCTCTCCTTTGAGTCGCTCCGTATCCTCGGCTCAGGACCGGAGCATCTCCGCAGCCCGGACCCGAAGGGCGTCAACCTCCACCTCGAGCTCGTCCGCTAGGGCGGCCTGAGCCCGGAGTCCCTCCAGCTCAGCGACTTGAGCCTTGAGGGAATCAACCTCCGCCACCCGGGCCTCGAGCGCTTCGGCTCTAGCGGCCCGGAGGCGAAGGCTTTCGATCTCCACCTCCTGCTCATGGACCAGCCTCTCGGCAGCGTCCCCTCGGCCGGAGAGCTCCGAAGCCCGTTCTCATGACGGTGGTGCTCGGAAAGCAGGGAGAGCAGCGATCCCTGCGCTAGCGCGACTACCTGCACAAGAAGTGGCGAATCAAGAAAAGGAGGGCTAGGGGCTCGACAAAGGGTACTCCGAAGGGGTACCTGGCTGGCGGCGGTCTCGATGGCCCGGGCTAGCTCGAGACTATCTGACAGACCGAGCTCTTCTATCACCGGAGCCTCCCGCAAGCGAAGGTAGTAGTCGTGGAACGAGGACACCCTTGACGCGAAGTCCTCGCCCCCCGCCAAGTAGGGGCACAGGAGGGGCACGCTGGATCGCGCGCCCCGTGGGCTGGAAGGCGGCCGAGGCCAGATCCCGGTCCCTTGTTCGGCTGTCGGGGAAGCTTCTTCAGAGGCTTCCTCTGGCTCCACCATGCCACGAGGCTCCGAGGCCCCCGTCACGTTGGCGATATCCTCGGAAGGAATCGGGGTTTGGTCAGAAGCCCGAACCGACGTGCCTAGTCAAAGGAAACAGAAGTTAAGTATAAAAAGGCCTGGAGCTTCGAAGTAGAAGCCGGACAGATTCACGTACCCTCGTCTGCGGCCTCGGCGAAGACCTCTGAGGACTGATAGAACAGAACGTCTATTGAGTTTATCGGGGAACCCCCGGCCGCCGCGACCAGTTCAGCCTCGACGTCAGCGCTTCCTTCAACAGCACCGAGGGGGTCAGCCAGCCCCCCTCGGTCCAGGCTGTCGGTCTCCCGGCTCCCCCGAGAGCTGGCGGTGACCCCCTCCGAGGCTGGATCACGTGGAGGAGTAGTCTTGGGGGACGGCGTCGCTTCAGTAGCCGGCGCCTCCAGCCCAGTCCTCGGAGCAAGCTCTGAAGGGATCGAAGGGACAGGAGCACCCTCGCCTCCTTCGGTGCTCGGTCGGTCTGGCTGTAATGGATCCGGAACCACAGGAGGGTCCTCCGGCTCTGACCTGGCCCCCTCACTGGAATACCCCCATTCGGAGTGGGAGGCGGAGGAGTGGGCCGGGGAGAGCATCTTTGGGCCCTTCACCATCCTCTTCTTCATCGAAGGGCGCCGGGGGGGGGGGGGAAGGCCACCATGAAGGTCGGCCACCCTCCTCTTCAAAGGAGCACGGAGGACCTCCCCCTCCGGGAGAAGTGGAGGGGAGAGCTCGAGCACGTCCCACACGCGGTTGTACCGTCCCCAAGACCCCACGAGCTCCACCCGCCGTTTGTACTCGGCCGGGGTAGGAGCCCCGAGGATCCTCTCCGTCGTTCGGGCCACTCCTCAGGTGTCTTGCCGATGAGCGACCCAAGCGGAGCCAAAGAGAATGCAGACGCTTACCAAGCTGACGGGAAAACTCCGTCGATGTTGCCCCGTCTTGGCTGCTTCGAAGCGTCGCCGGCCACTCCTCCTTCAATGGCAGGATCTCGAGGGCCACAAACTCCTCCGTCAGGTCCTGCATGCTCATCCGGTGGGCGACGATTTGAAGGAGCTGGATCCTCATGGAGACCGAACCGGCGCTGGCCTCGACGCGGGCCTCCCTCCAGAACCAGATGTGGCGTGGGGGCCCGGCTAGCCCGGAGGTGAGCCCCACCCGGACATAGAACCAATGGTTCACCCACTTCGAGTACCACCACTCATTGATGGCCTTCGCCGGGAAGGAATCTGCGTACCTCCTCCGGAGCTAGAAGTTGATGCTCTCGAAGCCCTGCACCCGGCCATCTTTCTTCTTCGGCTGGCGGAGGGCTTCATGCATTTGCGCAAAGACCTCCGCCCTGCCTCTGCAGCCCTCAGCGTGCATGGCCCACTCGAAGACGGCGAGGTGAGCCACGGCGTTTGGGGACAGTTGTGGGAGCTCCAGGTGGAAGGCGTCTAGCACCCCGTCAAGGAGATCCGAAGCGGGGAACCCTAGCCCCGCATCGAAGAAGGCCTCGAAGACGACGACCTCCCCTTCTCGTGGCGCCGGGACCGACTCTGGGCCCGGCTTCCTAGCCCGCGATTCGGGACCAAGGCAGCCCCTAGTCACCTGCTCAATGGACGCATCGGTGCTCGCCGATGGCCCCAGCTCCAGGGTCTGCTCCCTGAACCGCTCTAAAGCGAGACGGAGCTCCCGTGAGTCGCGCGCCTCTGCCGGGACTAAAGCGGTCACCGCCGCTGCCACTTGACGATGCAGGAAGCGGGGATCTACCACCCCGGTGGGAGCACTCTTCCCCGCCATGGCAAGAGGAAGCTGGATGAAAACGAAAGCTTGAGAGCAAGGGCTCGTCGTCAGGGATGAAGTTAGGAGATTGAACGAGTGGGCAGGAGAGGACTCGGCTGGAGCAGCAGGGCCTATTTAAGCATGAACGAGTGGCGCACTAGCTCGGTTCCTCGAGCGCTGGACCTGGTAGTCAAAGCCACATGGACGTTAAGACGTTTGGTCAAAGTTTCTTCCTCCGGAGGAGCGAGAAGCGATTAGCCTGTCGAAGGTCCTCCGAACCAGCTCTCGGCCCCCGGCTTCTAGGACGCTTCGAGGCTCCGAAGCATTTCCAGAACGGGCGAGCGGGGACCGTCCTGCAGTGGGATTCCGTATTCCTACGTAAGTCGTTTCCTTGTGTAGATTATCGGAATTATCATGTGCGCTTCCACCCTCTCTTGTGCAGGGTGAAGGCCTGTACGGCCCCGAAGGAAGGCTATGGCCGGAAGACCCGAAGCCTTGCACCGGACGTGCCTGGACCTCCGAACGAGGAAGCCAGAGGCCTTCGGAGGCTCCGAGACGTGCCGGAGGGGTCCTCGGGGGAAGACTAACCAGCCGGACGCCGGAGGCCACCCTTCGAGTTGAGCCGAGGTTCGAAAGGGAGGCCGTACGCAGAGAAGACCTATTCAAGACCATGGGGGGGGGACAAGATTGTGATCGCCAGTGCCGTGTCGGGTGGGCTTTGTAGCGCCCGACACGGCTGATACGCTGTCAGATCGCACCTTCCTGTCTGTACTATGTAGTGTCTGTTTTGTCTGTACCACTGACCGATGTCAGACCGAGTGGCAGTTGGGGGTTGTGGGAACCCAACCCTTTAGAGCGGGCCACCCTATAAATACCCCCCCAACTGTAGTTGTAAGACACACGATGCAAGAATACAGAACACACTGCATTCCATTACTAGTAATCAGTGAACGAACCGACCCGTCGTTCACTCCCAAAACCTACTGGTTCGATCCGTCGTCCCAACAGTGTGCTACTTAAATCAGTGAACGAACAAACCCTGAGCTCAAAACGTTTTCTGACTGGATGAACAATTCCATGATCATATATCTAGATTGCTCAAATAAGCAGACCAAGTTGGAATAAACAGAACAGAGAAGCAGTTTTTAAAATTCAGATCAGTGTCAAATTTTTGACCTAAAAAATCTAGATACAATTTACTCTTTTGATTTGATTGAGATGAACAAGAGTTTTATCTTTGATTTGATGAGGATGAACCAGACACAAAACATCAACCAAGTTCAATTTTAATCAAAAGAAATCAGCAAATGCAACTCTGTAGATCTGTTCTATAAATTTATGTGTCATCCATTTCAGTTCTGACATTGCACCTTAGATACACAGAAATATCAAGAAGCAACCATTCAAACAAAGTGCAAACCTCAAAAATGGAATCTTCAAATTATGCACAACAAAAGATATATAGAACTCAAACACAGGTTCTACAGTGAAATCACCAGAAAACATCCTCACAAAAATCAATCCAGAACAATATACCTCAATGCGCCAGTCACTGTGCAGTTTTCAGATATTGAACAGGAGGTTATAAAACTGGATTAACAAGTGGAAAATGGAGAGGTAGCTACAAAAATAACCAGCCAATTCAATACAAAAATACTTAGGATGTTTTGGTTAACTCCTCAATCAACACCAAACAAACTTGACTATACTCATGACAAAATCAAATGAGTTCTACCAAAATTTCAGAAACTTACCAAATGAAGAACAAAATTTTTCTGAATCAGTAAAACTTGATTCTCACACCAAAATAATTTGTTCATTCTTCAACCATGATATTACTCAAGAAACAATCCAAGAATCAGTCAAGATGCTGATGAACAATTGAAGCAACATTTCATCAAACATGTAGAAGGCTAAACCAAAAACTGAAACAATTGATCGAGAATATTTTTCAAAACTGTGATGCCTTGTTTGATCAGCAAAAGAATTAAGAAGGAATCACAGCAACCAGTTGCAACTTTCAAAAATGGAACATTCAAAATATCCTCAACAAAAGATGTATAAACATCTAACACAAGTTCTGCAATAGATTCACCAGAAATGAGCTCACAAAATCGAATCTAGAGTGAAATACCTCCTGCGCTGGAATCTTACGTGAACCTGTGTCGCTGCACTATAGTTTTTGCCGGATCATCAACAATGTTGCATTCTTGATTCAAAATAGCAAGAGCAGCAGAAATTTAATGGAATTGATATTTTGGTTCAGCCAAAAGAATAGCCACCTGCCCATGGATATGGTTCTCTATTTATAGGCCAACCATGGGGGTATTTTCTAAAAAGAATCCTCTAGAACTGAAATATTACACAAAGGTCCTATTCCTTGGAATATATTTTCAGAATTAAGAAATTCTGAAAAATATACTAAATGAGTACAATTTATCTAGACACTTACTAACATTAAACCTAGTTTATTACACAATGACTCAACACTAAAAAATACTCATAAATATTGAAATTAACAAAACTAGATTTGCGACGGATTTCAGCAAAAACCGACAAAGCCTCTCAACCCTTCGACTCGCTACAACGCTTTGCGACTCTGAGTGCCTTCAAGCCACTTCCGCTATCGATCCCTTCGAGCGACCTGAATGCTTGCCCTGGCCTTCCTCTCGTAGACCCAGTCGTCATGCCGTCGCTTCCATCCATCCGTCCAAGTCGTGCTCGGTCTCTTCGTTCACTCTTGAGATCTTCTCCAACTTCGCTCGGCCTCCCTGATCCTCCGGCATCGAGCTCCCCACTTGACCCTTGATCACTCGCCATCAAAAGTCGGTCAGCATCTCCACCCTACACATCCAAGACAAGCCAAAACAAGAATGCGACGCACTGCTGAAACCCTCAGCAACCAATCCTCTTTTTACATCGAACCCCTCGATGCACTCATCCTGACACACAACCAATCACTCAACCACTCGAACGCTCAAAATCTCATCCTTGTCAATCACTCATCATTCAGACAGAAACCACCCTTGGTTTCACAGACCCTTTTGAAAAACATCGTCATAAAGCAAAAAGTTTCACATAACAAGTCGTACTTATTAATTAAATGCAAACGATATTTATTCAAGGAACAAGATAACAATTATCCTCATACATTAGCATAGACTCTACTAGCATCTTCCACAAACACATGACTAACTCATGAAAGTATCTAATACCCATGGAGCTCATATGTGCCTCATGCTTGGGGCTGTGGAAGGGGCTTCGTCAATGGATCCGCCATGTTCAAATCCGTGTGCACCTTGCAAATCTTCACATCACCTCTCTCAATGATCTTGATGGACCGGAAATGGCGACCAGAGGGGGGTGAATGGGAGCTTTTAAAATTTCAGGCTAAAATTAACCTTCTGTTTTAATTCAGTCTACTGCGGAACAGGCTTCGAACACAACCATCGAAGTTCTGGTTCGGAGGTATTTGACAGCTCCGAACACAGGCTTCGCAAGGAGTAAAAGTCTGAAGCCAAGAAGACTTCGCTCTACACGCAAACCCGAAAAATCTACTCTGCTAAGTCAGTGCAGGCTCCGCGCACAGGGTGCTTCGAGCAGGCTTGGCACTTCACCCTTCACAAGAGTGGACTACCCTCTGAGGACTTCGACCAAATACTTAGCGACAGCAACTGGTGCTGGGCTTCGTACTACGAAGGTCTAAACGCACACTAAACAGACTTCGCTAAGGGCTCCGACACAAGAAGCAAAACAGGCTTCGATCAGTGCTTCGCCAGTAAACGGCGAGGACTAGCCTCCAGTTACACAGAGCGAACGCACTGAAAAGCACACTTCGCACACACACCCTTTGCCCAAACAGGCTTCGGTGCACTACCACAAGTCACTCGAAGTGACACACAAAAGATGTAGCAAAGTATGCAAAACAAGCTCAAGCAAAAATGCACACAAATAGGGCTTCGCTGCTTGAACAAGGAAAACTAAAAATGAACTCACTGGATGAATACAAAGTATGTGGTGGCTAGTACAGGAGATCAACAATGAATGATCAAAGTGTTAAATGTTACCTACCCAGCCCCACTATTTATAGCCACTATTCACCCATGTGAATTGACTACTTTACCCCCAGGGTTTACATTGGTTTTGTCTCATTAGAACAGAGGGGTACAAAAGGTAGTCAACTTTATTTGGAGGCTTCTCTGTCAGCTTTGCAGAGGGGACAGCGTCAGCTTTTTGCAGAGCAGACATTGTCAACCTTTACAGTCTTTGACTTTTCTGAAGCCCCCCTTCGCACGCGAGTGGTGCGGTAGCTTCGGTGAGAAGCCTTGAGCCTGACGGCCTTCGCTTCAACGAAGTCAGCCTTCAATACAATGACGGTTTTGAGCTGAAGCTGTCAAAGCCCTTGGTCCTTCGCACCAACACCTTCGGAGTGGACCACCACGGCTTCGCAGCTTCTCCCAGCTCGAACTCCATCAGTCCGTGTACCGAAGCCATGCATGGCTGAAGTACCTCAAGTCAACCTCACTCCGGAGCTAGCCTCGCTCCGAAGCCTGCGTCACTCCGAAGCCCCACCTTCGGAGTGCCACCCTTCGAAGTCTCTCCTTCGTCCAAGGCCTCCGCATGAAGCATTCCATGAGCACTTTGTCGCAGTGTCTCTCCCCGAGCACACTCCTCGACGAGCCTCACCCGGACCATACCTTCGATGCACCTCGACTTCTAAGACCTTCGCCGGGTAACCTTCAAGTGTCTCCCTCCGGAGCACACCTCGACAACCTTTCCTCAGTTGAGGACTTGATCCACCATACTCCGAAGTCACTCCTTCCGGAGTACCCTTCGAAGTGCCTCGCCTCTGAGGACTTCATCTCAGAGTACCTTCACCCGGAGCCATGCTCCTCACTTACTGCCTTCTCCTGGTGCACCTCGACCCGAGGTTCGACCTCGACCCCTTTGCAGCCTTCGTGACGGAGCTCCCCGCTCCACTGGCATCAAGCCTCCCGCTTGACCCAGGTTCACTTGCTACGAACCGTCCATCGCCTCCGAAGTCCCCTGCGCACCACAGACAAGGAGACAAGTGTATCCAGTACTCCGGAGACCTCTCCAGGTAAACAACCTTCGTCACACACTCCGGTGTACCGCCCAAAGTACCGAGACCTTCGGTACAAACACATTCATCGTGTACTGTCGGACCCCTCCGATAGTCACACTCCGCTGCAATAGCTGCAGCAACCAAACCAACCTCCGAACACCTTCGGCGATCCAACCTCCGAACCCCTTCGGAGGTACCCCTTCGAATCAGAGGGTAAATACTGTCAATCACTCATCACAGACTCTGAAACCAACCCTTGGTTTCTCAATCTCCCCCTTGATGAGTGCATTGACAACCAAATTCAAATTCACGAGCCAAATCATGTCACTTGACAAAAGAATTTTCCTCCCCCTTTTCAAAAGAGTAAAAGCCCCTTCGGCAGATCTCCCCTTTGCAAGATAAAAACTCCCCCTGAGATAATTTTCCCTTTTGCAACAGAGAACTCAAATTTCTCCCCCTTTGGCAATGCAAGCATCAAGGAGCATTTAAAAGATGCATAGCTTCGAAATGGGCAGAGTTGCAAAGACATATAAAGCAAAAATATGCCAATATTAATACCAATTATCATGTGCTCAGCTCAATTTAACATTTTCGAAAAACATGATGACAGCATGTGATTTTATCATTTGGAAATAAAAGCATCACCACTTAATCAAGGTAACTAGACAAGTAAAAACAGGGACTGCGCAAAGCTAGTCAAGTTCTACTCTAGACAGACAAGTCCATGTCAAATGGAGAAAAACAAGCAAACTTGATGATGAATAAATTTTGTTGTTCTTTTTATAATGCTAGGGGTTATTTGTTTGTCCACCTTATGCTTTCCAATCAGGCCAAGCCTAGGCATGTAAGCCATCAGAAGCTTAAAGCAGTGATTTTGGCATACACTACACTATCCCAGTTCAGACCAATGTGCAATGGTAAGCAGTCTAGAATAGAGTAGTGCGACAAAACAAACCCACCTGGATCTTTTTACTTTGAAGCATGCAAATCATGGATTTTTGGAATTGTGATTGAGTGAACAAATTGTTTTAGCATTTGATGAATATCCATGAGTATGTAGAACAATTTTTCAAGTTGGAATGTTTAGCATCCAGAGAAAAAGGAGTCTTGCTATCAAGTAGATAAAGGATAGCTAAAGCAGTCCTGCCTAAACATGCTAGACTCAAAATTAAGCAGTGAGCATGATTTGATTTTGGAAAGAAAAATCATGCGCAAAATGTTCCAGACATATTAAATAGAGCTGAGCTATCATGATTAAAATCAGGCATATAAGTGCAAGAGATGTAAATGCAATTTCACACATGATGAGCATATGCAATACAGTCAAAATTTGCTCCCCATCACAAAATGCCGTAAGGGTGACAAATACCAAGTTCCCCACGCAAGTAGGCAAAATGAGAAGCATCGAGGGGTTTTGTGAAAATGTCGGCAAGCTGGTGTTGGGTATCAACATATTGAAGTTCAATATCACCCTTCTCATTGTGATCTCTGAGAAAATGATATCGCACATCAATGTGTTTGGTTCTGGAGTGCTGAACCGGGTTGTTTGCAATACAAATAGCACTAGTGTTTTCACAGAAAAGTGGAACACTCTTATAATCTAACCCGAAATCCCGCAAAGTGGAAACCATCCACAAAATCTGAGAGCAATAGCTAGCTGCAGCAACATATTTGGCCTCAGCCATCGATTGTGCAACACTAGACTGTTTGCGGGAAGACCAGCAAACCAAAGAAGTACCCAGAAAATGGCAAGTACCAGAGGTACTCTTCCTATCAATCCTACACCCAGCAAAATCCGCATCGGAATAACCTCGAAGACACAAAGAGTAAGATGCTGAATACCATATGCTGAACTCAAGGGTATGTTTGAGATACGTTAGAATGCGCTTTACCGCTTGGCGGTGCGAAGCTCGTGGTGAAGCCTGAAAACGAGCGCACAGACACACTACGAAGTGTATGTCCAGCCTCGTAGCAGTCAAGTAGAGAAGGGAGTCGATCATGCTTCGGAACTCCTTCTGATCTACGGCTTCTCCATCTTCGTCAGGATCCAATGCTATAGATGTAGCCATTGGAGTGGAGAGAGGCTTCGCATCGGTCATGTCAAATTTCTTGAGCAGATCATTGGTGTACTTCGTCTGGTGGACAAAAGTACCTTGTTTGCCTTGCTTGATTTGCAAACCAAGGAAAAATGTAAGCTCGCCCATCATGGACATCTCGAATTCCCTGCTCATGGCATCTGCAAACTCGGCAACCAAAGCATGAGAAGAGCCACCAAAGATGATATCATCCACATAAATCTGAACTAGGAGGAAATCTTTGACATGCTTGAGAGTAAATAGGGTTTTATCAACAGAGCCCATCAAATACCCCCGCTCAAGCAGAAAAGACTTAAGTCTATCATACCATGCCCGAGGGGCCTGCTTGAGTCCATAAAGAGCCTTATGAAGTTTAAGGACTTTATGTGGGTATTTGGGGTTTTCAAAACCAGGGGGTTGTTTTACATAAACATCTTCGCCTATGAAACCATTAAGAAAAGCACTTTTGACATCCATTTGATAGAGTTTGAATCCCCGAGATGTCGCAAAGGCAAGCGAAATCCTAATGGCCTCAAGGCGAGCAACAGGTGCAAAAGTTTCAGTAAAATCAATCCCTTCTAATTGAGAATAACCCTGAGCTACAAGTCTAGCCTTGTTTCTAACTATTGTCCCATCCTCCCCTTGTTTGTTTTTGAAAATCCATTTAGTTCCAATGAAATGAACATTTGGTGGAGGATCAACTAATGACCAGACTTGGTTTCTCTCAAAATTTTCAAGTTCTTCATGCATGGCATTGATCCAACTAGAATCAGAAAGTGCATGACTAACATCTAAGGGCTCGAAAGAAGCAATGAAAGTGGAATCAATGAAATGAGCATGAGAACGTGTTACCCTTTGATCAAGCTCACCAATGATCTACTCGGGAGGGTGCATCCTTTGAACATGATGTGGAGCCTCGCGGCGGGATGCGGTTTCCCCCTCAACTTGTGCGTTGGAGTGGTCCAAGATGACCGATGTCGAGGTGGTTGCTTCGGGACCTTGTGCCGAAGTGGTCGAAGCGGGGTCAGCTTCGGGGGTTGATGCCGAGGGTAGTAGTGGTTCATCCTCGAAATCTCCGGGATCTTCTTCTTCGAAGATGGTCTGTTCTATGTCGTGTTCATTTTCCTATTCAAATGCAAAACTAACAGAGGGGGTTGATTCATCAAAAGTCACATCACATGACTCGATGACAGTGTTAGTCTCCAAATTATAAACATGATAAGAATGACCATGTGTAGTATAACCCAGAAAGATCCCATCAGAAGAACGCGACTCAAATTTATCCAAATTACCACGTTTTAGGATAAAGCAACGAAAGCCAAAAACTCGAAGATGTGTAACCTTGGGCTGTCTCCCAAAACTTAGTTCATAAGATGTCAAGTTTAAAATTGAGCGCAAGAATATTCGGTTTGAGATGTAACATGCAGTGTTCATGGCCTCAGCCCAGAATTTTCTAGGAGTCCTGTGCTCATCGAGCATCGTCCTAGCCATCTCAACCAAAGTGCGGTTCTTCCTCTCAACAACACCGTTCTGTTGAGGAACCCGCGAAGCAGAGAATTGATGTTCTATGCCATGCTCCATGCAAAAGTCAACAAAGAGATTGTTCTTGAACTCAGTGCCATTATCACTTCGAATGAATTTTAATGCACCAGGGAGTTCAGTGAAAAGTCTCAAAGCCAAGCTCCGAAAGTGTGAAAACACTTCATCCTTGTTGGCAAGAAAGAAGACCCAAGAGTAGCGAGAGAAATCGTCGACAATAACTAACACATACCACTTGCCGCCTAAAGAACTAACCCGGGAAGGACCTACAGTGTCCATGTGGAGAAGTTCTCCGGGTTGTTCAGTTATCACAGTGGTGACTGGCAAATGCGAAGCGGCGATCATTTTTCCAGGTCGACAAGGAGCGCAAACTAAATTCTTCTCAAGCTTGAGCTTGGGCAATCCTCGGATCAGACCTAGGGCACTCAGACGAGCGAGCAACTCAAAGCTCATATGCCCTAGTCTCCTATGCCACTTCCAAAGCTCAGAAGTAGAATGTGCAACAAGACAATGAGAAGAACCTCCGGAATGATATCTCCAGACACAGTTGAGGTCGGAGGACCTTCGACATTTCCTCCATCTCAATCTCCGGAAGGGATTCCCATTCCTCGAGCATACGGAGTTCCTCCGCCAACTACATCTATACTTCGGCCACCCGGAGTTCCTCTTCCACCTCAAGTTCCACTCCGAACTGATCCTTACAGTTCTCAAGACCCGGAAGATCCTTCCGGAGGAGATGAAGACAATCTTGGTGATATGGCTGCTCAAATGGCCAGTCTCCAAGCCGAAGTAGCGAGATGGCGGCAAGAAGCTGCAAATAGGCTTCGCTCTCAAGCCATCCCAGTTATTCCTGAAGTGCCTGAAGACGACGAACCTATCTATCCTGAAGCCCCGGAGAACGCCTCGTGTGATACTGAGTCTCCGCTGCATCCTCAACTGCAAAAAGTTCGCTTTGAACCGAAGTATGCCGAAGATGAAGATCCTGGAGAATTTGTCTGATCTTATGCTTTGGCGATTGAAGCTAGTGGAGGAGTGAGGGACACCATGGAAAAATGTTTCCTCGTAGCTCTTCAAGGAGTAGCTTTGCGATGGTTCTGGTCTTTAAAACCAGGATCAATCAGTTCATGGGGAAAATTGAAGAAAAAGTTCGTGAGTAACTTCCAGGGCACCTTCGTGCCTCCAATGTCGACGGGAAGTCCTTTCTAGGTGAAGCAGCTCCCTAGAGAAACCTTAAGACAATACTTCAAGCGCTTCGCTCATACGAAGTCGCAGATCCGAGGGTTAACTATGTCTTCAGTAGTTGACGTAACTCGGGAAGGAGTCATTCATCCAGGCATCCTTGATAAACTTCACCGGAAAAGAATATCTTCTGTTTCTCAGCTGATGTCCTATTTTGAAGAATATGCAAGGTCAGAAGAGGGCTGGCTTCGGAGAACTACAGCTACTCCGTCCATACTGTAGGAAGTAAAATTGGAAGTGAAAACTTAAGCACAGCCGCAGGAACCTGTCTTCGTAGCTCAGCATGATAGGAGAAGGGGGCAAAAGCATCCTCGTTCAGAAGTTCTGAACATTGCACCCCCGCAGAAGTTTGCCCAAAGAGCTCCGCAACCTTCGGGAAACAAGGCCAGCACTGGAGGCCGCCAGGGAAACTGGCTGGCAAGGGCCAGACCCTTTTCTGTTGTATTCATGGTGAAAACCGAAGTCACGCAACTGATGCGTGCAAAGCTATACTTGCCCTGAGAGGAGAATATCTAGAGAGAACTTCGGGTCGAGGTACTACTGACCGAGTTCCAGCTGAAGTGCGTCCGGAGCCTGTCCAGGCTGTGGCGTGGATAGAAAACTTCGAAGATGCAAGATGCCCTCCGGTGGTCAATATTATGCCACCTCCGAAGCAAGAAGAGGGGCAAGACCGTGGAAAAAGAGTAGTCCTCCCTATCTCCGGAGGAGGTACTCTCGGAAGCATGTCAAAAAGGCATAGAAGAGAGTATGTCAGAGAAGTGGGGCACATTGGAACTTCATCGTCTGCAGCTGCTATGCCTGAATGGTCCCATGTGCCAATATCTTTTTCTAGAGAGGATGCAGCTGGCATTAAATTTCCACATGCAGACCCACTTGTCATTACTGCCGACATTGCAGGAACTGAGGTTCGAAGAGTGCTAATTGACGGAGGAAGTTCGGCAGACATTATTTTTTTTCAAGCCTTCGATCAATTATGCATCTCCAGAAAGCACCTTCCTCCAGCGGCTCGTCCTTTGCAAGGCTTCGCAGGACCTCCGCTTGATGCACTCGGCCAAATTGGCCTGGAAGTTACCTTCAGAGAAGGACTGTTAACCAGGACAGAGGAAGTAATCTTCGACGTCGTGGATGCTCCATATGCATACAACGTCATCTTCGGAAGAGGCATGTTAAATCAGTTCGGAGCTGTGGCACACCACAATTACTTGTGCATGAAGATGCCCACACAAGCGGGAGTGCTCACTATCTTCGGATATCAAGCTACCACCCGAAGAGCGGAATATGGTCACGACCCCCCTCTTGATCCAAGACAAGTGAATAGTGTGCAAGATAATCAAGAAAATTTTTCTGCTCCTAGCAAATCTTTGAAGAAATCCTTCCCAAGACCAAGTCCTGAAGGAGAGATTGCAACGAAGGTTATTGTTAAAGATGGTAAAGAATATTCATTTCAATTTGGTAAAGATTTACCTCCAGAAGTTGCTACCTCCTTGGAAAAAGTAGTTGAGGAGAATTTAAATGTCTTTGCTTGGTCTGACGAAGACATCACCGGAGTCAGTCGGGATATTATTGAGCACAGTTTATTTGTAAACCCGAAGGCCCGGCCTGTTCGGCAAGGACTCCGAAAAATGTCTGTAGAAAGGGCTGTTCTTGCCAAAGACGATGTTGAAAAATTGCTGAAGGCTGGGATTATCAGAGAAGTGGCTCACACAGAATGGTTAGCCAACCCAGTCTTCGTCAGGAAGAAATCCTCCGGGAAGTGGCACATGTGCATTGATTTCACATCCTTGAATAAAGCATGCCCTCGTGACCCCTACCCCATGCCCCGAATTGATCAATTGGTCGACTCCACTACAGGTTTGGAGTTATTAAGTTTCCTTGATGCGTACTCCGGTTATCATCAGATATGGTTGAAACGCGAAGATGAAATCAAGACAAGCTTCGTAACTCCTTCAGGAGTCTTCTGTTATGTAAGAATGCCCTTTGGCTTAAGAAATGCCGGGGCTACTTTTTTGAGGTTAGTTGCTAAGGCTCTAGGTCAACAAATAGGTCGTAATGTAGAGGCCTATATGGATGATATTGTAATAAAGAGTGCTTTAAAGCATCAACATAGCCTAGACATAGCAGAAACATTTAATAGCCTTCGGGCATGTGGGATCCGTCTTAACCCCGAGAAATGTATCTTCGGAGCTAAGGCTGGAAAGTTGTTAGGGTATTTAGTTTCAAGCAGAGGGATTGAAGCTAGCCCTACTCAGATAACTGCGCTACAGAAGATGGCTCCTCCAGAAAATTTAAAGCAAGTGCAAAAGCTGACTGGTCGTCTGGCAGCACTTAGCAGATTTTTAGCAAGGTCTGCGGAGAGAAGTTTGCCCATCTTTAAAGCATTGAAAGGGTCCGAAGATTTTGCATGGACAACAGAGTGTCAGAAAAACTTCGAAGATATTGAAGAGTATCTCAGTAATCTTGCTACACTCACGGTGCCTACTGCGGACGAAACCCTACTCCTTTACCTTGCAGCTACAGGCTCTGCTGTCAACGTAGTCCTTGTCATAGAAATGGATTTCAATGGGAAGTTGGTACAAAATCCAGTTTATTTTGTGTCCGAAGCATTATCAGGAGCGAAGACAAGGTATTCCGAGCTCGAAAAGTTCACTTATGCTCTGATAATGGCTTCGAGGAAATTGAGACATTATTTTTTGGCTCATAATGTAATTGTACCAACTTCGTATCCTTTGGGAGATATGCTCCGAAGTAAAGACTCCACTGGAAGAATTGGAAAGTGGGCAGTCGAACTAGCACCCTTTGGCATATCCTTTCTGGCAAGGACAACAATCAAATCGCAAGTCTTAGCAGATTTCGTAGCAGAATGGACTCCCCTTGCAATATGGATTCCGGAGAAGTCAAGTGAAGGAATTTGGACTGTTTTTTCTGATGGGGCTTTCCAAGCATCCGGAGCAGGTGTTGGAGCAGTTTTAATTTCGCCTTCAGGGCAAAGAGCAATGTACTCCGCAAGACTCAACTTTAAGTCTACCAATAATATAGCGGAGTATGAAGGGATTTTACTGGGACTCCGAAAAGCACGTGCTCTAGGGGCTACAAGAGTTGTTATAAAGACAAATTCTCAAATAGTAGCAGGGCACGTAGATAAAAGTTTTCAAGTTCGGCATCCACAACTTGCAAAGTACTTAGAAGAAATCCGTAAGATCGAAGCACAATTCATGGGTATTTCCATTCGGAGTATACCAAGAGCAGAAAATGTGCAAGCGGACATCTTAGCAAAAGCTGCAGCCGGAGCTATGGATATACCAGAAGAGGCTTTTTATGAGGAGCTCAGTACACCTTCGGTGCCACAAATTCCCTCCGCAGAGATTCTTTGCATTTCAAGTTATTGCTCCGGTATGGCCCATGGCCAGATGGGGTATGGATTTGATTGGTCCCTTTCCAGTCGCTAAGGGAAATTTAAACTTCGCAGTGGTAGCTATTGAATATTTTTCTAAGTGGGTAGAAGCAGAGCCCTTAACAGCTATCACTTCGAACAATGTACAGAAATTCTTTTGGAAGAGTATCATTTGCTAATTTGGAGTGCCTAGACAACTCACAGTTGATAATGGAACACAGTTCGATGCAGAACCTTTCAGGAAGTTCTGCGAAAATCTAGGCATCCAGTTATGTTTTGCTGCAGTGAGACATCCTCAGTCTAATGGAGCTGTAGAAAGAGCCAATGGAAATATTTTGTCATGGCTAAATTGAAGGATAGTAGGATTGGCAAAAGGATTGTGGACCGAAGAACTTCCGAAGATTTTATGGTCCATTCGGACTACGCAAACAAGGTCCACAGGTTTCACTCCATTCAGATTGCTATTCGGAGATAAAGCTATGACTCCAACGGAGCTCAAAGGAGGATCACTTCGCAGCACCGAACCGGAGATTGAAGGAGAAAGACAAGCTTCACTGGATTTAACAGAGGAGACAAGGCTTCGAGCTGTGGCCAATTTATCAAAGTATCATCAGCAGACGAAGCCTTGGTTTGACCCGAAGGTTAAGATCAATGAGCTTAGACCGGGTCATCTCGTTTTACGAAGCATCATAGCGCCAGGAAAATTAGGAAATAAATGGGAAGGTCCATACTTAATTGTTCGTTCCGGACGTCCTGGCTCTTTTAAATTAGCTAATTTGGAAGGTGAAGAGTTAGCACATACTTGGCATGCGGAGCACCTAAAGTGATACTTCGCATAGGGGCTCCTTGTAATCATTTGTAATCATCCTCTGAATTAATAAAGCATATGGTTCATATAGTGCCTACCCCTCATAAACTTCCAGCTTCCGAGTGGACGCACTGGAACCGTGGAGTTGACCGAGAGGGAAGTGTCATTAATTTGAATCATATTTTCGGGCTTTGAACCACTGGTTCGAAGTTTCTGACGTGGGGGCTTTGAACCGTGGCTCCTTGTAAAGAGTCCAAGGAGACAAAATCACGCGGAGTCCAAGCCACTGTCTTGTAGACATCCGGAAAAAGAGTCCAAAGAGACCACTACGAATTCCAAACCACTGGTTTGACAGAATTCGCAAAAAAGAGCCTAAGGAGGCCAAAACAAAACAGAGTTTGAGCCATGAGCTTCAAATGTCTGTTAAGAATGTCCAAAGTGACAAATTATCTAAGACACTAAAGTGTCCGGAAAGTTATCTCAAGTGATTTCTTTTCAAAAACAAAAGGTACTAAGTTGCCATTCTTCAGACTACAAATAGTAGAAGACATTTTATAAGATTTTAAAAGATCTTTAAATTACTGAGAGGCTCTGAACCCCCAAAATTGTACTCCTAAGTTTTTCTTTGTGCCTAACCATCTTTGAACACAGTTCAAAGTTGCTTACGCCCAAAGAGGGGCTAATAAATAGGGAGACAATTTATTATTCGAGCAAATATGATTACATCATGAAAAATTGGTATCTATACCAAGAAGGAATCGAAGACCTCTTCGATCTCTAGAGCTAGGGTTGGAACGATTGGTTCCAGTGCTGGGAGTTCTAACAACTTTGCGTTTAACCCTTCTGCCTCCTTTCGAAGCTCTAAAGTCTTTTTGTTCTTGTTGAAGCTCGGCCCAAGTTCGAAGCCGTTCGGGGCTTCTTTCCCCGCTTCCAAGTTCTTCAGGCTTTTTACCTTGAACTTCACCTTCGTCTTCGGACCATATAATGTCTTCAGAAGATGAAGTTTCCATGTTAACTTATTTTTCTTCCTCTTTAATACAAGATAATATATCTTTACTTATTTCGGACGCAATTGCTCCAGAACTATCTCGAGGAACTAGAAATCGAGGACGCTTGTGAAGTTTTAAGATATCGAAGGTAGCCCATAATAAGCGAAGTTCGTCGTTAACATCTAACACTTCGACATCTTCCATATGAGGCAAAGCCTAAAAACATGATAAACAAATCTTCATTCATAAATGTACAAAAGCGTAGTGCTTTACATAGTTGAAGATCCTAAGGTAATTCTAAACCTGCGGGTTTGGAGGAGGCTGACTGCTCGAATCTTGGGACCGAGCCTGCTTCTGGCGTTGTCCTTCGTCAATCCAGGCCTTGATCGCAGAGCGACCTTCGGCTCTCCATGAAGTTTGAAGGGCTTGCCAAGCAGCGGCCACACCTTCGGAGGGAGTAAGAAGCTGGTCGTCATCGAAGGTAATAGGACCCTCTCCTGCGCTCGGAGTTATCGATTGACCCAGATCTTCGTAGTAACGAAGTAGGCCAACAGCAGCCACTTGTCCAGAGATTTCTTCGTAACGAATGCCTGCTGTCTTCATTTGCTTCGCTACTCCTTGAATCCTTTTCAGCCGGCGCAGTAGGGAGATGTTGTCATCCGAAGGAAGCGTCCCAGTAGTACCGAAGTACTCCAGAACTCCTAGCAATTAGTCCATGACCTCCGCAACTACCTTCTCACACTTCAGCTTACCTTCAATTAACGCATCCTTCATCGAATTTAGCTCTTCTATTACTCCAGAGAGCCTAGCTGCTTCCGTAGTTAAAGAATTCTTATGATTCAGTAGTTGGCTAGCTTCTTCTCGGAGTCTAACAAGCTCGGACCCCATAGTAGTGTGCTCCGCCCGCATCTTTTCAATTTCTGCTCGAAGCGCAATTTTCTCCGCTTCGAGCTCCTTGTTCGCAGCCTCCAAGCTTTGTCTGGCCCTGCGCTCCATTGAAACCATGTTGTCCATGTGGGCCACTCGACCTTTGGAGATAGTCAGATTTCGTTGAAGAGTTGCATTTTCTTCTCGAAGGCGAATGTTTCCACATTCATTGGAGATGTTCGCAGCTCGGGCCAAGACTGTTTGCTGCGAAAAGAAAAAACCAAGGTGAGAAATTATTTGTATATAAATTTGATTCTGTTTTGCAGATACTTCATACCTGGTATGCTGCGCGTTCCATGGCAGCATTAAGCTCCGAACTCTCCGCCTCGCTCACGATGGTCACCAAGTCCGTCTCCCCGACTTCGCGACTAGCTCGATCCAAAGGCTCGAGCAAAGTCTGAAGCCCAGTTCTTCGCTCCAAGAAAGGAGCTAGAAGGGGGAGCATGCTTAAGGCTTGTTTGTCATCTTCGTTTAACGAAGGCCTGGAGTGTTGAGCTGTGGTCTTCGGAGCCCCAGTAGACTGGCCCCCCTCAGTAGATTGGTTCTCGTCTGTTGACTCAGACGGAGTTGATCCTGAGCTCGGAGCAGGGAGGGGGCCCATCTTCCCTTTGCCTTTTCTAGGCCCCATTTGAGTGGCTCCTGGAATTGGCTCCAAAGTTGTCGAAGGTCCAGGAACTGTATCTTCGGGACGGACCTCTTCCATGGAAGTGGACTCTGTAAAAACAAAGGTATTATACATTGTATAATTTCGCAGGAAAAAAGGATAAAAGAATTATTCGAAGTTTACCTTCGACATTTTGGCGGCGGGTGAGCATTGGACTTCTTGGCGGGTCGAAGGCAAGATCTTCGTCAGAATCAACCATCAAATCTTCGACTATCGGAGCTTTTTCCTGAACAACCATTATTGCTTTACTCGGAATCGAAGCTGCAGTGACTTCGACTCCGCTCTCATCCACAGGGCTCCGTCCTGAGGTAAATCTTCTTGAGCAGCCGGAGTCCTCGCTTGCTCAAGATTCTCTTGAGACTCCGGCAGGTTCGCAGGTTCGTCATTTCGTACAGCTCCTTGTGCCGCATCCTCGTCAATCAACCTCACGAGCAACGTACCTTCATCCTCCTGAGAATCGGAGATTGAAGCTGTTGGGCTTGAAGGCGCAAGAACTTTTGGCTTTCGAGCCACCTTTTTAGCCGGAGTCTTAGCGGAGCTCGAAGTTCCAGCTTCGGCTTTTCTCTTATTGGACCCTTTCTCCGAAGGCACCCAATCCATCAGAGGGGGCGGAACAATTTCGAGCAGCCCCCATACTATGTTAGATCGTTCCCAACTACCAACTAATTTGATTCTCCATTCTTTCTCGGTCGGAGTCGGAACGCCCAAAATCTTCTCCGAAGCCCGTACGATTTGTTCCGAAGTTATAGGGGCTGAAGAAGCTAAAAAACGAGTTAAGTTTGTTAATTCTTCGAATAAATATACATAGAGTATGTTGTTTTCGAAGTTACCTGCAGGACTCGAAGTTGAGAAAATTTTTCGAAGACCGCCTTCCGAATCTTCCTCGAAGATGATAGGCAAGTTGGCCATCAGGGGAGAAATTTGAAGCCCTAGGAATTCTTCGGCTAAGTCCCGCATGCTCAAACGGCGACTGATTTTTTGAAGCAAGCTCAAGCGAGCTTCGAGTTGGCCTAGATCCGGGTGCACTAAGGCTTCCTTTCGGAAGTGGATTTCTCGCAGAGGTCCCGCTAGGCGGCTGCTCGCCCCAACTTCGGCGTAAAACCATCTCAAGATCCAATCAGTATACCATCTAGCATTAATGGCCTTGGCAGGAAACCAGAGAGCATATTCATCCCAGAGTCTGAAGTTGATACTTCCGAACGCCACTACTATCTTTTCACCGCCGGAGCCTACGAAGGTCTTCGGTTGACATGATGCTCTGTGTAGTGCTGCGAAGATCTCCGCTCTTCCTTCACAACCTTCGGCTCGCAACGACCATTCGAAGATGGCAAGACGTGCTACCGCATTCGAAGAGAGTTGGGGGAGAGTGACATGAAACAAGTCCAATACCTCCGCTAAAAAGTCGACTGCCGGAAGCCCCAACCCAGCTTCGAAGAAAGCTTCGAAAACAACTACTTCTCCGGGTCTCGGTGATGGAATGATTTCCTTCCCAGGTTTGCGAATCATAACCCCAGAACTGATCTTGCCCTCTACTGCGGCCGCAAGTGATTCTCTTCTGCAGGTTGAAGGCCCTAGCTGATAAGATTGATCCATATATTTTGTCGACGCTGGACAGAGGTCTTGATGGCCAACATTTTGGGGATTTTTCCCCGCCGTCGCCATTGTTGCTGCTGCAGGTGTCGGAGCGGTCTCCGCCAATGTAGCGGCCGCCGCTGCTGCCGCAACTTGCTGCCGAGTCAAGGTTGAAGCCGTTCCAGGACCCTTGAAGCTAGTTTTCGCCATTAGATCTCTTGGGTTGCTTTGAAGGAAAAAGGGAGGCTACGGTTCGAGAGTTAGTCTGTTTGCACGAAAGCGGTGGAAAGGTACAAGAAATGGTCAGGCCCTCTATTTATAGCTCAGACCCCAATTTTTTACAGTTTGCTTATGCCGTTTCGCATTCTTGACCGTTACTTTATTCCGGAATTAACGCATTATGTAACTTCCATCAGAAGGAAAAAGCCAACGACTATTTTTTCCAAGTCTAAAAAGACTTTCGGATTTCCCAACTTAATTCTAAAATACTTCGAATGCAATTCATTTAGAATATAATTTGAAGTTCGCATCTCTATACATTTCGGAGGTGTATTAAGTATGCTAATCTCTGCACATGGATATGTTTCCTTGCGTATACTGCTTCCCTAACATCACAGATTTAACGGAGAAGTGTATTCGAGGGGCTACTGTTGGGGGAAAATATTCCATCTTCAAGATTATCGCAGCAACAAGATAAAGACTGGTGATTAAGATGAAGATGTCCGATATATAATTTCGGAGATGCATCCAGTCAAGTTCGAAGTATGATGACGGGCTCTAGTTCGGAGTACATCTTCGAACATGGACTCTTCCAGGAACCTCTTTGCCAGCTAAGATGGAAGACTTATCTTCTTTCTAACTAGATTAGTATTTTACCATTTTAGCCCTATTAAGAATACCGAATAGTTTCCACTATGTCGGTTGTAATAGAGGGGTAAAAAGGTCTTTTCCTTAATGTTTGGGCCTATAAATACCCCCCGTTTTACCCTGTAATAAGGACGGAATACAAGTTATTCAATACACACTTTTGAAAGTATTCTAAGTTATTATCCTTTCAGAGGCTTGGAATAGTTTCCTTCGCAAACACTTCGTTTGTTAGTCTCTAATCTTCAGAAACCTGTTAGCGTAATCTTTTACGCCAACAGGTAGGCTTTTTGGTTATGGAGTGTCTAACAGAGCTCTCTCTTTCTCTAGGGTAGTGGGTGAGGAAAAAATAGTTTTGTTCTGACTATCTGAAGGAGTCCTCTCAAAACCCAAACCTAGAGCTCACCTTGCTCTGTCAGCACACATCTTGGTCTTGGCCAAGAGCAAATCCATCCTACCCTTTCCCTCAGTGCATTTATTAACCACGGAAAGAAGGTACTCATTCTCGGACATAAGGTTTTCAGCTCGCTCTCTAATAGTGCCTAGCTGGTCCTTAAGGGTAATGCACGTGTCACAAATAGTCTGCACATCCTTAGAACTACCGGCCGTCTCCAATCTAGCCTCTAAATCATGAACATGTTTATCACGTAAATTAATGCTCTCATGTAATGAAGAACAGTTCATGCATTCAATAATATCATGAGGTCTAGAATCCACCACCAAAAGCTGCTTCTGTACAGTCTCAAGCTCAGATGGAGTTTGAGCATGTACAGAACGCAACTGAGCAAGCTCACCCATGACAACAGAACAAGATTCACATTCAGCATCATTAACTTTAGACTTGAGCATGGCATAATCAGTAGAAACAGATTCTAGCCTAAGTCTAAGGTCTTTTCTTTCTCTAGCGGCTTGCACAAGTAATCTATCCTGACCAAGAACTACTTCATTCAGCTCATCTAGTTTAATTAAAAGCTGGTCAGACGATAGTGGTACCTCAGATGAGTCAATCTCATCGCCACTGTGGTCGCTCTCGGCCATGAAGCAAAGGCCGGTGAAATCTCGTCCCTTCTTGTCCTTATTGTCCTCCTTCCTTTGAGACTCCTCCTCAGAGCTCGACTCCTCAGTTGAGGAAGTGTCGATGTCGCTGAGAGCAGCAACAAACGCTCTGGAAGCGGCTTTGGCTACTCTCTTAGCCACCTTGCTGCGCTTGCCCTTCACAAAAGGCTTCCTCTCCTTTTTGTGGTATTTAGGGCGCTCACTCTCATCTCTCTTCTTGAGCTTAGGGCAATTAGCCTTGATGTGAGAAGTGTCGCCACACTCAAAACAACCACTAAAACCACTTCTCCTCTAATCCCGTCTCTCATGATGAAAACGGGTGAACCTTCTGGCAATGAGAGCAAGCTCATCATCATCCAGAGTGTCCACCTGCTCCTTAGTGACGGAGACCAGGGAGGACAAAGCAAAACCATCTGCTAGAACACAAGTGCCAGATGTGCTTGGTTCTGCAGTGGTGCCACGGCTAGTGCTAGAAACCAATGCCAATGGCTGTGGCAAGGAGTTTCTGTGCACTGCAAGAGATGCCTTGGCAATCTCTGTGGACTTCAGCTTGCTGAAGAGCTCATCACATGTCAATGTGTCATAACCTACAGACTCCTCAATGCTGGATATCTTCACTTCCCATATGCTACGATCAAGAGCATAGAGAAGCTTGATAGCCCTGTCGTGATCATTGTAAGCAAGCGTCCCGTTGGACCGCAAGTTACTCACTATCGCATCAAAGCGAGAAAACATGGCATCTATAGATTCACCAGGTGCCTGCACAAACAGCTGATACTATTGATTGTATGTGCTTTGGCGCCTGGCCTTAATCTGTGTAGAGCCCTCATGAAAAATAGTGAGAGTGGTCCAAATTTCCCTAGCAGTCCTAAGGTGCTGCACCCTATCAAACTCACTCCGGCTCAAACCACTGAACAGTATATTCCTAGCCTTGGAGTTGGCATTATACTGATCTTTCTCTGTTTGAGAGGTGCGAGTATCATGGATGGAGTATTGTGAGTCCACAATCTCCCAAATTGCATTTCCTTGGCTTAGCAAGTAAGCCTCCATGCGCACCTTCCAGTATGCAAAATCAGTCCCATCGAACAGAGGAATTTTACTAACTCTGTCCATGTCGCAAAAGATCACAAAACCAGTTAAGGTCAACTGGTGATCTTATCCTGCTCTGATACCAATTGATGGACCGGAAACGGCAACCAGAGGGGGGGTGAATGAGAGCTTTTAAAATTTTAGGCTAAAATTAGCCTTCTGTTTTAATTAAGTCTACTGCGGAATAGGCTTCGAACACAACCTCCGAAGTTCTGGTTCTGAGGTATTTGACAGCTCCGAACACAGGCTTCGCAAGGAGTAAAAGTCTGAAGCCAAGAAGACTTCGCTCTACACGCAAACCCGAAAAATCTACTCTGCTAAGTCAGTGCAGGCTCCGCACACAGGGTGCTTCGAGCAGGCTTCGCACTTCACCCTTCGCAAGAGTGTACTACCCTCTGAGGACTTCGACCAAATACTTAGCGACAGCAACTGGTGCTGGGCTTCGTACTACGAAGGTCTAAACGCACACTAAACAGACTTCGCCAAGGGCTCTGACACGAGAAGCAAAACAGGCTTTGATCAGTGCTTCGCCAGTAAACAGCGAGGACTAGCCTCTAGTTACACAGAGCGAACGCACTGAAAAGCACACTTCGCACACACACCCTTCGCCCAAACACGCTTCGGTGCACTACCACAAGTCACTCGAAGTGACACACAAAAGATGTAGCGAAGTATGCGAAACAAGCTCAAGCAAAAATGCACACAAATAGGGCTTCGCTGCTTGAACAAGGAACACTAAAAATGAACTCACTGGATGAATACAAAGTATGTGGTGGCTAGTACAGGAGCTCAACAATGAATGCTCAAAGTGTTAAATGTTACCTACCCAGCCCCACTATTTATAGCCACTATTCACCCATGTGAATTGACTACTTTACCGCTAGGGTTTACATTGGTTTTGTCTCATCAAAACAGAGGGGTACAAAAGGTAGTCAACTTTATTTGGAGGCTTCTCTGTCAGCTTTGCAGAGGGGACAGCGTCAGCTTTTTGCAGAGCAAACATTGTTAGCCTTTACAGTCTTTGACTTTTCTGAAGCCCCCCTTCGCACGCGAGGGGTGCGGTAGCTTCGGTGAGAAGCCTTGAGCCTGACGGCCTTCGCTTCACCGAAGTCAGCCTTCGATACAATGACGGTTTTGAGCCGAAGCCGTCAAAGCCCTTGGGCCTTCGCACCAACACCTTCGGAGTGGACCACCACGGCTTCGCAGCTTCTCCCAGCTCGAACTCCGTCAGTCCATGTACCGAAGCCATGCATGGCCGAAGTACCTCAAGTCAACCTCACTCCGGAGCTAGCCTCGCTACGAAGCCTGCGTCACTCCGAAGCCCCACCTTCGGAGTACCACCCTTCGAAGTCCCTCCTTCGTCCAAGGCCTCCGCATGAAGCATTCCATGAGCACTTTGTCGCAGTGTCTCTCCCCGAGCACACTCCTCGACGAGCCTCACCCGGACCATGCCTTCGATGCACCTCGACTTCTGAGACCTTCGTCGGGTAACCTTCGAGTGTCTCCCTCCGGAGCACACCTCGACAACCTTGCCTCTATTGAGGACTTGATCCACCATACTCCGAAGTCACTCCTTCCGGAGTACCCTTCGAAGTGCCTCGCCTCCGAGGACTTCGTCTCGGAGTACCTTCACCCGGAGCCACGCTCCTCACTTATTGCCTTCTCCTGGTGCACCTCGACCCGAGGTCCGACCTCGACCCCTTTGCATCCTTCGTGACGGAGCTCCCCGCTCCACTGGCATCAAGCCTCCCGCTTGACCCAGGTTCACTTGCTACGAACCGTCCGTCACCTCCGAAGTCCCCTGCGCACCACAGACAAGCAGACAAGTGTATCCAGTACTCTGGAGACCTCTCCGGGTAAACAACCTTCGGCACACACTCCGGTGTACCGCCCAAAGTACCGAGACCTTCGGTACAGACATAGTCATCGTGTACTGCCGGACCCCTCCGACAGTCACACTCCGCTGCAACAGCTGCAGCAACCAAACCAACCTCCGAACACCTTCAGAGATCCAACCTCCAAACCCCTTCGGAGGTACCCCTTCGAATCAGAGGGTAAATACTGTCAATCACTCATCACAGACTCTGAAACCAACCCTTGGTTTCTCAGATCTCACGAATCAAGTAATATCGCCGAAGTATATGTTTGGATTTCTAGTGCGACCTAGGCTCCTTGGCTTGTGCAATGGCACCACTATTATCACAATAGAGGTCCACTTGACTAGATGCACTAGGAACAACACCCAGCTCAGAAACAAACTTCCTGATCCAAACGGCCTACTTAACAGCTTCTAAAGCAGCGATATACTCAGCTTATGTTGTAGAATTGGCCACCGTCTCTTTCTTGGAACTCTTCCAACTCACTGCGCCTCCATTGAGGCAGAACACAAAACCAGATTGGGATTGAGAATCATCTTTATCGGTTTGAAAGCTAGCATCCGTGTAACCGCTTACAATGAGCTTCTCTTCACCACTACATACCAGGAACATTTCCTCCGTCTTTTTCAAGTACATGAGGATACTCTTTACTACAGCCTAGTGACTTTCACCCAGGTTCGATTGGTACCTTCTTGTAACACTTAGAGCATATGACATATCTGGGCGTGTACACAGCATGGAATACATGATGGATCCAATTGCGGAGGCATACGGGATCACACTCATCTTCTCTAGCTCATCAGGTGTCACAGCACACTGAGTCTTACTTAGAGTACTACCATGTGACATCGGTAGAAATCCTTCTTAGAATTATGCATTTTGAACCGTTTCAAAACCTTGTCAATGTACATACTTTTTCTTAATCCAATTAGTCGTTTTGATCTATCGCTATAGATCTTTATGCCCAAAATGTATGTTGCCTCTCCAAGATCTTTCATCGAAAAACTATTTTTCAGTGAAGTCTTGACAGCATTCAACAAAGGAATGTCATTTCCGATAAATAATATGTCATCCACATATAGGACCAAAAACACAAGTGAACTCCCACTAGCCTTTTTGTAAACACAAGGCTCTTCTTCATTCTTGATGAAGCCAATCCATTTGACTACCTCATCAAAACGAAGATTCCGAGGAGTTCCAGAATGAGGATCACTAAACCATTGAGTGTAAATGGATCTTCAAGAATAAGATAGAGGTTGATGGAAATGTTCACATCTATAAGGCACGATTGGTGGCGACAGGTTTCAGACAGATTCAAGGTGTTGATTATGATGAAACGTTTTCGCCCGTCGCTATGCTTAAGTCTATTTGGATCATCCTAGCTATTGCCGCATTTTATGATTATGAGATATGGCAAATGGATGTCATGATGGCTTTCCTAAATGGAAAACCTAAGTGAGGATGTGTACATGACATAGCCTGAAGGTCTTGAGGGTCCGGGAAATGCTGAGAAAGTTTATAAGTTGCTAAAGTCTATTTATGGATTGAAGCAATCTTACAACGAGACCATAAATTAACCGGAACTTCTGATAATCACTATTGTAGACGTAGCCATGTCTACTAAAGTCGTCGGTAAAAGTAATAAAGTATTGAAATCCTTTGCTAGCTATGTGACTCATTGGACCACATACATCAATATGTACTATGGCCAATAGCTCACTTGCCCTCTCACTTTGTCTAGTGAAAGGCGTCTTTGTCATTTTGCCAAGTAAACAAGACTCGCATGTGTCATATGATTCAAAATCAACTGACTCCAAAAGTCCATCACTATGGAACTTTCGTACATGCTTCTCATTTTTATGACCCAAACGACAATGCCAGACATAGGTGGGATTCAAATCATTGAGTCGTTGTTTCTTAGTATTAATGTTATAAACGTGTGCATCGTCAAAACTTAAGATATACAATCCATTCACTAATGGACAAACACCATAGAGCATGCCATTCAAAAATATTGAACAACTCTTGTTCTTAATTATGAATTCAAAACCATATTCCTCTAAACATGAAGAAGCGATATTGTTTCTGCCTATGGCGGGAATGAAATAACATTTATTTAATTCCAAAACTAATCCTGACGGTAGCGACAGTGAATAGACGCCGACGGCCAACACTGCAACCTTTGCACCATTCCCGACGCGGATATCCAGTTTGCTACTTGCACCCTTTCTTACTCTACTCAGCCCCTGCAACGATTTGCATGTATGAATCATTGATCCAATATCAAATACCCATGAATCATTTGGACGAGTAGCAAGATTAATTTCAATAACATTAATACCTAAAGTGGAAGTCCCACATCCCTTTCTGTTTTTCTGCTCTTTAAGGTACACCATGCAATTGCGCTTCCAATGCCCAGGCTTGTGGTAATGGTGGCACTCGTCAGAGTTGGTAGGACCAGACTTTCTAGTCGATTTAGACTTTGCACTAGAGATCGCATCTATAGTCTTAGCCTTATTCCTCCTCCTCTTTTTGCCCTCATTTTGAACAACCATCACATGGTTTGGATCCTTCATGATACTCTCCTCAGTATATTTTAGCATCCCATGCAACTCAGCTAGTGTCTTCTCCAATCCAACCATGTTATATTTCATGATGAACGGCTCAAAGCTCAATGGGAGCGACTGGAGAATAACATCAATAGCGAGGTACGGATCCAGTGGAGTGCCCAGTCTCTCTAGAGTCTCCACGCAACCAATCATCTTGATCACGTGAGGGCTCACTAGGCTCACTTCAGCCAGCCTACTACCAAACAAGCATTTAGACATATTGTATCTTTTTGCCCTTGCTTGGTCCTGAAACATGCCCTTAAGCCCTACGATCATATCGTAGGCATCACGATCCTCATATTGTTTCTAAAACTGCGAGGACATACAGGCAAGCATCAGGCAACTGACATCCATGGAATCACTTGCATGCTTCTCATAAGCACGCTTATCTGCTGCTGAAGCATTCTTTCCTAGTTCATCAGGGTGGGGTTCCTCTAGAACATAATCCTTTTTCTCTTGCTTGAGAACAATTCTCATGTTTCGATACTAATCTATAAAGTTAGTTCCAAACAATTTATCTCGTTCAAGAATAGATTGCAAATTAAAAACTGGAGTGCTCTTAATAGTAGACCTAGTAGGTGCCATGATCTACAAAAGATTAAATGCGAGGTTTAGCACTATGCAATGTTTATTTTTTATACAATAAAAGATGTCCCACTATTTAAACCAGTCACTTTCCCTCTCATGACTAATAGTGGCGCAAGATCCATGGTCATGCTATCTCCTAGTGAGCTTTTGCATCACTTCTAAAAGCTAGTTGACATAGGTAAGCAACTCCTTGCTAATCACATCATATGTGACTCTCGTCTTTGGAGAAGCATCCAATGCTCGACCCCAACTCCTATGCTCCAAGGCCCAAAACTGTTTTGATAGCCTTGTCAAGTGAACCAACACTATGCTTGCAAAAGTCCAACTTTCGCCCCAACTGGTCGAGATAAAAGATAGCACCCTGCTTTGGCAGACCCACTATCGATGAGCACGAAACCTAGTGGGTGCATCTATTGGGAAGAGCATTAACACTTAATTTTCTAAGGGAAACTACTCTAGCATCGTAATGTCCCTAGCGCACACGAAACATGCAAGAATAGAATACCAAGAACATAAGAAAGCATCACAGACAATCATATTAGCTGTGATATAGCATGGCCTTCTTCACATGGCGATCTTCATCTCCATGGCTCCCGTCTTCGACTGCGTACTCCTGGCCTCCATGAAGAGTACTAGTCCATCTCGTATAGGCTATACTAATTACATGGGCCGAAGCACCACGGAAACGACATGCAAGCCATAATGAATTTTACATCAGCCTTGGGTTGTAAATAACCATGACACACATGACATATTTAATTTACATTCATTGCATGCATCTCATACATCACATTTTAACCAAGGCCATGCCAGTCACGACATTCTCTGCAAAACAAAGTTAGGCGAGCAATCTATAAATGACTGGAATCTAGATCTAAAAAACCCGGGTCAGCAAGCTCGGTTTTTCAAAATCGTGTAGTTCGGAACTTCCTATATGGCATCGGAACTTCCGACCTATTGGAACCTCTGATCAATAACGGAATCCTGCATCGCAATAATTGCCTTCTATATTGAATCATTATTCGACATTGGAAAATCCGATTAGTATCGGAACTTCCGATCCGCCATCGGAACTTCCAATCTGCAGACAGAAATAGATCTAATATGTTTTTCCACCATGTATCTCCATACATGAGGGATCCAGATCGACACTACGCACGTAAGCTTAAACATTTCTGAAAGGGATTTGGATGATGTAGCTTTTAATGGTTTGCATTCTGAACTAAAGGAGAAGCTAGATGGCCAGATCTTTCTACAAGTTAGTCAAGTCTTACAACAGGCTCTTGTCCAGGAAGGCCGAGCCAAATATAAGAGATTCACTAAAACATTTAGCAATCTTAAGGCCGGGGTGCATTTCATGGAGCACTTCGATGAGGAATCATCGGAGAATGAGGATGACTCGGCCGACATGTACACTGCAGAGTGGACTTGGTCTAGCAAGTCCAAATCCATCACTTGCTCTGAGTTACGTCTGTATCCCACTAAGAGTCGGCCAGTGAGGTCAAATATGCATTTGATGTGACCAAGTACGACAAGATATTCAATTTTATATTGAAAAACAAACTCCTCGGGTTGCTGAAGGGTCACGTCATTCCAACTGTCGATGACTTGATGAAACGTGCTTATTGTAGGTGGCATGATTCACATTCTCATTCTATGAACGATTGCAATGTTTTTCGTCGACAGTTTCAATCGGCCATAGAGGAAGGACGATTGAAGTTGGATACTAATCCTAAGATGAATCTTGACCAGGACCCCTTCCCAATGAACACCATCGATCTCGATGGGAAGAAGGTGTGAATTTGGCCCTAGTAGGCCAAATCGGCTAAGGGGAAGGAGGTCATGGATGGAGATCCTTGTCCGCACATGCTCATGCCGAAGAATATGGAGGTAGGGGTTTTTGGAAAGTGAACACCAGCGCAGCGTCTTTGGCTAAGTCATGCAAGAAGCCGAAGGTGACATATGAGATGTTGTTCCAAAAGAACAAGAAGAGGACCAACAAGGGGAACACTCGGCTTGGACCTCTAGAGAGGCTAAACCCTCCTTGGAGGAGTGAGTTCGGCCCACGATGGGTGACACCGCTAGAGCCACCGATGCCTCCAACTCCACATCAGTTCCCGATGGCACAGTGGGCCCCATATTACTTTCCGCTTGTTGGTTACCTGTTCCCTCAATTTTTTATGGATGATCTATTTGTGTCGCCCGAGATCTATAACATGCAGGGACAAATTGGCGTAGCAGGAGGCGAGGTTTTTAGATGGTTGTCCGTTGCACCGTAGAGATGGCCGGATAGGGGTTCGGACATCATCATCGTCAAAGTTGGCTCTCAAGACGTCCCAGTCCCCGAGGGAGCCCCACTAGAGCAGAATAGAGGCGAGCTACAAAAGGCGGCCAAACAGGAGACAGTCAGTCTAACCACAACCTGAGGGCCAGTCAGACCGCCCTCACCACCCTAGTTTGACCGGCCTACAGTGGCCAATCCGACCGGCAGTTTTTGGCCATTCGACATTGAACGGTCAGTCTAGCCCACCATGGCTGGTCCGACTGAGAGGGCCTAGTTAGACTGGCCTAGTATGGTCAGTCCGACCAACAGGGTACAGGAGAACACCTCCGCCAAACGCAAAAATGTTGAGGCCAATCTTGGTGTTTCCCATTCGACCAAAAATCCCAGGAGCAAATTCATAGCTCTTGGCATGAAGCCACAACCTTCATGGGTGCCTCCAAGCATGACCAAGTCCTAGAAGAGATGAGAGAGAAGAAGGTCGAGGAGAAGCAAGACATGATCTTCGAGGAGATTCATCCCCGACCAGTACCCAAACAGGTATGGAAGCCCAAGTCGATTGCCGCAAACAACTCGGCTCCTACTCCAAGTGATGATGAAGACAACATGCTCGACGACAACTACACACCCATCTCAGAGGGGCCACCTCCTCAGCCAATGGATGTAAATGTGGTGATGCTTCCCACCGAGTTTGGTCTACCAGGAGAGGAGGCCGAGGTCGCTCAACTAAAACTTGGCCCACGTGAAACTATTTTCGAGAAGCTCGAGGAGTTGGCTCATCACTTGAAGCCCTGTACGTCTGAGGACATCTCGATGGGAAGCCAATCTCCAGGATGATCATAGATGGAGGCGCCATCGTCAACTTGATGTCGTACTCTCTGTTGAAGAGGCTCGGCAGAAATAAGGACGACCTGATGAAGACCAACCTGACGCTGAATGGCTTCAACGGCGAGAGCTCTGAGGCCAAGGGTGTACATTCTTTGGAGCTGACGATGGGAAACAAGACATTGCCGACATCATTTTTTCTGGTTGACGTGCAAGGTAACTATAGTGTATTACTTGGGCGTGATTGGATTCATGCAAATTGCTACATCTCGTTTACCTTGCACCAGTGTTTGATTGAGTGGGATGGCGATGACGTAAAAGTTGTACTAGCTGAAACTTCGGCCCAGGCTGCTTTGGCCGATGTTTCTATTGACGCCATCCATGATAAGGTAGAGTGTATGTCAGGTAGAGACCTCTCGGATTACGGCTTTGTTAGCGTGTCCGAGGGGCGATTTGTTCCAGTGTATGTAAAGTCGGCTGGTGTAGCTCGGCTGTCTCTAAATTAGTTGTCATGTCAAGTAAGAGTAATCTTGATTGGCTAAAGTCTCGTGTAGAGCAATATCGGTCTTCTAGAGACGGTATTGCTGAAGCCATTGAAGATTTTAGTGAGGTGGAAAAGTTAGGTCAAGGTTTTGCATCTGACGATCCTCTAGAGGAGGTGGGTATAGGCGTTGGTGATATTTCGAGGCCGACTTTTGTAAATCAGAATTTACTAGCTTATAATAAAGCTGAGGTAATAAAGTTACTTTGATCGTACATTGATTGCTTTGCGTGGGAGTACAGCGAGATGCCCAGACTTAGCTACGAGCTCGTAGAGCATCGGCTTCCTATCAAACCCTGGTTTAGGCCTCATAAGAAGCCCCCTCGTCACTTCAATTCAGTTGTTTATGACCGAGTTAAAGAGGAGATAGAGTAATTACTTAAGGCTGAGTTTATTAGGCCATGCACGTATGTTGAATGGTTTGCTAACATTGTGCCTGTTGAGAAGAAAGGGAGTGGCAAGATTCATGTATGCATTTATTTCAGGGACTTGAACAAGGCCACTCTGAAGGATGAGTATCCCATGCCAATAGCCGATAGGTTGATGAACGATGCTTCAGGACATAAGGTACTAAGTTTTCTTGATGGTAATACTGGTTACAATCAAATTTTTATGGCCGAAGAGGATGTTTACAAAACGACCTTTAGATGCCCTAGTTTTGTCGTCTTGTTTCAATGGGTTGTGATGACTTTTGGTTTAAAGAATGCTGGCGCTACATATCAATGTGCTGTGAACTTGATCTTTCATAACTTGCTAGGAGTTCTGCTAGAGGTCTATATAGATGATGTTATAGTCAAATCGGATGCTATGGGTAACCATTTAGCCGATTTGAGAGTTTCTTTTGAAAGAATGTGTCAATATGGCTTGAAAATGAACCCGCTGAAGTGTTTTTTTGGCGTGTCAGTGGGTAAGTTCTTAGGATTTATGATTCATGAAAGTGGTATTGAGATTGATGCTAAGAGACTTGAGAAGATTAAGAACTTTGAAGCGCCAACATGCAAGAGATATGTGCAAAAGTTGCTAGGCAATGTAAATTATTTGCGTCGCTTTATATCTAGCTTGTCTAGCAAGATTGATGCTTTTTGTCCTCATACTTCAGCTAAATAACAAAGCCGAATTCGCTCGGGGGCAAGTCAGCAACGTGCTTTTTATCGAATTAAGGAGTGCTTGTCATCACCACCTATGGTAAGAGTACAGAAAGCCATGATTCCACTTTGGCTATATGTTGTTGCAGAAGATAGCATGATAGGAGTTGTGTTGACTCGGGAGGTGGAGGGAAAGGAGTACATCATCATGTTCTTGAGTCGCCGCTTATTAGATACCTAGACGAAGTACATGTTCTTAGAATGTTTGTGTTTGTCACTTTATTATGCATGTACCAAAAATTGCCACTATCTTCTATCTGGCACGTGTATTGTTACTTGCCAAACTAATGTTATAATGTACATTATGCAAAAGCCGATTCTAAGTGGGAGAATTAGAAAATGGGCTTATGCTTTAATCGAGTATGATTTGGCTTATGAACCCTTCAAAGCTATGAAAGGCCAAATCATCGCAAACTTTATAGTTGATCACCATGTAGATGTTAATTGGAGTAATGATACTGCCGTGATTGAAGTAGTGCCATGGAAACTTTATTTTGATGGTTCGGCTTGCAAGAATGGCCAAAGTGTCGGAGTTGTGCTCATATCCCCTAGTGGTATGAGTTCTGAGACCTCGACCCACTTAGAATTCCCTTGTACTAATAATCAAGCTGAGTATGAACCTCTATTGCTAGGACTTGAACTTTTAGATTCCATGAGTATTAAATATGTTCATGCATATGGTGATTCTCTATTAGTTGTTCAACAAGTAGTTAGAATTCCTCATTGCTTTAATGGTTTGCTGAATAGCTACTTGAATAAATGCCTAGACATAATTGGCACTTTCGATAACTTTGAAATTTCTCATGTGTCTAGAGAAGCCAACTCAGAAGCAAATTATTTGGCTCAACAAGCATCTAGTTATCAAATTAAAAGAGGTAAATCTTTCACACAAGAAAAACCGATGCTTGACATATTTTATTCCTGTGAGTCAGAACACTTCGGTCTGACCGGCCATGCCAGGCAGGTCTGACCGTCCTGTGCCAATCATCCGGCAAAGGCTGGTCTGACCGGCCCCATATGGCCGATATGACCGCCATGTGTCAGGAGGATTTGGGGCACCGGGGGCAAATCAAAATTTTTAATTTGAACGCCAATTTAAGTGATAATTTGGTGAGTGATTCAGAAAAGAACGTGGATGATTGTAAGACTCCGATTCTTCAATATTTGAGAGATCCTAGCAAGTAGGTTGATCGAAAAGTTTGGCGGCAAGCGTTTAAATTTGTGTTGCTTGATGAGTTGTATCGCCGAACAATTGATGTAGTGTTTTTGAAAAGTTTGAATACCGATCAATCTAAACTTGCTATGGGTGAAGTACATTAAGGTCTTTGTGGTAGTCATCAGTCGACCGAGAAAATGAGTTGGATGCTCAAAAGAGCGGGGTTTTATTGGCCGACTATGATTGAGGACTGTTTTAGGTACTATAGAGGTTGTGAAGCATGTGAAAAGTTTGGTACTAATAAGTTTGCTCTAGCGTCTTTGCTTAATCCTATTGGCAAACCATGGTCGTTCCGAGGTTGGGCCTTGAACTTCATCGGCCAAATTTATCCTTCCTCTTCAAAACAACATCGGTTCGTGTTTATGGCTACAAATTACTTCTCCAAGTGGACTGAGGTCATGCCTCTCAAGAATATGACGCATAACGGGGTAATTGATTTCATCTTGAATCATATTATACATAGATTCGGTATTCCCAAAACTGTTACTACAGATCAGGGTGCTTCATTTGTTTCTAAGGACGTGCATGATTTTGATGAATCTTATGGTATAAAATTGATAAACTCTTCACCATACTATGCTCAGCCCAATGGTCAAGCCGAGTCTAGTAGAAAAACTGTGATTAAGCTTATTAAGAAGAAGATTGAAGAGTTTCCTAGAAGGTGGAATGAGTTGCTTTTTGAGGCATTATGGGCATGTAGAGTTGCGAAGCATGGCACCACCAAGGTAAGTCCATATAAATTGGTGTATAGACAGGAAGTCGTTTTACCCATAGAGGTGAATCTTGGCTCTTTGAGATTACTTAAGCAAGATGACTTATCGGTCGGTGAGTATGAAACTCTTTTGAGGATAATCTGGAAGAAGCGACCGACAAGAGATTAAGAGCTCTAAAGGAAATAGAAAGAGACAAGAGAAGAGTGGCTAGAGCTTATAATAAGAAGGTGAAAGCAAAATCGTTTCAAGTTGGTGACTTGGTTTGGAAGACAGTTTTGCCTTTGCACTAAAATCCCAAAGTTTGTTAAATGGTCTCCTAGTTGGGAAGTTCCTTTTGGAGTTGTTGAAATAACTCCAAGTAATGCATATTTGCTAGAGTCTCTGCAAGGAGAGCGATTTCGTAGAGCTTTGAATGGTAGATATTTGAAAAAGTACTTTCCCAAGTGTGTGGCAAGACGATTGAAGTGTCGCAAGACTAATATTGAGTGTATCACCCTTATCCCATTGTGCTTTTGGCTCACTAAGTTTTCCAAAACATAGGGGGGCATGTGTTGATAGCAAAAAATTGCATTAACGGTCAAAATTATAAAAATATCAAAATTGGTACTTTTGGCCAAAAATATGAAATTTCCTGACACAGGATGGTACAAATGGCAATAGTAGGCCAGTCCAAACGGTCATGTAGGCTCGGTCAGACCGGCCATATGGGTCCGGTTGGACCTGCCAAATTTGAGGCCGAAATGGTTTAGTTGGTTTTGAGGTAATATTATCCCTAATCAAATCTTAACGACTTGGACAAGTTTTTAAGTAGATTAAAGCCTAGGAATGTTGAGACCAACTGTGGCACCCCGATTTATCGAAATCGGAACATTATTGAATTTCATAAGAAAAACAATAATACAAGAGGTTCATCATGCGACAATCGTACATACGAAAAGTATTCATGGTACGCAGACCATATTTATTACATCAGAGTTTAATAAAAACAATAATAAAAGTAGAATTGCATGACGAAGGCCTTCTTCAAGATCGTTTTCTTGACTGGGTCGCTACTCCAGACCATCCTCCTCATAGTACGCAGCCTCCGAAGTGTTTGTCCAACGGGTATGAGTACAAAAAGTACTCAACAAGCCACAACAAATGCAATAGTAATGCAAGGTAATAACAAAGGAAGGATAATGGCTAAAAGTGCGGAAAAGTACATTTAATCATGCGGAATATTAAACATGTACATCATAACACCAACTAACTCGAGGAGTACGTTTTACATCCTCGCACCACAGTCCTTACATGTCAAACCATCATGCACATACATATCAAAAGTAATCTAACTGTGGGATGTCATGCAACCCACCCTTAACTGTGGGCTCGACTTTTTGAAAAGATTTATGACTCTGATCAGAGATGTACTACTGTACCCACAAGGCACTCACTCATCCCAAACACCAAAGTGTAACGAGATGACCCATACTGATGG
The DNA here is from genome assembly GCA_019279435.1 of Zizania palustris. Taxonomy (NCBI): domain Eukaryota; kingdom Viridiplantae; phylum Streptophyta; class Magnoliopsida; order Poales; family Poaceae; genus Zizania; species Zizania palustris. The sequence goes on along the minus strand of JAAALK010000289.1, from coordinate 57,167,415 downwards.
GGGAGTGGTCCCGATCTTCCGATAGGTAAAGGATAAACTTGGGTTGGTGGAGAATCTCGACGTTGGCGATCCAAGGCTCCGGTCCGGCGGATCAAAACCTTGCAATCGTTACACCACTGTCTCCGTTGGTTATCAACCACGCAGAACGCGATTGACCTCGCCACGAAGGCTAATTCCTGCAAGCGAACCCAAGAACACAAGCAAGAACAGGAAGGATACAAATTGAATGCCAAATCACAGACAAACGAAGATATGGTGAGGTTTCACAAACGCCAATGCAGCAGCCAATCGGTCCGGTGCAAGAGGCGGGATCTAAACACAACAGTGTAGATGCAACAAAGCAAAACCTAACCCTAAAGGTGGCTGGCGTGAGAATATATAGGGCGGCGGTCTGTGGAAAATGAACAGACACGGGTTGTGGGCTAGAAGGCGAACAGACATGCACTATGGGCCAACACGGTCCAGTTCTGTCACGCAGGACGGTTTCGGTCACACAGAACGACTCGAGACTCCAAACGATGTGAAACCAACGGCAAACGATCCGTCTTCTCCTCAGCTTTCCAAAACGTCAAAGAACGCGCCAATCGGACTTCGTATGAGGAAGTTATGCCCATTTTGGTGAAAGGTGGTCGATGTAGTCCGAACCAGCGAATTCTTGACTTCAAATCATCCGTGCGGCTCCGTCTTCAACTCCAACTCTCCTATTCCATCTCCCATGTTCCTAAGCAACAAAATATCACTAGTATTCAGTAGCATCCCATCCAAACAAATATAATCAAAGTTGCTAAGGAATGAATTAACCTCATGGTTCAAGCGACGGGCACGGGCGCGTGTGATTGGTCCTTGTAGTTGAATTGTAGGTGGAGGCTCCATGTGTGTATCATGTGAAGTGATGTCCTCATCATCCTCCCCCTCTTGAATTGGAGTCGTCCTCGACTCAAGCTCATCGTCAGCTCCCAAATAGGGTTTTAAATCATCAGCACGGGGCATCAATTTAAACTTTCTCAAATCAGGAAGACGATCCTTGCGCAAGTACAACCAAACAAGATCTCCTGGTTTGAAAAACATCTTCTTTCTTCCTTTATTTGTCTTCTGAGCAAAATAGCATGCCTTCTTGTCTATAACTTTCTTGGTTTTCCGATGCATAGCTTTCACAAACTCTGCACGCTTAGTTGCCTCAATGTTGGCTCTCTCTTGAAAAGGAAGTGGCATCAAATCAAGTGGTGTGATTGGCTTAACACCATCCACCATTTCAGACGGGCACAATTGTGTTGTTGAGTGAACAGCTCTATTGTATGCAAATTCAACATGTGGAAGGCAGTCCTCCCACTCTTTCAAGTTCTTCTTAATCATTTTTCGCAGCAACATGGAGAGTGTAAGGTTTACCACCTCTGTTTGTCCATCAGTTTGCGGGTGACAAGTTGTTGAAAACAGCAATTTTGTGCCAAGCTTGGCCCACATTGTCTTCCAAAAGTAACTCATAAACTTCACATCATGATCTGAAACAATGGCTCTAGGCATCCCGTGCAATCTCACAACTTCCCTGAAAAATAAATCAGCAATATGTGAAGCATCGTTGGTCTTGTGACAGGGAATAAAATGTGCCATTTTAGAAAACCTGTCCACTCTTATAAATATGGAGTCTCTCCCCCTCTTTGTCCTATGCAATCCCACAATAAAGTCCATGCTAATATCTTCCCAAGGTGCACTAGAAACAGGAAGTGGAGTATACAAACCATATGGGTTAAGTTTGGACTTAGCTTTATGGTATGTGGCACAACGCTGCACAAATCGTTCAACATCTCTCCGCATCTTGAGCCAATAAAAATAATTGGACAGCAGGGCCAAAGTCTTTTCTCTCCCAAAATGTTCCATTAATCCACCGCCATGTGATTCCTGCAACAACAGCAAATGTACGGACGAATCTGGAACACATAGCTTGTTAGCATGGGACAAGAAACCGTCATAAACATGAAATGTTTTCCAGTCTTTCCCATCATTACATTTAGTGAATGGTTCAGCAATTTTTTTATCTACAACATACAAATCTTTCAAACTTTCCAAATCTGGAACGTTAATATCAAGTTGAGATAAAAGAACAACCATGTGAGACAATGCATCAGCAACCACATTTTCTTTGCCATTCTTGTATTTCACAATGTATGGGAAAGGTTCAATAAATTCAACCCATTTAACATGTCTACGGTTCAGTTTAGCTTGCCCTCTCAAATATTTTAGTGCTTCATGATCAGAATGTATAATAAACTCCTTAGGCAAAAGGTAATGTTGCCAAGTTTCAAGCACACGCGTTAAGGCATATAATTCCTTATCATGGGTAAAATAATTCAATTGTGGGCCATGCAATTTCTCAGTAGAATAGGTCACGGTCACGGGTTTACCTCCTTGTAGCAGCACATCTCCTATGCCAAAATCACTAGCATCACATTCTAACTCAAAAGGCTTACTAAAATCGGGTAGCTGAAGTAGAGGTGCATGTGTAATGCGATCCTTGAGTGTGGCAAGAGCTTGTTCTTGTGCTGACTCCCAAGTAGAAGTAACTCCCTTCTTGGTCAACTCAGGTAAAGGACCGGTTATGGTGCTGAAATCTCTCACAAAACGCCGGTAGAAACCTGCAAGACCAAGAGAGCTACGTACTGCAAGGTTAGTTTTAGTTGCATGCATGACACGTCCTTTCAGATTAATAGCTTGTGATGAAGAAGGAAAAACAACTTTATCTTTTTGTTGCCTCGAAAGTGTCTTAGCTACTTGCTGATTTTTAGAAAGTTGTTTGCTCTTTTGTGCGTCCCTAGCACGTTTTTCTTGTTCAAATTTCACAATTTCAGCAGGAGTCATAGGAAGCAATGTAACTTTCTTTCCTTTATACATAAATGTGTACTTATTACTCCTACCATGGTGTGTAGCATCAGTATCATATACCCAAGGTCTACCAAGTAATAGAGAACATGCTTGCATTGGTACTACATCAAAATCAGCACTTCCAAAGTATGTACCAATGGAAAATTCGATGTGAACAGTTTGTGTTACATTGACCTTACCGCTGTCGTTGAGCCATTGCACATGGTAAGGGTGTGGATGTGCACGTGTGGGAAGTTGAAGCTTAGTTACCACGTCGAGGCTCACCAAATTGTTGCAACTACCGCTGTCGATGATGACACGCGCACGACGGTTATTGACGAGGAAGATGGTCTGAAATATATTGTTCCGTTGTGCCTGGTCGTCCTGGTCCATGTGAGTGCTCAAGTCACGTTGTACAATAAGTGCTGCCATGTTAGTGAAAAGATAAAGCAACAAAGAATAATCCTTATGTAAACAGCTAGGTGGGGTGGTGGATGTGTGGTGGAAGCAATCCGTCAAGCACCTTACCCACGCTTGCAAGTGTTCTTACCACGCCGCAGTGAGGTCACCGGCCTACAGGTGATGAACCAAGTGGAGGGTGGTGTACAATTGCAAGAAATGAACCTGTCCTGACCAAGAGAAAGGTGTAGCTTGGAAGGCAAAGTGAGTAGCAAGGATTAGCGATAATAATAACAGTTAAACCAAGTTCAATAAGTATTCCCTAGTACTCGTCAAAGTTGCTGACCATAGTGCTCCCAAAGTGAAAGTTCAAGTAATAGAGGGAAACTATGTGCCCAAAAATCAAAAAGGAAGCAAAAACAGGTCAAAATCAGCTCCCTATAGATCGGACAAGGGATCGGACAAGAGATCGGACAAGTGATCGGACAAGGGTATGTGCAAATTTTTTTTGTTTTTTTTTTCTGCTGCTGTTCGGATCGGACAAGAGTTCGGACAAAGGTTCAGACAAGAGATCGGACAAGCAACAAACAGCCAAAGACTGCCTCAGATTGGACAAGAGTTCGGACAGAAGTTCGGACAAGAGTTCGGACAAGCAACAAACAGCCAATGCCTTCCTCAGATCGGACAAGTGTTCGGACAGGAGTTTGGACAAGAGTTCGGACAAGCAACTAACAGGGCTGTTTCTCTTTTTTTTATATTTTTTTTTCTCCTTTTTTTTCACTCTATTTTTTTTTGAAACAAGGATGACCAGAGATGCAACCACAAAAATTGGCACCTACAACTGAGGTGGGATGTGGCTCACAAAAATTCAAACAAGTTCGCTGTCCGGCGAGCAAAAACTTTGTCCAATTTTTTTCTTTATCTTCCCGATTTTTTTTGGCGATTTTGGTGAGGGCTAACCGACTTTACCACCCAAATTGGGTCAGGAACACGCTCAAAAAATTTCAGATTTTTCTGCCAAACGAGCGAAAAGTTATGCCTGTTTTACTGAAGGGGGGTCACAAAGAGTAGATGTGGAAAACAAATAGGGTTGCGGAAGGGGGGGTTTTTCGGTGGGGAATTTTTTTTTTCTGAGACACAAGAACAACTACTACTCAAACGACACAGAGGGATGACTAAACCAGCAACAAGACTCGACCAAGAACACGAACTCAACAAGTTAAAACTGAAATTAAAATCGCAAGGCACAAAGGGGGTTCTCGGTGGGGAATTTTTTTTGGTGCGGTTTTCTGGACTCTGGGTAAAACAAAAGCAGATCGAGATTACCTAACGGGAAATCTGAGCTCTGATACCAGCTGATGGGGGAGTGGTCCCGATCTTGCGATAGGTAAAGGATAAACTTGGGTTGGTGGAGAATCTCGACGTTGGCGATCCAAGGCTCCGGTCCGGCGGATCAAAACCTTGCAATCGTTACACCACTGTCTCCATTGGTTATCAACCACGCAGAACGCGATTGACCTCGCCACGAAGGCTAATTCCTGCAAGCGAACCCAAGAACACAAGCAAGAACAGGAAGGATACAAATCGAATGCCAAATCACAGACAAACGAAGATAAGGTGAGGTTTCACAAACGCCAATGCAGCAGCCAATCGGTCCGGTGCAAGAGGCGGGATCTAAACACAACAGTGTAGATGCAACAAAGCAAAACCTAACCCTAAAGGTGGCTGGCGTGAGAATATATAGGGCGGCGGTCTGTGGAAAATGAACAGACACGGGTTGTGGGCTAGAAGGCGAACAGACATGCACTATGGGCCAACACGGTCTAGTTCTGTCACGCAGGACGGTTTCGGTCACACAGAACGACTCGAGACTCCACACGATGTGAAACCAACGGCAAACGATCCGTCTTCTCCTCAGCTTTCCAAAAAGTCAAAGAACGCGCCAATCGGACTTCGTATGAGGAAGTTATGCCCATTTTGGTGAAAGGTGGTCGATGTAGTCCGAACCAGCGAATTCTTGACTTCAAATCATCCGTGCGGCTCCGTCTTCAACTCCAACTCTCCTATTCCATCTCCCATGTTCCTAAGCAACAAAATATCACTAGTATTCAGTAGCATCCCATCCAAACAAATATAATCAAATTTGCTAAGGAACGAATTAACCTCATGGTTCAAGCGACGGGCACGGCCGCGTGTGATTGGTCCTTGTAGTTGAATTGTAGGTGGAGGCTCCATGTGTGTATCATGTGAAGTGATGTCCTCATCACATACTATGGGAACTCGTGCCAAAACCTCAGCATGAAATGCTCCAAGCGATAACCACCCGCTCTAGGTTTCGCTGGCGTGCCGGGCTGCATCCCGGCTAACGTCGCACCCCCTTTTGTGCCACATTGGTACAAGCCACCCGCAGGTGCTGCTTGACCCATCTCCAAATGGTGGCCTCGGTTTGGAACACTCCATACCTTAGTTAGGACTTACCCATTAGACTTGTGGTTAGTACGGAAGTGTATTGCAACGGATCCCGCAGACCGGTCCTTATAGTGCCCCGGGTGCTACCGACCAATCCACTAGCTTGCACCTGGAACCCACCATGATTTCACTCACAACCACAACTCCAACACCGACAGAATTCCAAAGATGAGAATAACGAGGATCATATAGTAGAACCAATCACTACGACTCATTTTTAATCCTATAGCAATCGTGTCAATACATTGGACACTAGCTAATAATACTAATCATATGGTGACAAGGAGTTTAGGCTAGAGAGCATGGCTTGGGTTGCACATCAAGGTCGGGGAATACTAATAAATATATTGTAAGGGTTTCATTTGACTAATGCATGTATATCCTATGTGTTTTAGCGATAGTTTAGTAAAACATAGGTCCAGTATGCTCAAAAGATTGGTTCGGTGACTTGCCTTGTTCAGCGAATAGGGAGGCAAGAACTTCCGGGAAATATTCCGGCTCCTCGGCGGCGTCGTAATCTTCCCAATATAAATAAAGTAAAATAAAATAAATACAACATTCAATTAAACAATATAAAACCACACAACAAGCGCATAGGTTTAAATTGGTTTAATTTAAAGGAAATCAAGTTGTTAAGTTTCTGAAATTTATTTTATAAATAATTTAAAAGGAATTATAATGAAATGTTGTCCTTTGTGGAAAGGGGTTTTAAATGTGAGTAATTTCATTTTAAGTTTTTTTAATTAATTTAAAATGAAGGGTTCAGAGAAAACTTAGTGGTTTCATTATTTAATATGGAATGAATAAATATAAATTTTGTTGTAATTTAAATAATCAAATTTTGCATTTTACCCTAAGGGTATTTGAATACTTTACCAAATAAGAATGAAATATTCGAGCGAGGGTCCTGGCAGGAGGGGGCCATAGGCCAGCGGGCATGATCGAGCGAGGTGGCGACTGACGGGTGGGGTCGTGTTCGGCTACGAGGGGAAACGGTTGGCGCTGACAGATGGGGCCAAGGGGTCGGGCGCGCACACGAAGAGGGAAGGGCTCGCTGACAAGCGGGGCCTGGGTGTCAGTCCGAGGAGCGTGGGGGTAATGGGCTGGGCCAGCCGGGAGAGAGAGAAAAGGAGGGGAGGCCCGTTACTGTTGCAAATTCTTTTCTGAATAAAAATAATTATAGAAATTGGTTTAAAATATTTGGGCCACTTCCAATGTTGATAAAATTTTGTAAAAATTCTCAAAAATATATCTTGGTCTTGGGATCATACACAAAAATTTCTAGTCTCTGGATTGGCCATTTCATGTATGTTCTAGTTCAAGAAGGCTAAGGAGGTCATTAAAGGCATTTTCAAAATTAATAATTCCAGGAAAAATATATTAAATGATATTTTTATTTCTTTGAAAGTTTGGGGTGTTACAAACCTATCCCCCTTACAAAGAATCTCGTCCTCGAGATTGGAACGCTACTCGAATAGGTCAGGGTATTGGGCTTTCAGTTCGTCTTCTTTTTCCCATGTGGCTTCTTCGGCGGGGTGGTTGTCCCACTGAACCTTTCAGAAATGAACCACACGGCTCCTGGTTACACTTTCATTGGTTTCCAAGATCTCGACGGGTTTCTCGATGTAGGTCAAATCCTCTTGGACGTTGAGTTGTTGAAGATCGGCTTGCTCGGCGGGCACACGAAGACACTTCTTCGGCTGAGAGACGTGGAACACATCATGAACTCCTGCCAATGATGGAGGCAGTTCTGGTTGATATGCCACTTCCCTTGCCGTCGGAGGATATGAAAAGGTCTGACATAGCGGGGTGCTAGCTTGCCTTTCGTGTTGAACCTTTGTGTGCCATAGAGGGGAGTGACTCGGAGATAGACATAATCACCCTCCTCAAAGGTTAGGTGTCTTCGGCGGTTATCAGCATAGCTTTTCTGTCGGGACTGGGCTATCTTCAATCGGTCCCTTATGATCTTGACCTTCTCTTCAGCTTCTCTAAGTATATATGTCCCAAACAGTTGTGACTCTCCAGTCTGATCCCAGAGCTGGGGCGTTCTGCACTTACGCCCGTAAAGTGCTTTCGAACGGGACATTTGCAGGCTGGCTTGATAGCTATTGTTGTAGGAGAACTCCACATAGGGCAAGTTCTTGTCCCACATTCCGCCAAAGTCTAGAGCGCAAGCTCTAAGCATATCTTCCAGTATCTAGTTGACCCTTTCGGTTTGACCAGCAGTCTGTGGATGATAGGCGATGCTAAAGTTTAGCCGAGTGCCGAGTTCCTCTTGAAGGTTCTTCCAAAACTTGGAGGTAAACTGACTCTAATGGTCAGATACGATCTTCTTAGGAACTCTGTGCAGGCACACGATCCGGGTCATATACAACTCGACCAATTTGGCGACGGTGTAAGTTGTCTTGACGGGGATGAAGTGAGCCACCTTGGTGAGTTGGTCGACGATCACCCAGATAGAATCATGACCGGCTTGGGTCCTGGGTAGTCCCATGATGAAGTCCATTCCTATCTCTTCCCACTTCCATTCGGGAACCTTGAGGGGTTGAAGAAGTCCAGTGGGTCTTTGATGATCTGCCTTGACTCACCGGCATGTGTCGCACTTGGCCACATACTTAGTTATTTCCCTCTTCATGCTGACCCACCAATATTTTTCCTTTAGGTCTTGATACATCTTGGTACAACCGGAATGTATGGAGTATAGAGTATCGTGGGCTTCATGAAGGATGAGGGTCTTCAACTCAGGTTTGTCGGGTACGCATATCCGGTTTTCGAACCAGATGGTACCATGCTCGTCCTCGGAGAATCCAGGGGCTTTACCCTTTCGCATGTTCTGTTGGATCTCCAAGATGTCCGGGTCTTTCTTCTACCTTTCTCGGATCTGGTCTATCAAGATAGGTCTTGACTCCAAGGCAGCGAGGTACGCTCGGGTGGTCATCCCTAGATTCAGCCTTTCCATCTCCTTGTAAAGCAAAGGGGCCTGGTCCTGTATCATGATGGCATTGCAGTACCCTTTTCGACTAAGGGCGTCTGCCACCACGTTTGCCTTGCCTGGATGATAATGGATGCCCAAGTCATAATCTTTGATCAGTTCCAACCATCTCCTTTGCTTGAGGTTCAGGTCTGGTTGGGTAAATATGTACTTGAGGCTCTTGTGGTCGGTGAAAACCTCGCACTAGTTTCACACAAGGTAATGTCTCCATATCTTCAAGGCATGAACCACGACTGCTAACTCCAGGTCGTGGGTTGGGTAGTTCAGCTCATGCGGCCTCAGCTATCGGGAGGCGTAAGATATAACCTTCCCTTCTTGCATTAAGACACATCCCAATCCTTGACGAGAGGCATCACAGTAGATGCGGAAGTCTTTCCGGATGTCTGGTAGCGTCAGAATAGGGGCTGACACGAGCTTCTTCTTGAGGGTTTGGAAGCTTTCTTCACAATCGGCGGTCCATGCAAATTTTACTTCCTTCTGCAGCAGTCTAGTCATAGGCTTGGCGATCTTCAAAAAATTCTCGATGAACCAGCGGTAGTATCCGGCCAATCCGAGAAAACTTCAGATCTCGGTCACGGTCGTGGGCTGCAGCCAGTTGGTCACTACTTCCACGGTGGTTGGGTCCACTGCTATTCCTCCGGCAGATATAACATGGCCGAGGAATTTCACCTCTGACGACCAAAACTCGCACTTGCTGTATTTGCCGTACAATTGATGTTCCCTTAGATTTTCGAGGGTCAGACGGAGGTGGGTTTCGTGTTCTTCCTTGGTCTTGGAGTAGACGAGGATATCATCGATGAATACCACGATGAACTTATCCAAGAACTCCATGAAAACATTGTTCATCATGTTCATGAAAAAGGCCGGGGCATTCGTGAGTCCGAACGACATCACAGTATACTCGTGGAGTCCATAGTGGGAGGTGAAGGCAGTCTTGGGTATGTCTTCTTCTCTAATCCTCAATTGGTGATAACCTGACCCGAGGTCAATCTTGGAAAACACCGAGGATCCTTTCAGTTGATCGAACATGTCATCGATCCTAGGCAATGGGTACTTGTTCATGATGGTGACGTCATTTAGGGCTCTATAGTCCACGCACATCCTTTTAGTCTTGTCCTTTTTCATGGCAAAGATGACCGGTGCACCCCAGGGTGAGGTACTCGGTCGGATGTACCCTTTCTGCTCCAGGTCTTCGATGTTGCTCTTGACTTTGGCTAATTCATTGGCGGCCATCCGGTATGGGCGCTTGGAGATTGGAGTGGTCCCGGGGACAAGTTTGATTCTGAATTCAATGTCCCGCTTGGGAGGCATTCCTGGTAGGTCCTCTGGGAAGATGTCCATGAACTCCTTGACTAAGGGCACTTCTTCAAGGGCAAGCGAGTGGAGCAATGCCTCGAGAGGTTTGCGGCTGGTCATCCGAAAAGTGACGGCTTTGCCTTCGGGGTTGGTCACTGTTACAGACTTGTTGGCACAGTCGATCACTCCCTTGTGCTTCATCAACCAAACCATCCCTAAGATGAGGTCGAGTCCGGTGCACTTAATGAGGACTGGCTCGGCCCGGAACAATACTCCTTGGATCTCTATCTTAACCTTAGGACTGTATAAGTGAGCTAAGGTGTTATTGCCTAGAGTTGCAATCATCATGGGGACGGATAGAGGGAGTACGTCCAAGTTGTGGGTTTTCACATAGTCTTCTGAGATGAAAGAATGTGTTGCTCCAGAGTCAAATAAAATCATAGCTGGTACGGAATTTGCAGTAAACATACCGAGCATGACTTCGGGAGCCTCCTGAGTTCCTCCGCGGTGATGTGGTTGACGCGGGCATGAACTGCCTAGTTGGGTGCCGTGCCTTGAGGCTGCTAGGGGTGTGGACACTGGTGCAAATAGTGCCCTTCCTTATGGCAGTTGAAGCAGACGACCGGCCTTCCTTGGCGATCCTTCAAGACCGGGCCTTGGCGGCGGACATTGGCTGAGCGGCCGGAGCTGGTGGAGCGGGGCGAGAATGCCCGGCATTGGATCCACTGGCGGCGTGGGGTGGCCAATAGGCGGGCCGAGGATGGTAGGCGGGTGCTGGTGGCGGAAGGCGAAGCGGGGCCTCTGGGAATTCGCATGTTGATGCTTGAAGGCGATCATCTTCCTCTTCATGAGGTCCAACTTGTTTTGCTCAGTCTCTTGGATGAGCGCTTTATTCACCAACCGTTGAATGTTGGTGTAGTCGGTGGCGACGAGCTAGATGGACAGCTCATCCTTAAGTCCGCAGAGGAACTTAGCTTGGCGGAGAGCGTCGGTCTGCACTTCCTCTGGTGCGTAGCGAGCCAGGCGGTTGAATTCATGGAAATACTCCATGATGGTCCGGTTGCCCTGCTGCAGGTCGCGGAACTCCTGCTGTTTTACCGCGATGACCCTGGCGTTGACGTGGGCGGCACAGAAGCCGATAGTGAACTCCGCCCATGTCAACACGTGGTCCTCCGGCTGGGACTCGCGGTAGTTGTCCCCCCACTCTGCGGCGGGAACCTGAAGCTGATGAGTGGCGAAGGCCACTCGCTCCCGGCCGGTGCAGGGGAGAAGATCCAGCTTCTTCCCTATGGTGCGGAGCCAATCTCCTTCCTCCATGGGGTTAGTGGAGCTGGAGAAGATTGGTGGGCGCACGCGCAAGAACTCCGATAGTTGGGGAGCGGGCGCGGGTGCAGGCGCACGAGGGGCGGCTTCCACATTCTGCAGGCGGTCCAACTGCGCCCGTTGGTGCTGCATCTGGGTGAGGAGGGCGATGATTAACTGGTTTTGATTCGCCATCATCTCCGCCAAGGTGGGGTGGTTGGCGGATGGCGACCCAGTCTGCCATGGGCCCGTTGCACCCCAGTTGGGCACAACGCCTTCGGGCAAGCCGTGGCTTCCTCCTTCTCCATTGTTGGAGCTGGTGTTCTGGTTGTCGGCCATCGTCTCAACGTAAGAGGTAAAAAGTTGACGAAACAATATTTACAATCAAAAATGACCCATGGGGCTCGCATATATATATCGGTGGCATAAAAAGTTTATTACAATCAAGCTCTTATTTTACTCTACCTACAACACAAGTTGTTGTACATAGCACCACATACATAAAATTATTAAAACTCAAACAATGGTAGCTAGCGCCCACTCGCCACCAGAGGCGGTCTCTGTGCTCTCGGAACCACGAGGATGCAAATCCCGAGGGATGGTGGGTCAAGAAAATTCTCGATGATGGGGTCGGAGAAGAGGCCGGGGCGTGGTGCAGGGGCGCTGGTGGTGGAGGGATGTGGCGGGATCCTCTTGGGGTGAGGGGCAGGCTCACGGATGGGCTTCCTCTTCCTCGGAAGGAGGGGAACCATCTCCGCGATGTCCTTTTGCAGCTGCATGATCTTCCACTGCAGCTCGCCATTTTGCTGGATCAAGTTCTTAGTCTCTTCACGAAGAAACTCAACCGCCTCATGGTGCTCATCGGCGTCAAGCACCGCCTCAGTATGGAGGTCATCCATGTCTTGAAGAAGACGCAACTGTCGGGCCATGACCGGATCACGAACGGAGTGAACTCCGAGGTAGATACTAAGGTAGGCGCCGGCAGTGCGCTTCGGCACAAGCCGAAAAGATGAGTTTTGAAGATGATCATCATAAATCATCCTCAACTCCATAAGGGCTTGGAGGGCGACACGTTGGCACGCGACGTCGAAAGTCGGGCCCCCAAGTGCGGTGGTGTAGGACGACAGGTGCTCTCCAGAGCCGTGGACGATGAGGGAGACGTCGCAAGGCCCGGCGAACTCTTCCATGTACACCCCCTGGAATTCGGGCTTGAAGAGGAACCCGAGGAAGGTGAGCATCATACGGAGCTCCCTGACGAAGCCCTCGAAATGGCGGCAGTAGCTGTGCACTTGGTAGACAGGCATCTACAAAAACAACAAGTTGAAGAAATGTGAGGAGAGGAACAAAGTTTATAAAGAAGGTTTTCGAGAAATGATTTTCTGCAGCTATTGGCTAGGCTGGTCCGTTTGGCTTCCTACTGTCAAGTCGGCTCTAATACCATCTTGTGGCGCCCCGATTTATCGAAATCAGAACATTATTGAATTTCATAATAAAAACAACAATACAAGAGGTTCATCATGCGACAATCGTACATACGACAAGTATTCATGGTACGCAGACCATGTTTATTACATCAGAGTTTAATAAAAAAAATAATAAAAGTAGAATTGCATGACGAACGCCTTCTTCAAGATCGTTTTCTTGACTGGGTCGCTACTCCAGACCATCTTCCTCGTAGTATGCAGCCTCTGAAGTGTTTGTCCAATGGGTATGAGTACAAAAAGTACTCAACAAGCCACCGCAAATGCAATAGTAATGCAAGGTAATAACAAAGGAAGGATAATGGCTAAAAGCGCAGAAAAGTACATTTTTCAGTTATTGCAATTTAGTGAAGTCAAGTTTAATCATGCGGAATATTAAACATGTACATCATAACACCAACTAACTCGAGGAGTACCTTTTACCTCCTCGCACCACAGTCCTTACATGTAAAACCATCATGCACATACATATCAAAAGTAATCTAACTGTGGGATGTCACGCAACCCGCCCTTGACCGTGGGCTCTGCTTTTCGAAAAGATTTATGACTCATTCAGAGATGAACTACTGTACCCACAAGGCACTCACTCATCCCAAACACCAGTGTAACGAGATGACCCATACTACGGGAACTCGTGCCAAAACCTCAACATGAAATGCTGCAAGCGATAACCACCCGCTCTAGGTTTCGCCGGCGTGCCGGGCCGCATCCCGGCTAACGTCGCACCCCCTTTTGCGCCACATTGGTACAAGCCACCAGCAGGTGCTGCTTGACCCATCTCCAAATGGTGGCCTCGGTTTGAAACACTCCATATCTTAGTTAGGACTTACCCATTTGACTTGTGGTTAGTACAAAAGTGTATTGCAATGGATCCCGCAGACCGGTCCTTATAGTGCCCCGGGTGCTACCGACCAATGCCCTAGCTTGCACCCAGAACCCACCATGCATACACTCACAACCAAAACTCTATCACCAACAGCATTCTAGAGATGAGAATAACGGGGATCATATAGTAGAACCAAGTTACTACGACTCATTTTTAATCCTATAGCAATCGTGTCAATACATTGGACACTAGCTAATAGTACTAATCATATAGGATTAAAAATGAAATGAGTCGTAGTGATTGGTTCTACTATATGATCCCCGTTATTGTCATCTTTGGAATTCTGTCGGTGTTGGAGTTGTGGTTGTGAGTGAATGCATGGTGGGTTCCGGGTGCAAGCTAGGGCATTGGTCGGTAGCACCCGGGGCACTATAAGGACTGGTCTAAGGGATCTGTTGCAATACACTTCCGTCCTAACCACAAGTCTAATGGGTAAGTCCTAACTAAGGTATGGAGTGTTCCAAACCGAGGCCACCACTTGGAGATGGGTCAAGAAGCACCTGCGGGTGGCTTGTACCGATGTGGCGCAAAAGGGGGTGCGACGTTAGCCGGGATGCGGCCCGGCGCGCCGGTGAAACCTAGAGCGGGTGGTTATCGCTTGGAGCATTTCATGCTAAGGTTTTGGCACGAGTTCCCATGGTACGGGTCATCTCGTTACACTTTGGTGTGTGGGATGAGTGCGTGCCTTGTTGGTACAGTAGTACATCTTTGATCAGAGTCATAAATCTTTTCGGAAAGCCGAGCCCACGGTCAAGAGCGGGTTGCGTGACATCCCATAGTTAGTTTACTTTTGGAATGAATGTGCATGATGGTTTGACATGTAAGGACTGTGGTGCGAGGAGGGAAAACATACTCCTCGAGTTAGAAGGTATTATTGATGTTCATGTTTATTATTCCGCATGATAAAATTTGACTACACTAAATGCAATAACTAAAAATTGTACTTTTCCACACTTTTAGCCAATTATCCCTCCTTTGTTACTATCTCGCATTACTACTGCATTTGCGGTGCCTTGTTGGGTACTTTTTGTACTCATACCCGTTGGACACACAATTTAGAGGATGCCTACTACGAGGAAGATGGTCTGGAGTAGCGACCCAGTCAAGAAAATGATCGTGAAGAAGGCGTTCGTCATGCAATTTATTTTCATAGTTTCTTTTAATTTTACACTTGTGTAATAATATGGTCTGCATACCAGGAATGCTTGTCGTATGTACGATGTCGCATGATGAACCTCTTGTTGGTATTGTTTTTCTATGGAAATTCAATAATGTTCCGATTTTGATAAATCGGGGCGCCACAAGATGGTATCAGAGCCGACTTGATTGTAGGAAGCCAAACGGACCAACCTAGCCAATAGCTGTAGAAAATTATTTCTCGAAAACCTACTTTATAAATTTTGTTCCTCCCCTCACTTTTCTTCAACTTGTTGTTTTTGTAGATGCCAGTCTACCGAGTTCACAGCTACTGCCGCCACTATGAGGGCTTCGTCAGGGAGCCCCGCATGATGCTCACCTTCCTTGGGTTTCTCTTCGAGCCCGAATTCCAGGGGGTGTACCTGGAGGAATTCGCTGGACCCTGCGATGTCTCCCTCACCGTCCACGAATTCGGAGAACACCTGCTGCCCTACACCATGGCACTTGGGGGCCTAACTTTCGACGTCGCGTGCCAACGCATCACCCTCCAAGCCCTTATGGAGTTGAGGATGATCTATGACGATCGTCTTCAGAACTCGTCTTTTCGGCTTGTGCCGAATGTAGGACCGAAAGTAGCGACCAGAGGGGGGGTGAATGGGCGCCTTAAAAATTCTTTCGAATCAATGGCCTGTTCCCAATACCCAACGCACCTCAAAAAAATACTACGCAGCAGAAAATAAACAGAAGGCCTAAGTCTAAAGGTTTCTAACCTAGAAGCATCTGATGATAAACAGTGTAAAACTAAAATGGTGCAACTAGGCAGATAAACAAGTTGTAACAAGCCTATACTTCTCAATGAAATAATCTAAGTATGTATAAAGTGAAAAGAGAAGTTACTGTCCAAAGTTGTCTCCTGTTCGGTACTTGGCGAAGCCCCCTTCGCACGTCGAAGTCTGCTTCGGAGGATGGTGACGGAGTCTGTCCGAAGTGCCGAAGGTGTCACTGTCTAGCCTAGTTCGAAGTGGTAAGAAACGAAGTGTACTTCGAAGCGAAGTAAAAACAGGGCCGGAGCTTGGTTCGAAGTAAGCACTTCGAAGACAAGACTTCGAACACAACTTCGAGTCACGAGCTTCGGAGCGAAGTAAAACAGTGCCGAAGCCTGCTTCGAGGTATGCACTTCGAAGACAAAACTTCGAACACACTTAGAACCGAAAGCTTTCGAAGCTAAACCTTCGAACACAAAAACTTCGAACACAATACACAAACAGACAACCTTCGAACAAAGAAGCGAAGTCTGTCAGAACAGACAAAACTTCGAACCCCACTTCGAAGCCTAACGAAGTGTGCACTTCGAACAGATAGATTCGGAGTATGCTAGTTCGAAGTATGCGATGTTGTCCAATACAGGAAGAACTTCGAAGCTAGCAACTCAGACACATAAACCGAAGTTCGAAGTCTGAGCGAAGTCTTTAAAGACGTTCGATCGAAGCCTGCCTCACGGAGTTGAGGGGCTTCGCACGGAACCGAGCTTCGCCAGACACACCAGGAAAAAGGCAAAAGAGACTGTCAGCTTCGATCAAAAAGCTGGGCAATAGAAGGTGAAAAGCTGCAGCCGAACACTGTAGCTACAGTAAAGCAGTACTACTTGCAACAGCAAGAACTAGTACTACCACCGTGAAGAACACACCCAGCCGAAGAAGCTTCTTCCCAAGAAATAAATACAGCAGCCTGAATCCAACTCAATAACTCCCCAGACCAACCAGATGCAAACAATAAATTCTCCAGGGACCAAGGATTAAAAGCATCCAAGAGATTTGAGTGAAAATAATGCAAGAACAGGGAGAGGAAGCCCCTAGCGGCGCACACAGGAGAGAGAAGAGAGGCAAAAGTGACCCAATGGGTGGATTTGATTTCAGCTCAAAGGGTAGTCCAAACCCTAGGGATTGGGGTGCTATTTATAGGCAGCCCAACACTAGGAATATTCTACCAGCCCCTTAGGGTTTTACAGACTCAAAAATACAGAAAAAGACTCTACTGCCCTTAGGTATTTTTACAGACACAACTGACTGACTGTGGGCCTAGAGTAACAGATGACATATCCTGAAGCTATTCTTCTGGACAGTCGGATACAGAATCAACGGTTGTCAGTTTTACGCCGAAACTGACAAAGCCTCCACCAGCTTTGCACCAGGTACCCGGATTGGGCCGGCCTGACCCCGCAGCTCTCTCAGCCCGGCAATCGCTCACCGCCCGTGTACCTGAGTCAGTCCTGGTCAACAGCCTAGTGGGTCTTCTACTGCTTCTGGCCCATGCACCCGGATTGGGCCAGCCCGACTTCGCAGCCTCCTCTGCCCGACAGTCGCTCGCTGCCCGTGTACCTGAGTCACACGCGGCCCATGAAACAGCAGATCTCCTTTCTTCTGTCCTCTTTGACTATTGTTGACAATGCCTCATCACTTCTGGAGCCATGAGGCCCACGCTATTCAGCATGGCTCCTCAATCTCCCCCTTGATGAGTGCATTGTCAACACTCCTCAATTCTCAGCTCTTCAGCATCTGTGAATAAATGTGGAAACACGAAAACAAAACACAAGAGAACAAAGAAGACGAAAAAAGATAAGGTAAAAGTTTAACCTTAATGACCAAAAAGCCAAACAAAAGCAAGAAACGGTCATTATGGTTAACCAAAACACAAAAGCTCAAAATGAGTGCGATTTCAGAACAACAAGGATATCAACAGAGTAAGAACTCCCCCTTAAACTCTGATCCCAATTTTCTCCCCCTTGTTGACAAGTGAACTCATCAAGCACTCAAAAGAGACACAGACTCCCCCTGAAATGCAACTCCCCCTCAAAATATGCAGTGAATGCAGCTGGGGTGCAGGTGGAGTGTAGAAAGCATGCTTCTCAGATATGATTGACTACAAATACAGTATCTAACAGGTATAGCAAAAGAGATACTGTCTAAGACACATGGCATGATCAGTGCAAGAGATGATATCTAAAGAGAGTCATTTAGCACGCATTTGTTAATTTTTGCAAATAAAAACATCACCACATTGTCTAGTAAACAAGCAAGGTAAAGCATGAGATGCAGAAGCTAACTGATATCTACCAAGATAAGCATTGTTCAATACAAAGTGCTTCAGCAAACTTGTTATCCCTTTAAAGTTCAGGCTTTTTCATTTTCCTTTGTCATTTTTGCCAAGGGTTATTTGCATGTCAAACCTTATGCTAACCGACCAAGTCAAGCCTAGGCCAGAATTGGGCCATCAGAAGCTTAAGACATTGGTCTTGGCATACACTACATTGTCCTAGTTCATACCAAAGTGCTATGGTAAGCAATCCAGAACAATATAGTGCGACAAAGCAAACCCACTTGGATCTTTTCAACTTAAACACAAAAAAGGCATGGAATTTTTCATTCATTTTTGATTTTTATCATTTTTATAGCACATTTTCCATGTTAAAGCATAAAGATGTCCAAGTTGCATATCTGCATCTATGTGATGAACTAGCTACAAGGCATGTAACAAATAGCAAAAGCATTCAGCCTACACATGCTAGTTACCAGAAGCAATGGTGATCATTTTTCAAGTTGAAAGCGTAAAAGCCATGCACATGACAGATATCAGGTATATCAAGTGAACTGAAACAGAGCATGATCATCGACATGTAATCAAAAGCATGTACCTGCTAGAATAAGTAAAGCAGTTCAATCATATAACAGAAGCAGACTCAGAAGTGTGATATGTGAATATGTATGATATGAACACACACAAAAAGACTCAAGAAAAGAGTAAAGAGCAAAGAAAACTGACGCAAAATATCCTAGAAAGGATACACAACCCCCAAATCCCCTCGTAAACGCTCAAATGTAGACTGATCTAGGGGTTTGGTAAAAATGTCAGCCAACTGATGATGGGTATCAACATGAATAAGGTCAATGACACCTTTCTCATATTGATCCCGCAAGAAGTGAAAGCGCACATCAATATGTTTGGTTTTTGAGTGGAGACATGGGTTTTTCCCTACACTAATAGCACTCGTGCTGTCGCAAAACAATGGAACCCTGGTAGGAAAAAACAACCCAAAGTCTCGTAGAGTAGAAATCATCCAAACCATCTGTGAGCAGCAGCTGGCAGCAGCTACGTACTCAGCCTCTGTGGTCGAAAGAGCAACTCCAGATTGCTTTCGAGAAGACCAAGATACAAGGGAGGAACCAAGAAACTGGCAAGTACCGGAAGTCGACTTGCGATCCAACCGGCACCCACCAAAGTCGGCGTCCGAAAAGCCAGATAAATCAAGTGATGATGATGCTGAATAATAAAGACCAAGATCAGGCGCATAGGTGAGATACCTAAAAATACGCTTGACAGCCTGTCGGTGAGACGCGCGTGGTGAAGACTGAAAACGCGCGCAAAGTCCCACGGCGAACTGTATGTCTGGTCTTGTTGCCGTTAAGTACAGCAGCGAACCGATCATCCCTCGAAACTCTCTCTCATTGACCTTGACACCGCTCTCGTCCTTGTCCAGACCCCCAGAAGTGCCCATCGGGGTCATCTGCGGCTTCAATTCACCACCAAAGTCAAATTTCTTAAGCATATCACGAGTGTACTTACCTTGGTGGATGAAGGTGCCGTCCTTGGTCTGCTTGATCTGGAGCCCTAAAAAGTACTTAAGCTCACCCATGAGGCTCATCTCAAACTCACTGTGCATCTGCTCAGAAAACTTGGACACAAGAGAATCAGTAGTACCGCCAAAGATAATATCGTCCACGTAAATCTGAGCGACTAAGAAATCTGAAGCATCTCTGAGCAAGAAAAGAGTTTTGTCCACAGACCCCATCACAAAGCCCTTCCCCAACAAAAATTGCTTTAACCGGTCATACCAAGCCCTGGGGGCTTGCTTCAACCCGTATAAAGCTTTGTGCAACTTAAAAACATGTCGAGGAAACTTAGGGTTCTCAAAACCGGGGGGTTGCCTAACATATACCTCCTCTTCTATGAACCCGTTCAGAAAAGCACTCTTAACGTCCATTTGAAAAAGCTTAAAACCTTTTGAAACGGCAAAAGCTAGAAGAATACGAATGGACTCAAGACGGGCCACAGGAGCGAAGGTTTCTTCAAAATCAATACCTTCCTTCTGGCAATAACCCTGGGCAACTAGTCGAGCCTTGTTGCGCACCACAACCCCATCTTCACCTTGTTTGTTCTTGAATACCCACTTGGTGCCTATGGGGTTGCAACCTGGTGGCGGCTCAACTAGTGTCCAAACCCGATTGCGGACAAAATTCTCAAGCTCTTCTTGCATAGCATTAATCCAATTAGAATCAGAAAGAGCATGAGAAATATCTCTGGGCTCAAAAGATGCAACAAACGCAGATTCAGCAAACACAGCGAGAGAGGCAGAAGAACGCAAAGTCCTCTCAGTCAAATCACCAATGATGAGCTCTGAGGGGTGGTCACGCTGAACTGCTCGGGTTCCCTGGTGATCTGAAGTCACCTCACCGGAGTCAGCAGCTGGCACCTCTGGACTCGACTGAAGGGGCTCGATCGAAGTGGAAGAAGTGATCAGAGGTCCGCCTTCATCATCAGTCGAAGTCACAGAGGGTGTGGGCTCTGCGGGGGATGCAGAAGGCCCGCCCTCAACAGCAGCTGGAGTATCCTCATCTTCCTCGAAGATGGACTCTCCGAGCTCATCATCACCAGAAAGCTCAAAAGAAGGAGTCAAAGAAGGCAAGGACTCATCAAAAGAAACCTCACACGTCTCGACAAGCAGCTGGGATTCGAGGTTCCAAACACGGAAGCCTCGAGAATGCAATGCATAACCAAGAAAAATACCATCCCAGCAACGAGACTCAAACTTGTCCAAATGCCCTCCCTTCTTGAGCACAAAGCACTTGCAGCCAAACGCTCGCAAGTGGGTCACCTTGGGCTGTCTGCCAAACCGCAACTCATATGAAGTCTTACCAATGTAAGCTCGAAGAAAAATACGTTTGGCAAGATAGCAAGCCGTGTTCATGGCTTCAGCCCAAAAACGCCTAGGAGTCCTGTGCTCGTTGAGCATCGTCCTGGCCATCTCAACTAGCGTGCGGTTCTTTCGTTCCACAACGCCGTTCTGTGGGGGAGTGTAAGGAGAAGAAAACTGATGGTCCAGACCCTGATCACCACAGAAGCTGACGAACTGAGAGTTTTTGAACTCAGAGCCGTTGTCGGAGCGAATTGCTCGCATTCGGCCATTGTTCTCATTCTTCAGCTTCAAAATCAGGTCATGGACAAATTGAAAAGTTTCATCCTTAGACTCCAAAAAGAAAACCCACGAGAAACGAGAAAAGTCGTCAACAATCACAAGTGCATACCACTTCCCACCGACTGAGCGTACCCGAGCTGGACCTACAGTGTCCAAATGTAAAAGCTCGCCTGGATACGAAGTCATCACCTGAGTCACAGGTGAGTGAGAAGCGGCAACCATTTTCCCATGACGACAAGGATGACAAACTAGATCCTTCTCCATTTTAAGCTTGGGCAATCCTCGGATGAGGTCCATAGAGCTTAACCTGACTAGCAAATCAAAACTCAAATGACCTAACCTCCTATGCCACTTCCAGAGCTCAGAAGAAGATCCAGCAATCAAACAGCGAGAAGGGCCAAAAGAACTAGAAAAGTCAATTCGAAAAACTTTACTGAAAGGTAAAATCTGACAAACCAAAGACCCTCTAGAATCAACCACAGAAGAATTGCCCTTCTTAAAACGCACTTCCAAACCATCCTCAAGAAGTTGCGAAACAGATATTAAATTAAAGTTCAGATTTTTAACCAAAGCAACATTCTTTAAAGAGAAATGGTTTGAGATGCTGATTGAGCCTATGCCACTTACTTTCCCTTGACCGCTGTTCCCGAACGTGATATATTCTTTGGAGCTCGGGGGAGTGAGACTGGAGAACCATCTGCGATGTCCCGTCATGTGGCGAGAGCATCCTGAGTCCATGATCCAAACATCCTCCAGTCCCCGGTCCTGCACAATCAGTGTCTGTAAGTGGGAGCAAATGGTCCGGCACCAGGTTTAGCAAAAGAGCTAAACCAGTGTCGAGCCATCTGCTCAAAAGATGGAAAGCGAAAACCATCAAAAGAGTTTGGACCAAAACGCGGCTCAAAGCGCGGTCCACGGTTCTTCCTAACTCTACGGCCATGAGGTCCAGAACCGTAGCCAACTCGGTCTGGAACTCTGCCGGAACGAACACCACCAACCGGAGCACGGGTAGGAAAACCGTCTCCTCTACCACCACCTACACGACGCGGCCTGGCCTCCAGCCTCTCCCCGCGCCGAGGAACACGCAGTCTACCACCCTGCTGGTAGAACTGCACCTGATCACTACGAGCCCTCTCTGCTCTCTCAACCCGCTTCCTCCTGAAGCAAAACTCCGCAAGATGCCCGTCTCTCTGACAAAACTCACAATGATAGGTAGGCTTCTTGGGATGTGGTTGAGGCTTGGAATTCTTGGGCTTGGTAGTGTTTGGTGTGGTCTTCTTGGGCTGAGAGGGTCCAGGAAGAGAGTCTAGAGAAGAGTGGAGGTTTTTGGGCTTAGGAACCCAGATAGGCTTCTTGGGTGGAGCTTTGGGAGTTTCATGGATTACTCCATCCTTGGGCTGACAAGCCTGGGAGGTCTCAGTGGAGTGAGTCTTGGGATACCTCTGCTCTGGAGTCATTTTACTCCACTCCACTGCCCGGCTGAGAGCACTCTCAAAGTCAGCCTTGGTGTAGGTGTAACGTACTCCAAAACCATCCTTCCTCTTGAACTGCTGGATCATCATGCCAAGTTGTGGCTCTCTGGCACTGATCCAACTCAGGATAGAACGGAGGTAAAAATTCTCATTCTGAGAATCTGCTAGCTCCTCTCTCAAGGAAGCTAGAACCTCCACCTGAGACAAGCAGGTCTCACACTCAACTTCCTTTTGGACAGACTTCCCGGCTTTTAGCTTAATTAACTCCATTCTAAGAGACAGGCAGTTCTCACAGACAGTGGGTGGAACTGACAATGTCTCAAGCTCTAGCCTAGTCTGCGCAAGCTCAGCTCTCAACCTCTCTAAATCACCCAAATGCTTATTGCCCTTGGATTTCAGCTCAGCTAAGGCAGCTAGATGCGATGGGCAATCAACACAGGGTGCGACGACAGTGGCTTGAGCATCTTTCAGCTCCAGCTGAGCGCTTTCAAGCTCAGTGGCCAAAGCGTCCCTCTCATCAACCCTTTCTGTGTACCTGGACTTCAGAGTCGACAGGTCACACAGAAGCACCTCACACTTCGGGCACTCACTGCTATCACCCAAGCAAGGGGAAGAAGATAGACTTTCTATTCTACCGTTGGCCACGGCAAGCTCACTCTCTAACTGGTCTATCCTTTTCTTAGCCCCCTAAGCAGTTTCTCCCGATATTTCAACTCCTGACGATTGCTTTCAAGTAAATCAACAATTTCACGCTCATAAGATGATACCTTGCTATCGTCGTCGTCGGAGTCGTCGGAGGAGCTCTTTTCTTCTCTATCCCCAAGAGCCATGGAGCAGAAGCTCTTGCGGGATCTTCGGCGTTGGTGTGAGTGGCTCTTCGGCTTGTCTCCGAAGGCCATGAAGCAGAGGCCCGCCGGATCATCCTTGTCCTTCCCCTTCTTGATGGCGATCTCCTCATCGCTTGAGCTCGATGAAGAGGAAGAAGACGTGGATCTCTTGGAGTAGCTCTTCTCCATCTCGGCGAAGAAGGCCTTGTCGCGCTTCTTGTTCTCTCGCCGGTAGTCCTTCAGGGCCTTCTTGAAGAACCAGGTCTTCGGCTTGCCCTTGATGAAGGAAGGACTCTCATGTTTGCCGGAGTCGTGGAAGCTGCTGCCGGTGCCCTTCTTGTATCCACCGCGCTTGGGGCAGTCGGCGATGAAGTGTCCTGGATCACCACATTCAAAGCATCCGGACTTTGTGCCGTGTCTTTTGAACATTCTCTTATCATAGACACGACGCACCCGGTTGTTAAAGAGACACAAATCATCATCTCCCAACAACTCAAGCTGGTCCTCAGTGATAGACATCAAGGAGAACCCAGCACAGCTCACAGCAGAGGGATCAACAGAAGGTGTAGCAAGGGCCAGGGATTTTGATCCAGAGCCAGTGAGATTTGATCTCAACTGGATATCTACCTCAGTGGCCTTTAGCTTGCTAAATAACTCAGAAATGGTCAAGGTATCGTATGAAGTACTCTCAACGATAGATGATACCTTGATCTCCCAGATCTTTGGGTCCAAGGTATGAAGAACCTTGAGCGCCTGCTCATGATCTGAGACTAACTGAGCACCCTCAGCCTTGTTGTCCCGAAGCTTGTTAATGATCGACTGAAAGCGACCAAACAAGGCTTCAACAGATTCACCCGGCTTCTGTGTGAAATTCTCATATTCACGCCGGTAGGTCTGATAGAGCCGAGCCTTGACCTGTGCTGTTCCCTCATGGTGTGCCTTGAGGGTAGCCTAGATCTCTCTCGCAGTGGAGAGATGACTCACACGCTCAAACTCAGTGGGACCTAAACCAGAAAATAAAATGTTCACAGCCTTACTGTTGCTCAGATGCTGAGCAATGATACCAGCAGTACCTTGCTCAGTAACTGGCAGAATGACAAATGTGGTGTGAACGCAAATGTCCCATATGTCCGAACCCTGGCTCATGAGATAGGCTCGCATGCGAGTCTTCCAATAATTATAGCCATAGGCTTCCAAGGACGGGACCTTGCCAGGAGACGTCATAGTCACTACAGGGGTTTAGAACCGGTTAAGGTATGGAAAAACCCTAACCAAGCTCTGATACCACTTGTAGGACCGAAAGTAGCGACCAGAGGGGGGGTGAATGGGCGCCTTAAAAATTCTTTCGAATCAATGGCCTGTTCCCAATACCCAACGCACCTCAAAAAAATACTACGCAGCAGAAAATAAACAGAAGGCCTAAGTCTAAAGGTTTCTAACCTAGAAGCATCTGATGATAAACAGTGTAAAACTAAAATGGTGCAACTAGGCAGATAAACAAGTTGTAACAGGCCTATACTTCTCAATGAAATAATCTAAGTATGTATAAAGTGAAAAGAGAAGTTACTGTCCAAAGTTGTCTCCTGTTCGGTACTTGGCGAAGCCCCCTTCGCACGTCGAAGTCTGCTTCGGAGGATGGTGACGGAGTCTGTCCGAAGTGCCGAAGGTGTCACTGTCTAGCCTAGTTCGAAGTGGTAAGAAACGAAGTGTACTTCGAAGCGAAGTAAAAACAGGGCCGGAGCTTGGTTCGAAGTAAGCACTTCGAAGACAAGACTTCGAACACAACTTCGAGTCACGAGCTTCGGAGCGAAGTAAAACAGTGCCGAAGCCTGCTTCGAGGTATGCACTTCGAAGACAAAACTTCGAACACACTTAGAACCGAAAGCTTTCGAAGCTAAACCTTCGAACACAAAAACTTCGAACACAATACACAAACAGACAACCTTCGAACAAAGAAGCGAAGTCTGTCAGAACAGACAAAACTTCGAACCCCACTTCGAAGCCTAACGAAGTGTGCACTTCGAACAGATAGATTCGGAGTATGCTAGTTCGAAGTATGCGATGTTGTCCAATACAGGAAGAACTTCGAAGCTAGCAACTCAGACACATAAACCGAAGTTCGAAGTCTGAGCGAAGTCTTTAAAGACGTTCGATCGAAGCCTGCCTCACGGAGTTGAGGGGCTTCGCACGGAACCGAGCTTCGCCAGACACACCAGGAAAAAGGCAAAAGAGACTGTCAGCTTCGATCAAAAAGCTGGGCAATAGAAGGTGAAAAGCTGCAGCCGAACACTGTAGCTACAGTAAAGCAGTACTACTTGCAACAGCAAGAACTAGTACTACCACCGTGAAGAACACACCCAGCCGAAGAAGCTTCTTCCCAAGAAATAAATACAGCAGCCTGAATCCAACTCAATAACTCCCCAGACCAACCAGATGCAAACAATAAATTCTCCAGGGACCAAGGATTAAAAGCATCCAAGAGATTTGAGTGAAAATAATGCAAGAACAGGGAGAGGAAGCCCCTGGCGGCGCACACAGGAGAGAGAAGAGAGGCAAAAGTGACCCAATGGGTGGATTTGATTTCAGCTCAAAAGGGTAGTCCAAACCCTAGGGATTGGGGTGCTATTTATAGGCAGCCCAACACTAGGAATATTCTACCAGCCCCTTAGGGTTTTACAGACTCAAAAATACAGAAAAAGACTCTACTGCCCTTAGGTATTTTTACAGACACAACTGACTGACTGTGGGCCTAGAGTAACAGATGACATATCCTGAAGCTATTCTTCTGGACAGTCGGATACAGAATCAACGGTTGTCAGTTTTACGCCGAAACTGACAAAGCCTCCACCAGCTTTGCACCAGGTACCCGGATTGGGCCGGCCCGACCCCGCAGCTCTCTCAGCCCGGCAATCGCTCACCGCCCGTGTACCTGAGTCAGTCCTGGTCAACAGCCTAGTGGGTCTTCTACTGCTTCTGGCCCATGCACCCGGATTGGGCCAGCCCGACTTCGCAGCCTCCTCTGCCCGACAGTCGCTCGCTGCCCGTGTACCTGAGTCACACGCGGCCCATGAAACAGCAGATCTCCTTTCTTCTGTCCTCTTTGACTATCGTTGACAATGCCTCATCACTTCTGGAGCCATGAGGCCCACGCTATTCAGCATGGCTCCTCACCGAAGCGCACTCCCGGCGCCTGCCGTAGTATCTACCTCGGAGTTCACTCCGTTCGTGATCCGGTCATGGCCCGACAGTCGCGTCTTCTTCAGGCCATGGATGACCTCCATACTGAGGCCATGCTCGACGCCGATGAGCACCATGAGGCGGTTGAATTTCTTCGTGAGGAGACGAAGAACTTGATCCAGCAAAACGGTGAGCTGTAGCGGAAGATCATGCAGCTGCAGAAGGATATTGTGGAGATGGTTCCCCTCCTTCCGAGGAAGTGGAAGCCCATCCGTGAGCCTGCCCCTCGCCCCAAGAGGATCCCGCCACACCCCTCCACCACCGGACCGTCCACCGCCAGCGCCCCTACACCATGCCCCGACCTCGTCTCCGACCCGATCATCGAGAATTTTCTCGAGCCCACCATCCCTCGGAATCCGCGTTAGCTATCGTTGTTTGAAATAATGTTGTGGTACCACCTACAACGAGTTGGGTTGTAGGTGTATTAAAATAAGAGCTTAATGTAATGAACTTTTTATACCACTAGAAATATATATGATCCCCATGGGCCATTTTGATTGCAGTGTTGTTTCATGATCTTTTTACCTTATGCTTAAGCTTTTATATATGTTCAGATAATGACCAACAAACAGAACATCGGCTCCAACAATGGAGAAGGAGGAAGCCACGGTTTGCCCGAAGGTGTTGTGCCCAACTGGGGTGCAACAGGACCACGACAGACCGGGTCACCATCTGCCAACCACCCTACCTTGGCGAAAATGATGGCGAATCAAAACAAGTTGATCACCGCCCTCCTCACCCAAATGCAGCACCGATAGGTGCAGTTGGACTGCCTGCAAAACATGGAGCCCGCCCCTCATGCACCGGCACCCGCGCCCCAATTCTCGGAGTTCCTGCGCGTGCGCCCACCGATCTTATCTAGCACCACCAACCCCATGGAGGCCGGAGATTGTCTCTGCACCATTGGGAAGAAGCTGGACCTCCTCCCCTGCACCGACCGAGAGCGAGTGGCCTTCGCCACTCATCAGCTCCAAGGTCCTGCCGCGGAGTGGTGGGACAACTACCGTGAGACCCAGCCAGAGGACCACGTGGTGACATGGGCGGAGTTTACCATCGCCTTTTGCACCGCCCACGTCCCCGCCGGAGTTATCGCGGTAAAACAGCAGGAGTTCCGTGACCTGCAACAGGGCAGCCGGACTGTCATGGAGTACCTCCATGAATTCAACCGTCTGGCACGCTACGCGCCAGAAGAGGTGTGGACCGACGCCCTCCGCCAGGCTAAGTTCCTCGGGGGACTTAAGGATGAGCTGTCCATCTAGCTCGTCGCCACCGACTATGCCGACTTTCAACGGTTGGTGAATAAAGCGCTCATCCAAGAGACTGAGCAAAACAAGTTGGACCTCAAGAAGAGGAAGATGATCGCCTTCAAGCATCAACAGGCGAATTCCTAGAGGCCCCGCTTCGTCCCTCTGCCACCAGCACCCGCCTACCATCCTTGGCCCGCCTACAGGCCACCTCACGCCGCCGGTGGATCCAACGCCGGGCATCCCCGCCCTACTCCACCAGCTCCGGCCGCTCAGCCGACGCCCACCACCAAGGCCCCGATCTTAAGGGATCGCCAAGGGAAGCCGATCGTCTGCTTCAACTGCCAGAAGGAAGGGCACAACTCGCACCAGTGTCCTCACCCCAAGCAGCCCCAAGGCGCGGCACCCAACCAGGAGGTTCGTGCCCGCGTCAACCACATCAGCGCGGAGGAAGCTCTGGAGGCTCCCGAAGTCATGCTCGGTACGTTTACCGCAAATTCCGTACCAGCTATGATTTTATTTGACTCTGGAGCAACACACTCTTTCATCTCGGAAGATTTTGCGAAAACCAACGACTTGGAAGTACTCCCTCTAACAGTACCCATGATGATTGCCACTCCACGCAATAAAACCTTAGCCCACTTGTACAGTCCTATGGTTAAGATAGAGATCCAAGGGGTATTGTTCCGGGCCAAGCCAGGCCTCATTAAGTGCACCGGACTAGACCTCATCCTAGGGATGGATTGGTTGATGAAGCACAAGGGAGTGATCGATTGCGCCAGAAAGTCCGTAACGGTGACCAACCACGAAGTCGAAGCCGTCACCTTTCGGATGACCAGCCACAAACCTCTGGAGGCATCTCTTCACTCTCTAGCTCTTGAAGAAGTACCCATAGTCAAGGAGTTTATGGACGTCTTCCTAGAGGACCTACCAAGAATGCCTCCCAAGCGGGACATCGAATTCAGAATCGAACTTGTCCCCGGGACCACTCCAATCTCCAAACGCCCATACCGGATGGCTGCCAACGAACTAGCCGAAGTCAAGAGAAACATCGAAGACCTGGAGCAGAAAGGGTACATCCGACCGAGTACCTCACCCTAGGGTGCACCGGTCATCTTCGCCATGAAGAAGGACGAGACTAAAAGGATGTGCGTGGACTATAGAGCCCTGAATGATGTAACCATGAAGAACAAGTACCCATTGCCTCGGATCGATGACCTATTCGATCAACTGAAAGGATCCTCGGTGTTTTCCAAGATTGACCTCAGGTCAGGTTATCACCAATTGAGGATTAGAGAGGAGGACATACCCAAGACTGCCCCAACCTTTTTCATGAACATGATGAATAATGTATTCATGGAGTTCTTGGATAAGTTCATCGTGGTATTCATCGACGATATCCTCATTTACTCCAAGACCAAGGAAGAGCATGAAACCCACCTCCGTCTGACCCTCGAAAAGCTAAGGGAATAGCAACTGTACGCCAAATACAGCAAGTGCGAGTTTTGGTCGTCTGAGGTTAAATTCCTCGGTCATGTCATATCTGCCGAAGGAATAGCAGTGGACCCAACCATCGTAGAAGCAGTGACCAACTGGCTGCAGCCCACGACCGTGACCGAGATCTGGAGTTTTCTCGGATTGGCCGGATACTATCGTCGGTTCATCGAGAACTTCTCGAAGATCGCCAAGCCTTTGACCAGACTATTGCAGAAGGAGGTAAAATTTGAATGGACCCCAGATTGCGAAGACAGCTTCCAAACCCTCAAGAAGAAGCTCGTGTCAGCCCTATTCTGACCTTGCCAGACATCCGGAAAGACTTCCACGTCTACTGTGATGCCTCTCGTCAAGGATTGGGATGCGTCTTGATGCAAGATGGGAAGGTGATATCCTACGCCTCCCGACAGTTGAGGCCGCATGAGCTAAACTACCCGACCAACGACCTGGGGTTAGCAGTTGTGGTTCATGCCTTGAAGATATGGAGACATTACCTTGTGGGAAATCGATGTGAGATCTTCACCGACCACAAGAGCCTCAAGTATATATTCACCCAAAGGGACCTGAACCTCAGGCAAAGGAGATGGTTGGAACTGATCAAGGATTACGACTTGGGCATCCATTATCATCCAGGCAAGGCAAATGTGGTGGCGGACGCCCTTAGTCGAAAAGGGTACTGCAATGCCATCATAATACAGGACCAGGCCCCTTTGCTATACAAGGAGATGGAAAGGCTGAATTTAGGGATCACCACCCGAGCGTACCTCGCTGCCTTGGAGTCTTGGCCTGTCTTGATAGACCAGATCTGAGAAAAGCAGAAGGAAGACCCGGATATCTTGGAGATCTAACAGAACATGCGGAAGGGTAAAGCCCCCGGATTCTCCGAGGACGAGCATGGTACCATCTGGTTCGGAAACCGGATATGCGTACCCGACAAGCCTGAGTTGAAGACTCTCATTCTCCAAGAAGCCCACGATACTCTATACTCCATACATCCCGGGAGTACCAAGATGTATCAAGACCTGAAGGAGAAATATTGGTGGATCAGCATGAAGAGGGAAATAGCTGAGTATGTGGCCATGTGCGACACATGTCGACGAGTCAAGGTAGAGCACCAAAGACCTGCTAGACTGTTGCAACCCCTCAAGGTCCCCGAATGGAAGTGGCAAGAGATAGGAATGGACTTCATCACGTGACTGCCCAGGACCCAAGCCGGTCATGATTCTATCTGGGTGATCATCGACCGATTCACCAAGGTGGCTCACTTCATCCCCGTCAAGACAACTTACACTATCGCCAAGTTGGCCGAGTTGTATATGACCCGAATCGTGTGCCTACATGGGGTTCCTAAGAAGATTGTATCTGACCGTGGGAGTCAGTTTACCTCTAAGTTTTGGAAGAACCTTCAAGAGGAAGTCGGCACCCGGCTGAACTTTAGCACCGCCTATCATCCTCGCACCGATGGTCAAACCGAGAGGGTTAACCAGATATTGGAAGATATGCTTAGAGCTTGCGCTCTAGACTTTGGCGGAATGTGGGACAAGAACTTGCCCTATGCGGAGTTCTCCTACAACAACAACTATTGTTGGGGGAAAACACTTCATCCTCAGAGCCGTTGCTACGCCAAGACAAAGGCAGGTGATTTAATCAAAGGCTTCCAATGTCTAACTTCGGGAGCGCATTGAATCAATCTCGAATGATGAAGGCGAGCTCTAGCTCGAAGTATATCGTCGAAGCTTGACTCTTCAGAGAACCTCTTTGCCCGCTAAGATGGAAGATTTATCTTCTATCTCAGCAGATTAGTCTTTTACCACTTTAGCCCTATCCAGGGTACCAAATACTTTCCACTATGTCGGTTGTAATATAGGGGTAAAAAGGTCTTTTCCTTAATGTTTAGGCCTATAAATACCCCCGGTTTTGCCCTGTAATCGGGATCGAATACCAGATTATTCAATCCACATCTTCGAACTATTTTGTGTTATTATCCACTTTGGAGGCTCGAAATAGTTTACTTCACAAACACTTCGATAGTTAGTTCTAATTTCTAGAAACCTGTTAGCGTAATCTTTTATGCCAACAGCTATCAAGCCAGCCTACAAATGTCCCTGTTCGAAGCGCTCTATGGGCGTAAATGTAGAACGCCGCTGCTCTGGGATCAAACCGAAGAATCACAGCTGTTTGGGACAGATATATTAAGAGAAGCTGAAGAGAAGGTCAAGATCATCCGGGACAGATTAAAGATAGCCCAGTCCCGACAGAAGAGCTACGCCGATAACCGACGTAGAGACCTAACATTTGAGGAGGGTGATTATGTCTATCTCCGAGTCACTCCCCTCCGTGGCACTCAAAGGTTCAACATGAAAGGCAAGCTAGCACCCCGCTATGTCGGACCTTTTCAGATCCTCCGATGGCAAGGAGAAGTGGCATACCATCTAGAACTGCCTCCATCCTTGACAAGAGTTCATGATGTGTTCCACGTCTCTCGGCTGAAGAAGTGTCTTCGTGTGCCCACCGAACAGGCCGACCTCCAACAACTCAACGTCCAAGAGGATTTGACCTACATCGAGAAGCCCGTCAAAATCCTAGAGACTAAGGAAAGAGTAACCAGGAGCCATGTGGTTCGCTTCTGCAAGGTTCAGTGGAACAACCACCGCGTTGAAGAAGCCACATGGGAAAAAGAAGACGAGTTGAAAGCCCAATATCCGAAGTTATTCGAGTAGCGTTCCAATCTCAAGGACGAGATTCTTTGTAAGGGGGATAGGTTTGCAACACCCCAATTTTTCAAAGAAATTAAAATATCATTTAATCTATTTTGCTAGAATTATTTATTTTGGAAATACCTTTAATGCCCTCCTTAACCTTTTTGAACTAGAACCTAGATGAAATGACCAAACCAGGGGCTAGAAAATTTTGTATATGATCCCAGGGCCAAAATATATTTTTGAGAATTTTTACAAATTTTTATCAACCTTGGAAGTAGCCCAAATATTTTAATTCATTTTCTGTAATTGTTTTTATTCAGAAAAGAAATTAAACAGTATCGGGCCTCCCCCTCCCTTTCTCTCTCTCCCAGCCGGCCCAGCCTACTCCTATCCACGCGCCCCGTCTGACCAGTGGACCCCGCCCGTCAGTGACCTCCTCTCCACGCGCGTACCCAGCCCCACCTGTCGGCGCCGACCGGTTCCCTCTCATGGCCGAGCCCGACCCCACCCGTCAGTCGCCACCCGTTCGCTCACGCCCACTGACCTGTGGCCCCCATCTATCAGGCCCTTCATCCCCGCGAGATCCGCCCCCACATCCCCCCCTCACCGGCCGAAACCCTAACCCTACCTCGGATTCGCTCCCGCCGGCCCCCTCCCTTTAATCCATCGCCGACATTGAATTCCCCGCGTCCCCCCGACCGTTTCCCCCATTACTCCACCGCGTCATCGCCCCCGGATCGAGCGCACGCATGCAAGGTAGGAGCTCGCCGGTGTTGAAGAGAGGCTTTACTCTCAGCCTCCCCCGATTACACCCCCTCTGTCCCCGCCGACGACTCTATTTAAACCACAGCCACCCCCTCATCCAGCCCGCACGCCCAATCGCACTGAGAACGAGCCAGAGCGCCACATTTCACCTTTTAGCGCCTCACCGTCACCTTCGCTCTAGCCACTGCTCGCCATCGCCGGTGACCCCCTCCATCCTCGCCGACCGCACCGCTGTGATCACAAGCACCACCCCGACCTCGGCCACCACTCCGTTGTCGACGACCCCCACCGGAACGCCACCGCCGCCGAGGACCCGAACACCTCCGCTGCCCTCGCTCGTCGCCGGCCACGCTCCGACGACCCCAAGTCCCTCCGACAGTACCCTCTTGACCCTCGTAGTGTATTGATTCCGTTTTAGCCCTTAGAACCAACCGCCATAGCTCATCGTGGCCGTTGTACCCTCACCGTCGCCGAAGAAGACGACCGGCACGGGTCGAGTACCCGTGCCGTGTCGGATCTAATCCCGGTCTTGCGATCCAGATCTAACGGCGGTGGTTAAATCCTCTGTGCGGTTTAATCCATGCCGTCAGATCTGAGCGAAGGGGTACGTTTTAATCTTGTGCGTTCGTTAATATTTAAAACCCACGTTTAATCTGGGCCATCCATCGCGTACCGGTTCGGTCTTTAATCTCGCGCGTCCATTTTCATTTAAACCTCCCGCCTCGCCCGTGGCCGCCCGATCACGTTCCAATGGTGGATCTCGATCCGGCGCACACGCGGGTTCACCATGAGCCTGGCTCACCGTGGACCCGAGACTGTTTTGGGATTTAATTTAAATTCCAGAAATGCTTTTAAACTTCCAAAATTCATATCTTGCGCATTTTAACTTCAAAAATTACCATTTCAATTCAACAAAATTTGTAATATTATTCTCTACATGTTTATGGAATAAAAACAGTAGGTTTACATGGAATATTTTATTCTTATTTAATAATGTATTAAAATGCCCTTAGAGTAAATTACAAATTTAATTATTTAAATTTCAGCAAAATTTATATTTATTCATTTCCTGTTATTATAATGAAACCACTAAGTTTTGTCTGAACCTCTTACATTAAATTAGTTAGAAAACTTGAAATAAGATTATTCACAATTAAAAACCCTTTTTTTAAAAGAACCATATTTCATTATAGTTCAATTTAAATATCCATAAAACGAATGTCAGAAATTTAACACCTTTATTTTCCCTAAGTTAACCTAAGCAAAACCTTTATGCTTGTTGTGTCATTTTGTATTGTTTGTTGAATATTGTGTTTATTATTCGTGTTAAAAAGACTACGACGCCGCCGAGGAGCCGGAATATTTCCCGGAAGTCCCTCCCCCCTTTCGCTGAATAAGGCAAGTCACCAAACCAATCTTTTGAGCATGTTGAACCCATGTTTTATTAAACTATCGCTAAAACACATAGGATATACATGCATTAGTCAAATGGAACCCTTACAATATATCTGTTAGGATCCCCCGACCTTGATGTGCAACCCAAGCCATGCTATCTAGCCTAAACTCCTCGTCACCATATGATTAGTACTATTAGCTAGTGTCCAATGTATTGACATGATTGCTATAGGATTAAAAATAAGTCGTAGTAACTTGGTTCTACTATATGATCCCCGTTATTCTCATCTCTGGAATGCTGTTGGTGATAGAGTTTTGGTTGTGAGTGTATGCATGGTGGGTTCCGGGTGCAAGCTTGGGCACTATAAGGACCGGTCTGAGGGATCCATTGCAATACACTTCTGTACTAACCACAAGTCTAATGGGTAAGTCCTAACTAAGGTATGGAGTGTTCCAAACCGAGGCCACCACTTGGAGATGTGTCAAGCAGCACCTGCGGGTGGTTTGTACTGATGTGGCACAAAAGGGGGTGCGACGTTAGCTGGGATGCGGCCCGGCGCGCCGACGAAACCTAGAGCGGGTGGTTATCGCTTGGAGCATTTCATGCTGAGGTTTTGGCACGAGTTCCCGTGGTATGGGTCATCTCGTTACACTTTGGTGTATGGGATGAGTGCGTGCCTTGTGGGTACAGTAGTACATCTCTGATCAGAGTCATAAATCTTTTCGAAAAGCCGAGCCCACGGTCAAGGGCGGGTTGCGTGACATCCCACGGTTAGTTTACTTTTGGAATGAATGTGCATGATGGTTTGACATTTAAGGACTATTGATGTTCATGTTCATTATTCCGCATGATAAAATTTGACTACACTAAATGCAATAACGGAAAATTGTACTTTTCCGCACTTTTAGCCAATTATCCCTCCTTTGTTACTATCTTGCATTACTACTGCATTTGCGGTGGCTTGTTGAGTACTTTTTGTACTCATACCCGTTGGACACACAATTCAGAGGATGCCTACTACGAGGAAGATGGTCTGGTGTAGCGACCTAGTCAAGAAAATGATCCTGAAGAAATCGTTCGTCATGCAATTTATTTTCATAGTTTCTTTTAATTTTACAATTGTGTAATAATATGGTCTGCGTACCATGAATGCTTGTCGTATGTACGATGTCGCATGATGAACCTCTTGTTGTTATTGTTTTTCTATGGAAATTCAATAATATTCCGATTTCGATAAATCGGGGCGCCACACAGAGGGACTTCAAAAAGGACTTTGCAAAATGAGTTCGCAGAAAACAAAATCGCTAGTGTATGTTGAGGCTTGGCCTCCGATTACAGAACAAAGCATAAGTACTCATAGTACAAAGAAAAACAAACAAACTTCAACTTGTTCATGGATTTTGAGAATTTCACACAAGGTGATAGAAATAATCTAAGAGAAAACAAGTTGCTCATGCATCAAAGATTCATTTCTTCTTGTGCAAGAAAAAACACAAAGAAACTCAATAGTACTTAATAAAATCATGCATGGAATAAAAACAACAGATACAAGTTCATGCAACATATAACTCAAAGATCAAAGATCAAACAATGATTTAATTGCAAGAACAGGGAACACAAAAAGCCTCTGAGTACAAAGAGTGGTGGTTGTCTCTAGGATGAATGATAAAGCAGAAGGTTCTAAACCTAGGCACGGGTGTGCTGAAAGTGTTCAAAAGTGTTACCGTAGACCTTAGCCTACCTTTTCCTTTTATAGCTTACTCAGATATGTGAAGTGACTACCCTACCCCTAGGGTTTACATATTTTCAAACTCACACGTTCTACGGGTATTACAGGTAGTCCTACTTTTACATTTTATTTGAAGGTTCATAGTGCATCAACTTTTCTAGCTTCTTTTCGATGGAACCTCACAACACTTTGACGAAGTGCTTGATTGACTCTGGTTGTAGGCTCTGAACCTCTAGGGCTTCACTGCACTAATGTCTTGTCTTGTATAGTGATGATTTTGAGCTGAAGCTGTCAAAGCCCCATGCCTTCGGAGTGGACCACAATGGATTTGCAGCTCTTGTAGATCGACTACCATCCGTCCGTGTAACAAAGCCCACATGGCCGATACCATGACAAGCCTTCCATAATTCGAAGTGTCCGTTCGATGTATGCCTCTAAAATGCTTCCGTCCGGAGAACATCTTTGGAGTGCCTCTCATTGGAGGTCTTGATCTGCCAGCCTTCAAAGTATCTCCCTCTAGAGCATACATTCGAAGTGTCCCTCTGAAATGCCTCTCTCTAGAGCGCACTTTTGGAGTGCTTTCCTCCCTCCGTCCCGTGTACTTCTGTGCGAGACACTATGTCGAGAGAGCCTCCGAACATTCCTTGAGACTACACTTGACTTCACCTAGCTTCCTTGATCCTACGGTACCAAGTCTCCTACCTGGTCTTGATCCCTCACTGTTGACCGCCAAGTTGCACCCACTTCCTACACATCACGAGACAAGCAAACATTGTTTGGCAGCACCCTCCAGTATACACCAAACCCTTCAGTGTACCCTTCTAGGTAAACCGTTCAGTGCATATAGCAAATATTGAACCCTTCGGTAAAATGACACCGGTGCACACACACATTCTGGTGCACACCCTGAAATACCAAACACTCCGGTAAAGTCTTCGGAGAGCAAATACTTGTCAATCACTCACCACAGACAAAACCAAGGCACATCTCAACTTGGTTTCTCAAAATACACACATCAACTTAGAGTCACGAGGGTTGTGTATCCGTAGAACAATAGGGAGACACCACTGAAACTCTCTATAGAACTGTATGGGACCACGTGAGCTAGCTACACGGGCCACACAACTAGACTGTCCATTGTGCATGGACAATTCGAGGGCATTTTCCTATAAATAAGACTAGTTGCCTGATCATATTTATAATCCAACACCCTGAAAAAAGAGATGACATAATCAGTTACATGACTTTAATAACCCATATAAAAGATTTAAAAAAATCAATTCATAACTATCAAAGATTCATTAGTTGTTAATTCACTAAATTAATTCACTTTGTTCAATGTGTATATATATATATTATAAAATATGATGGTGCATTAATATTAGAGAAAAATATATCTTCGGTCGGATGTTGGTGCTAGCGGTGGTGTGTGGTGCTGCATAGGAGCACGTAATAGTGTGGGTCACCATACCTGGCACACACATGTTGTGATCATTTGTCGACCGGTGGCTGAGGACATAACTGCAGTCGGTCAGTAATTATAGGACAGGGGTGAAGCTCCTTAAATACCTATCATAAGTGATGGTTATCCCTAAAAACACGTCACTAATGGTGGCCATGGGGTTGCAGGCTCTTTAGTGTTCCGGATAAAATAAAATGCATCACTAAATGTCACACCCTATAGTGGCGGGTGGTACTGTGACTCATCATTATTGATGTGTGTAAAACAATCGGTCACTACAAGTGTATTACTAAGGCGCATCATTGATCCATTGGTTAAGTTCCATCACTAAAGAACATTTCTATAGTAGTGTCCTCTAGTTTCGGCAGCGGTTGTATCCGTGGTGTTCTCTCTCCGGTGAGGGATGGGAGAGAGAGGGGAGGACCATGAAGCGCAAGCAAGCTAATGAACTTATTTCCCTGTTTTTCAAGTTTTGAGCACCATAACAGGAGGCTGACATTGGATAATAGAATGCTTCATAAAATGCTATGATTTCAAAAAGTAAGTTTAAACACTTATCTTTAACACATTGTATTAAAAACTGACACTCTTAGATAAAAGGAAGTATGTATCATTAGAGAGAAAATGTATTAGATTGTTATAATGATTCATATCTGAAAAAAATTACAATGATATTATAAACATCATATAATTTTGTATATCAAATTAGCATTACAATCAATATAAATTATCATATCATAATATAAACTTACTAATCTTTCTCTGAATTTAAGGCAGCACCAAAAATTTGCAAGCAGCAACTAGTACTTTTCCTATTCAATCACGAGCAGCAAAGTAAATGCCCCTTGAAGCAGCAACCAGCAAATATCTTGTACAATCAACACAAGAACATATGATTTTCATGGATGTCTTATTAGGGGCAGTAGGCGTTAAGATGAACCGAGGACTAGGGGCAGTGGGCGGCTTCCTGGGCGGCTGGGCAGCAGACCGGGGGTAGCGGGCGGCGGGCACAAGGGAGTAGGCAACGAAGCTATGGGATCCAGGAGATCAGTTGTTAGTTGATATGGTGGACCCAAAATAATATTTAGGGCCTTAAATATAGATATTTTGTTGGAGGAAAAGAACTATATATTAAAGAACCAAATCTGTGAAAAGACTCTCAAAAATATATATAGATATAGAGATTTATTTTTTAGAGTATTTCATGGAGATGCTCTTATCATCAGTACCTGATAATTATCAACCTGTTAGGGAATATACTGTACTGTTTGCATCAAAATACTAAAAGAAACACTACTACAAAGCGACACAGTAGCGGCGGGCAAAAATGTCCTGTAGTGGCGAGCATCCAGTCCGCCACTGCTCTAACGCCACTGCTAACCCTGGTTAGTAGTGGCGGGTAGAGTGCCCTCTACCGCTGTGTCAACAGCAGTGGTGGGCACACTGACATCATCTGCCTGCCACTGCTGTTAGCCATAGCAGTGGCAGGCAGATGATGTCAGCGAGCCCACCACCACTGTGTCAAGAACAGTAACAGACGCACTGTCCTCATCTGCCCGCCACTACTATTGCTAACAGCAGTGGCGGGCAGATGACGTCATCGCGCCCGCCACTACTGTGTTTACCCCATTACACAAAATGTTGTAAACCTTAATTCACACAGTCCCACAAACCAAAACAAAGAAATTATATGCTTCACACAACCATCCACATACACAGCAGCAAAACATCCACATATCCACATACACATCCACAACAGCAAAACATCAACAAAACAACAACCCATCTCATCAATTTACAAATTTACAAAGTTTACATTTCATCACACATTAAGTTTAAAAAGTTTACATCTATCAAAATTTCAAAATTAACCATTGTTTCACAAATACATGCTCATGCGGTTTATGTTTTCTTGGAAGGCCAGCTCATATCTTGCGCATCTTTTCTTTCCTTCTCATCAGCTTCAAAATTTTTAGCGATTTGTTGTACTTGCCTTTTTGTTCTTCCGGTCCAATCATACAAAGTTGGATGTTTGGCCACTTCACCCTCAGGATCAAAGAATACTCCATGCTCATGAAGAACTTCATGCATCGTGAAGCGGCACATCCTTGATACGATTCCATACATTTTTGATTCTGAGAGTTGGCTCTTCTCGGCAATGGTTGATGGACCTGACGCCTGCATACATGACATATAAGTACATACGTTGCAAGTTATATTAGATTAACACACAATAAATCAACTTACTTCTTTATTATCCTCAGATACTATCCGCGCAAACTTTTCTAAGTCATTTCTCATGAAATCACAAGTATAATACCCGCAATGCACCGAACCAGGAGATTGTTTGTGACACTTCAAAATAGACAAAGTTTGAACAATATATAGTTTGGCTTTATCAATTGAATTAAGAAATTTCAAAATATAGTATTACCGGATAGTTGTTTCTATTATGCATATCTTTCGGCCTCTATGGAGCATGTGGGCCACCTAACCTTTCCATGTAATATTTGTATGCACTCTGAATAACATTTAATATATCTTGATATTCTTTTTTGGGTTTGTCGAGAGAGTCGAGCACATAAACCCTTGAGTTCTTCGGTTATATCAAAAGTGCAATCCAATGATCACTATCGAAAGAATATAGGACTATGTTAGTTTCATAATCAATAAAACGTGATTAAGAGGCTATAGTGCGTATACTTACTTAAAGTTATATGTCCCACTTATCATTTCTTTGTCCCTCCATTGAAACATGCATTGCACAATGTACAACGCGGCACAATTCTTTTTACTCTTATCAAGTGTGTCTTAGTCTTTATTGAACATCTTCTTTTGAAACTTTTTTTGACCCATAGTCCAGTACTTGTCATCGTTCTGGTTTAGTATTAGGTTCAGTGTACTTTGACTTATCAATGATGGGTTCAAGTATCCATATTTATTAGACGTGTCACAACATGAATTCAAACTGCATATGTTATGAAACAATAGTCAATATATGACATGATTGATTTTTACGTTGTATTGACAAAGTAAAAAGTACTTACATGCACCAGAGCATCATGCTTCTGATGTCGGTTCGCTTCAGACAGAACATCCGATGGAAGTCGTCGAAAAATAATGCAATAGTAAACTTTGGGTAGTTGAATATTTCTTTTGGAAACTTCACTTATATTTGTGTAACTCCTAACGAAAACGCTTCGAGGTACCTGTCATGAAATATTATCATCTGCTAGGACATACTCTTAAGTACTTATTGGGGTAATAATAGTTTGTATGGTTCGTATTCGATATAATCCTCGTCTCCATAGGTCCATTTATCAACAGAAAGTGAGTCTGCCTGCTTTTGTACTAGAGCCTTTAAGGGAGCCGCTACGGGCATAGAACGTGTTTGCCCCATAGTAGTAAAAAATTTAAGCATTTCAGATTTCACGTAGAACACTGCCCAGCTTGAACAATTGTCTTGTGAATTGTGGGCTTTGGGCATGCATCTTGTTTTTCTGGCTCGACCACTAGCACTGGCTCGACTGGAACTGGCTCTGGCACTTTAGTGTTGGGCTCAGTGGGCTCAAGCAATAGCACTGGCTTGACCAGAACTTACAGTGGCATTTGATCAGGCTCAGCCGCTGGAACTGACACTTCCACTTGATCAGGCTCGTCCAGTTTAGGTTATGTCACTTCTGCCACTTTATCGAGCACTGGCTCCTTCTCTGCCTCTTCCTCTATCTCACGCTCATCAACGGGTGATAAAGATCCTATATTTTGCACCTTGTGAGATGAAGGATATGTGGGGGATTGCGATGAGACAATAGGTAATTTACTCTGAGAACTTGTCTGCAGTAATTTGATATCTCGGCTCGCCCATAGGACAAAGTTATTCAGCGCATCTCCGGTTATCTCAATCCCCTCATCAGGCATTGGAAGATCCAAGGGGTCATTGATAAATCTGTCATTGGTGATCTCATTGACCTAAACCTTGGTATAATCTGCAGGAATAGGCCGATTGTGAAATAAATTCCTGGGCATAGCAATGCCTCGTGCAGCCTCTTAGGAATGCCCTTTGCGCCCTATTGGTACATGCAGGCTGCATGGTGTGTCCTCTTTGATATAATTTGCAGGAAATTTTTATTGTACTGAGCCAACACTGCTTAGTACGTCAAGTCGTACCTCTGGCACAATTATCTGTTCCACTGCAACCTACATTATGTTTGGATTCTCATTGATAAATTCAAAAAAGTGTCACACCCACTCTGCACGGCGCTCTGCGGCGTCGTCTATGCGTGCTTGACGCTTTTTTTTATGTGGCACCCTCCTGTTTCTTGAAAGTATTTTTCTAGGGTGCTATATAAGAGACACCTCAGGTGCACCCTCGATGTTCCTCATTTCGGAGAGCAGATGTAAGCTAGTCATTGCATCCCTCGGGCTTGAACTTTCCAGCCTTCGCCAACTCAGCGATTTCCTATGCTTTCTAAAATACTGCACTAGTCCGTGAGTCGGAGAGCATATATTGGCCCTCGGGTGTTTTTTAGCTTGACCTAGGAGCCATCTCTTAGTGCGCTGATCAGCACCTGAAAACTGTTTAGGTAACCCAGCCACACGGTCCTTCTCCTTTCTACTCCACCCATCCTCCTTGGCCTTATATCCACCTAGGCCAAGTTTATGTGGGAACTTATTTTTCTTATTAATTTCTTTGAATATGATGCTTTCTTGTTTTTCTTCTTCCGAGCATTGCTGCAATTTGAATTTGTTCCATTCATTTGGCGTGATAAATCCGTAGTCATTGAGCGACGACTCTCATTTCTGAAGATAATGTGTGTTTAGTTTAGTCCTGAACGTATGAAGAGACTTCCCGATAGTCTTCAATGTGGCAGCTTTAGCATCTTCTAAGCGATCTTTCGGGAATTTATAATGTGCTTTTATATGATCCCACAATTCATTCTTCGTAGCTTCAGGGACAGTCTTCCAGTTTTTCCAAATTATCTTACACCGCTCCCTGGTGAGACATCCACAATCATTACGCCACCTAGCTATGATTTCTTTCGGCTTCTTTGGAGCCCCATCAACATACACATCTTTAACCTCGTAGATTGCTGTATGCGGCTTGTTATTCTCTTGTTTTCCTCTCCTCTTTGCATTTGCAGAGGATTTAGTGGCAGTGAGCTCAACAGCTGTTGGCTCAGATGACTCAACAGCTGGTACAATAGTTGTTCTTTTCTTGACTTGGAATAATCTACGCTTGCTTCCTTGCTTCTGATGATCCTACGACGATAGACAATGTGAGCTTAAGGAATGTAATCCTCGGTTAGAAGCTACTCTGACTTGTTACTAACGCAATAATTACCTCCGCTTGAGCTTCAGGAATGTAATCCTCATCGGCGTCTTCTATCATTTTCTTTTTCCTAGGCTCCATTGGATGTTCACTCTCCGGAGAGTGGTACGAAGATTCGCTGTCGGAGGATCCTTCAGATGAACCCTCTTTATTTGTTTTTGCGGGAGACTCGTAGATGAGATCCTCGACGAGACGTCCTTCTTCCGCCATAGATGAACTATTCATAGTTAAGAGGCTAATTTATCAGAATTTTGGTTATGCAAAAAAGGTCCGCTGTCATATTTTCATGTACGAAACAATGCACAATGTGGTTGAGGCCTCAGCATATTTTGTGTTGTTTTTCAAATATGTTCATGGCTGCCATGGAACTATGGGCACATCCATTCCCTGCCAGCAGCACAAGAAAGAAGAAGTTGTTGAAGGGAATGGATGTGTCACATGGCTTGATGACATACATGAGATAACTCAATAACAATTTGCATCATAGGCCTCTAAAAGATAGCAATATAATCTAAACGAGACTCTTGAAGATCTAATCCCTAGCAGTGTTCTAAAAGACGCTAGGCGCTAGTCGGGCGGCGGCATCATTTATAATATTCTTGATAAAATATAAATTCATATTATAACTTCTATGTATCTCAACTAATACATTTGTACATTGTAGCATAAATAAGAGAGCACACAAGAGAAGAAAAGGAAATAATGTAGCATAACATATTGAAAGTAAAGGTAGAATAAAAGTAAGACACATTGAAGTGGACAAAAATACCACAAGCAGCACAAATGGCAATTGTTGGCGTAAAAGATTACGCTAACAGGTTTCTAAAGATTGGAAACCAACAAACAAAGTGTTTGCGAAGTAAACTATTACAAGCCTCCGAAGTGGATAATAGCTCAAAAAAGTTCAAAGGTGTGTATTGAATAACTCAGTATTCGATCCTCTTTACAGGGTAAAACGGGGGTATTTATAGGCTCAAACCATAAGGAAAAGACCCTTTTACCCCTCTGTTACAACTAACATAGTGAAAACTATTCGGTGCCCTTGATAGGGCTAAAACGGTAAAATACTAATCTAATGAGAAAGAAGATAAGCCTACCATCTTAGCTGGCAAGGAAGCTCTCTGAAGATTCAACGTTTGATGATATACTCCGAACTAGAGTTCGCCTCTAGCCTTCGAACTTGTCCAGTACATAGCCAGAGTTAGATGCTAGAAACCTTCGATTAAGTCTCCTGCCTTTGCCTTGTTGCAGTAGTGACCCCGACGATGAAGTATTTTCCCCCAACAGTAGCCCCTCGAATACGCTTCTCTGCTAGATCTGTAACGTTAGGAGAGCAGTATACGCAAGAAAAATAATCATGCGAAGGGGTT
Organism: Zizania palustris; assembly: GCA_019279435.1. Classification (NCBI taxonomy): domain Eukaryota; kingdom Viridiplantae; phylum Streptophyta; class Magnoliopsida; order Poales; family Poaceae; genus Zizania; species Zizania palustris. The sequence goes on along the minus strand of JAAALK010000289.1, from coordinate 57,123,320 downwards.
AACAGATTTAATCAACCTCCGAAATATATGAAGATTCAAATCTTCGAATTGATTCCTAAAGAAGTTACATTCGAACAATCCCGGAATTAACTTAAGAAGCCAGAAAACCTTTTAGACTTAGAAGAAATAGCCGTTGGCTTTTTCCTTCCAGCAGAAGTTACGCGGTGCATTAAGTTCGCAAAGAGTAACGGTCAAGAATGTGAAACGGCGAATGTGAACAGAAAGAAATCGTGGGCCTAGGCTATAAATAGAGAACCCAGACACTTCTCGAATACCTTCTCACCATCATTGCACAAACAATCCCTAGCCTCCAGATTCTATCTTTAGCACTCGGTGCGAGTTCATGGTGAAAACTAGCTTCAAGGCTCCTGGGGCGACTTCGGCCCTAGCCCGGCAGCAGGCTGCAGCTGCAGCAGCGGCGGCAACAGTAGCGGTGCCAACAGCGATGGTGGCTCCGACTGCGGTGGTAGTAGTAGCGACGATGGCTCCAGCAAGGAATCCCCAACAGATCGGTCCTCACGATCTTCTCCCAGCTTCTTCGAAGTATTCGGACCAGTCTTATAAATTGGGGCCATCTACCTGCAAGAGGGAAACAATCGCAGCGGTAGTGGAGGGAAAGATTGGCTCAGAGGTCATCATCCGGAAACCTGGAAAGGAGGCCATCCCTTCACCGAGGCCTGGAGAAGTTGTGGTCTTCGAAGCCTTCTTCGAAGTGGGGTTAGGACTCCAAGCAGTGGACTTCTTATCGGAGGTACTGGACTTATTTCACGTCACCCTTCCTCAACTATCTCCGAACGCAATAGCGCGCTTAGCCATCTTCGAATAGGCGCTACGAGTTGAAGGCTGCGAAGGAAGAGCAGAAATTTTCGCAGCACTGTACAGAGCATCTTGCCAACCAAAGTCATACCTAGGCTCCGGAGGAGAAAAGATTGTGGTAGCCTTTGGTAGTATCAACTTCAGACTCCGGGACGAATTCCAATTAAGATTTATAGTGAAGGCCATCAACGCCAGATGGTACACAGATTGGATTCTCCAGTGGTTTTATGCCGAAGTTGGAGCAGGCAGTCGAATGGCCGGACCTCTGCAGGACATATACTTCCAAAGATAAGCCCAAGTTCAGGCAGACGCCGGCCAGCTCGAAGCGCGCCTTAGCTTGCTCCAAAGGATTAGTCACCGTAGGAGCATGCGAGACTTAGCCGAGGAGTTCATTGGGCTTCAGATTCTACCTCTGATGGCCAGCTAGCCTATAACCTTCGAAGAAGATCTAGAGGGTGGACTCCGAAAAATCTCTTCGAACTTGATCCCTGCAGGTAGCTTTGAAAACAACATATTATATATATATATATTTGTTTGATGAAATGACTAATGCCAACTTATCTTTCAGCTTCTCAAGCCCCTATGACTTCGGAGCAAGTTGTTCGAGCTTCGGAGAAGATTCTGGGAGTTCCAACTCTGGCCGAAAAGGAGTGGAGGACAAAACTAGTGGGTAGCTGGGAGCGGCTCAACCGAGTATGGGGTGTACTCGGAGTTGCTCCCCCTTCTCTTCCGGACTGGGTACCTTCAAAGCAAGGGCCAAAAAAGAGGAAGGCGGATGTTGGGACTTTGGCTCCGGCTAAGACCCCAGCGAAAAAAATAGCCCGAAAGCCGAAGAATGTGGTGCCTTCAAGTCTGGTGGCTTCGTCCTCCGATTCCTCTGAAGATGAGGGAAGAGCCCTCATGGACCTGATTGCCGAAGATGAAGCCCAGGCAGATGTAAACACTGGCAACGCTGCGAGCACGCCAGATGTTCCAGGTAGCTCCAGACAGGCTGGGACCTCAAGCGTTTAGCCAGACTTGCTGCATCAAGAAGCCCCTGTAACTGAAGGCGGAGTCGAAGTTACTGCTGAGCAAGCTTCGATTCTAGATGAAGTGGTTGCTGTAGCTCCAAGAGAGGCTCTAATAGTCAACCCTTCGGTTCTAGACTTCGAGTCCGATGATGACTTCGAAGTGGCCTTTGACCCTCCGAGTAGCCCCATACTTATCCGCCGACAGGACTTCGGAGGTAAACTTCGCTTGAACCATCTGTTCCTTCTCCCTGCAAAATTATACAATAAATAATACCTTTGTCTCAGTAGGGTCCGCTCCCATGGAGGTGATTCCTCCCGAAGATACGGCTCCTGTGACCTCAACATCTCCGGGGTCGATTCCAGAAGCTGCATAGATGGGACCTGGAAAAGGTAAAGGCAAAATGGACCACTTTCCTGCTCCGAACTCAGGATTAACTCCATCTGAATCAATAGACGGAGGTCAATCTACGGAGGGGGCCAGTCCACCGAGGTCTCTGAAGATGCAGCACAGCGCTCTGACCCTTCGCCGAACGAAGACGATCAAAGGGCTCTATCCATGCTCCCCCTCCTAGCTCCTTTTCTGGAGCGAAGGACCGAACTTCGGGCCCTGCTCGAGCCTTTGGATCAAGCTAACCATGAAGTTGGGGAGACGGACTTAGTAGCCATACATAGCAAAGCTGAGGGCTCAGAGCTGAACACAGCCTTAGAACGGGCAGCATACCAGGTACGAAGTATCAGCAAAACAAGATTAATTTCAACTTATTGAACAATCCCTCACCTTGCTTTTTCTCTTCACAGCAAATAGTCTTGGCTCGAGCTACAGCCGTATCGAATGAGCAAGGAAGCCTTCGTCTTCAGGAGAGGATTACTAATCTCCAGAGGAGTCTTGAAGGCTCCGAAGTTCGAATATCTAGTTTAGACGAGATGGTTGCAGTGGAACGGAGGGCCAGACTTGGTCTGGAAGCTGCAAATAAGAAGCTCGAAGCTGAACAAATCGTTCTTCGGGCTTTAATTGAAGATAAAGTGAAGTCGGAGAAGGTAGCAGCGGAGGTCATGAACAATCTTTTAAGTGTTCTAGAGTACTTCGGTACTCTTTGGACACTACCTTTGTTGGCGTAAAAGATTACGCTAACAGGTTTCTGTAGAAAAGAAACTAACAAACGAAGTGTTTGCGAAGAGAACTGTTCTAAGCCTCCGAAAGGATAACAACTTAGAATAGTTCGAATGTGTGTATTGAATAACTTGTATTCGGTCCCCATTACAGGGTAAAATGGGGGGTATTTATAGGCCCAAATATTAAGGAAAAGACCTATTTACCCCTCTATTACAACCGACATAGTGGAAACTATTCGGCTACCTTAATAGGGCTAAAATGGTAAAAGACTAATCTAATGAGAAAGAAGATAAGTCTTCCATCTTAGCTGGCAGAAAAGATCTTGAATAGCCTTAGTTCTAAGATGTACTCCGAACCAATGCCTATCTTCGTACTTCGAGCTGGACTCCAGGTATCTTCGAAGATGAACGTCTGGGAACCTTCGAATCCGCTATCTGCCTTTATGCTGTTTCGGCAATAACCCCGAAGATGAGATATTTTCCCCCAACAGTAGCCCCTCGAATACGCTTCTCCGTTTAACCTGTAATGTTAGGAGAGCAGTATACGGAAGGAAAAGATAACCAAACATAGGGGTTAGTGGATTTTAATTCATCTCCGAAATGGATGAAAATATAAACTCCGAATCAGTCTTAGGATAATTGCTTTTCGAACTATCTTAGAACCGACTCAGGAAGTTCGAGAGTCTTTTAGACTTAGAGAAAATAGCCGTTAGCTTTCTGTTTCTAACGGAAACTATAGAATGCGTTAATTTCAGAGAAAAGTAACGGCAGGAATGCGAAACGGCATGGACTAACGGTAAAAAAGTAAAATCTAGGCTATAAATAGAAGGCCTAGAACTTACCCGGTTACCTTTTCACCGCTTTCTCGCAATCAAACACCTTTTGAGCCCTTTGAGTTCTTGAGCCCTAGCCTCCATTTCCCCAAAGCAATCCAGCGACCGCAATGGCGAAGACTAAGGGATCTGGAGCTCCGTCGGCCTTGGCCCGGCAGCAGGCGGCTGCAGCTGCAGCAGCTGCAACATTGGCGGTGGCACCTCCGGCATCTGCAGCGACATCCATGGCGGCAGGAGGGAGAAATCCCCAAAGTATTGATGATCAAATTCTCTGCCTGCCATCAACGAAGTATTTGGACCAGTCTTTCCAACTGGGATCTTCTACCTGCAAAAGGGAATCGCTAGCAATAGCAGTGGAAGGGAAGATCAGTACCGGAGTGATGATTCGCAATCCCGGAAAAGAGCTTATTCCGTCACCAAGGCCCGGAGAAGTGGTTGTATTCGAAGCCTTCTTTGAAGCCGGCTTGGGCCTTCCTGCAGTAGACTTCCTGGCAGAGGTACTCGATCTATTCCATGTCACCCTCCCTCAATTATCTCTGAATGCAGTAGCAAGACTAGCTATCTTCGAATGGGCATTGAGAGCCGAAGGCTGTGAGGGGAGGGCAGAGATCTTCGCTGCACTGCATAGGGCTTCATGCCAGCCTAAAACCTTCGTAGGTCCCGGAGGTGAAAAGGTAGTGGTTTCCTTCGGAAGCATTAATTTTAGGCTCCGGGACGAATATGCCCTGCAATTCCCTGCTAAGGCCATCAACGCAAGATGGTACACTGACTGGGTTATGAGGTGGTTATATGCCGAAGTTGGAGCGAGTAACCCTCTGGCCGGACCTTTGAAAGAGATCCAATTCCGGAAGGAAGCCTTAGTGCATCCCGGCAAGGGCCAGCTCGAAGCTCGCCTCAACCTACTTCAGCGGATCAGCCGGAGGTTAAGTATGCGAGACTTAGCTGAAGAGTTCCTCGGGTTGCTAATCTCTCCACTGATGGCCAACTGGCCTGTCATCTTCGAAGAGGATTCGGAAGGCGGTCTCCGAAAAATCACCTCAACTTCGAGCCCTGCAGGTAACTTCGAAGACAACATGCATTATGTATATTCATCCGAATAAAAACTAACTTGATTCATTTTTTAGCTTCTTCAGCCCCTATTACTTCGGAACAAATCATAAGGGCTTCGGAGAAGATTTTGGGCTCTCCAACTCCGACAGAAAAAGAATGGAGAATCAAATTGGTCGGGAGTTGGGAAAGGTTTAACAGAGTGTGGGGGATGCTGGGAATCACTCCGCCCCCTCTGATGGATTGGGTGCCTTCGGAGAAAGGACCCAAGAAGAGGAAAGCCGAAGCTGGGGCTTCGAGCTCCGCAAAGACTCCGGTGAAGAAGGTGGCTCGGAAGCCCAGAAAACCTGCACCTCCGAGCCCAAGAACCTCAACCTCCGGTTCTAAAGAAGATGAAGGTAAACTATTAGTGAGGTTGATTGATGAAGATGCAGCTCAAAAAGATATTCATATTGAAGATACTGCAGGTATACCGGAATCTCAGGCTAACATTGAAGAAGTGAGAACTCCGGATGCTCAAGAAGAAGAGCAAATCGAAGCCCCTACGACTGAAGGTGAAGTCGAAGTTACTGCGACTTCGGCCATAGATAAAGGAAAGAATGTTCAGAGAGATACTCCGGCAGTTGAAGTTTTGACTCTGGATTCAGACGAAGACCTCACCTTCGATCCTCCGAGCAGTCCGATGCTCGCTCACCACCAAAATGTCGAAGGTAAACTTCGCATAATTCTCTTGTTCTTTTCTGCAAAATTATACAATGTATAATACCTTTGCTTTTGCAGAACCCTCTTCCGTGGAAGAAGTACGTCGCGAAGATCCAATTCAAGGGCCTTCGACAATTTCGGAGCCTCACCCGGAAGTCGCTCAACAGGGGCCTGGAAGGGGTAAAAGACATATAGAACCTCTCCCTGCTCAAGGATCAACTTCGTCTGAATCAACAGACGAGAGTCAATCTACTGAGGGGGGGGGCATCTACTGAAGCTCCAAGGACCTCAGCAGAACGCTCCGGAGCTTCGCCAAGCAGGGATGACCAAGAAGCTTCGGCAATGCTCCCTCTTTTAACTCCTTTTTTGGAGCAAAGAACCGGGCTTCGGACTCTACTCAAACCTTTAGGTCGAGTCAGTCGCGAAGTCGGGGAGACAGAGCTGGTAGCTATTTTAAGCGGGGCGAAGAGTTCGGAGCTAAACGTTGCCATGGAACGAGCAGCCTACCAGGTACGGAACACCTTCGAACCAATAACAAATTATACATGAATAATTTCTTACTTTAGTTTTTTCTTTTCTTAGCAAGCGGTCTTGGCCCGCGCTGCAACTTTATCAGGCGAACATGAAATTGCTCAGCTTCGGGAAGAAAACGAAGCTCTTCAGCACAACTTGTCTTTCTCCAAAGCTAGAGTGGTTCAAATGGATAATATGATTTCAGCAGAACGCAGGGCCAGACAGGGTTTGGAGGCTACAAATAAGGAGCTCGAAGCAGAAAGGATCGTGCTTCGAGCGGAAATCGAAAGGGTGCGGTTGGAGCATGCTAATGCGGGGTCCGAGCTTGTGAGGCTCCAAGAGGAAGCTAGCCAACTCCTAAATCAGAAGAATACTTTAACTACAGAGAATGCTAGGCTTTCCGGAGTTCTAGAAGAAACGACTTTGAGCAAGGATGCATTAATTGAAGAAAAGCTTAAGTCCGAGAAGGTAGCTTCGGAGGTCAAGAACAGATGCTAGGTGTTCTGGAGTACTTCGGTACTACTGGATCACTTCCTTCAGATGACAACGTCACTCTGCTGCGCCGGTTTAAAAAGGATCCAAGGAGCAGCGAAGCAAATGAAGACGGCGGGCATTCGTTACGGAGAACTCTCCGGACAAGTGTCTGCCATCGGACTACTTCGTTACTACGAGGACTTGGGCCGAACAATCACTCCGAGCACAGAGGGCCCTATTACCTTCGACGACGAGCGGCTTTTGACTCCTTCCGAAGGCGTGACTGCTGCCTGGCAGGCCTTTCAAGCTTCATGGAGAGCCGAAGGTCGCACTGCGATCAAGGCTTGGATCGACGAAGGTCAACGCCAGAAGCAAGCTCAGAACCAAGCTTCAAGCAGTCAGCCTCCTCCGAACCAGCAGGTTTAGGAATAATTTAGGATTTTTGACTATGTAAAGCTTCGTGTTTATGAACCTTTATCAATGAAAATTTGTTTATCATATTTTTAGGCTTTGTCTCATACGGAAGATATCGAAGTGTTAGATATTAACGATGAACTTCGCTCATTATGGAACACCTTCGAACTTCTAAAGACTTACAAGCGTCCTCGATTTCTAATTCCTCGAGATGACTCCGGCGTAATTGCGCCCGAAGTAATCAAAGATGTATTGTCTTATATTAAAGAGGAAGAAAAAGAGGTTAACGTAAACACTTCGTCTTCTGAAGACACTATTTGGTCTGAAGACGAAGATGAAGTTCAAAATAAAAGATCTGAAGATCTTAGAAGCTGGGAAAGAAGCCCCGAACGGCTTCGAACTTGGGCCGAGCTTCAGCAAGAACAGAAAGATTTCAGAGCTTCGAAGGGGAGCAAGAGAGTTAAACGCAAAGTTGTTAGAACTCCCGGTGCTGTAACTAGTCGTTCCACCCCTAGCTCTAGGGACCGAAGAGGTCTTCGATTCCTTCTTGGTATAGATACCAATTTTTCATAATGTAATCTGTAAACATATTTGTTTGAATAATGAATACCGATTTAAAATTGTCTCCATATTTACTAGCCCCTCTTTGGGTATAAGCAACTTCGAAATGTATTCAAAGATGGTTATGCGCAAAGAAAAAACTTCGGAGTACAATTTTTTGGGGGTTCGGAGCCCCTCTGCAATTTAAAGATCTTTTAAAATCTTATAAAATGTCTTCGACTATTTGCAGTCGGAAGAATGGCAATTTAGTACCTTTGTTTTATGAAAGAAATCACTTGAGATAACTTTCAAGATACTTTAGTATCTTAGATAATTTGTCACTTTGGACTGTGTTAACAGACATTCGAAGCTCATGGCTCAAATCCTGTTTTGCTTTAGCCACATTCGGCTCATTTTTGCGATCTCTGTCGAACCAATGGTTCGGAGTTTGCAATGGTCTCTTTGGACTCTTTTTACGGATGTCTACCAGCCAATGGCTTGGACTCCGTATGTTTTGGCCACCTTCGGCGCTTTTTGCGGAAGTCTACCAGCCAATGGCTTGGACTTCGCAGATTTTGGCCACCTTCGGCTCTTTTTACGGAAGTCTACCAGCCAATGGCTTGGACTCCGTATGTTTTGGCCACCTTCGGCTCTTTTTACGGAAGTCTACCAGCCAATGGCTTGGACTCCGTATGATGTGGTTTTAGGCTCTTTTACGGATGCCTACAAGCCGGTGGCTTGGACTCCGGATTATGTCAGCCCCCACGTCGGAAGCTTCGAACCAATGGTTCGAAGTCCAAAAATACAACCCAGCTTCATGACACTTCCCTCTCGGTCGACCCCGCGGTTCCAGTGCGTCCACTCGGAAGCTGGAAGTCTATAAGGGGAAGACACTATCAGGATCATATGCTTTATTAATTTGGAAGATGATTACAAATGAGTTACAAGGAGCCCTTATGCGAAGTATCGCTTTAGGTGCTCCGCATGCCAAGTATGTGCTAACTCTTCACCTTCTAAATTAGCTAACTTAAAGGAGCAAGGGCGCCCTAAACGGACAATTAGGTATGGACCTTCCAATTTATTCCCTAACTTCCCTGGTGCTATAATGCTTCGTAGAACAAGATGACCCGGTCTTAGTTCATTGAGCTTAACCTTTGGGTCAAACCAAGCCTTCGTCTGCTGATGATACTTTGATAAATTTGCTACAGCTCGAAGTCTTGTTTCTTCTGATAAATCTAGCGAAGCTTGTCGTTCTTCTTCAATGTCCGGTTCGGTGCTGCGAAATGATCCTCCTTTGAGCTCCGTTGGAGTCATAGCTTCATCTCCGAATAGTAGTCTGAACGGAGTAAAACCTGTGGACCTTGTTTGCGTAGTCCGAATGGACCACAAAATCTTCGGAAGCTCTTCAGTCCACAGTCCCTTTGCTAATCCTACTATTCTTCGATTTAGCCCTGATAAAATATTTCCATTGGCTCGCTCTATGGCTCCATTAGACTGAGGATGCCTTACTGCAGCAAAACATAACTGAATGCCTAGATCTTCGCAAAACTTCCTGAAGGGTTCTGCGTCGAACTATGTTCCATTATCAACTGTAAGTTGTCTAGGCACTCCGAACCGGCAAATGATGTTCTTCCAGAAGAATTTCTGTACATTGTTCGAAGTGATAGCTGTTAAAGGTTCTGCTTCCACCCACTTAGAAAAATATTCAATAGCTACCACTGCGAACTTCAGATTTCCCTTGGCTACTGGGAAGGGACCAATTAAATCCATACCCCATCTGGCCATAGGCCATACCGGAGCAATGACTTGAAGAGCTGTTGGTGGGCGATGACTCCGTCGACCCATCCACTGGCATCCTTGACAAGCGCGGACTAAGCTCTCCGCATCAGCTGTTATTGTAGGCCAATAAAGCCCCTGGCGAAGTGTTTTTCCTGCCAAAGCTCTAGGGGCAAAATGGCTACCACAAAGGCCTTCATGAATTTCTCGAAGAATTTATTGGCCTTCGGCTTGAGATATACACCGGAGTAGAGGGGAACATACTCCGGCCTTGTATAAAATACCGTTGATTATTTGATAATTTCTGGCTCTAAGCTTTAATCTTGACAGTTGTGGCTCTTCGGGCAAATTTGTTCCTCCCTGTAAAAGTTCCATGATTGAATTTTTCCAATCTGCACTAGGAATGCAAAGAATCTCTGCCGAGGGAATTTGTGGCACCGAAGGTATATTGAGCTCCTCATAAAAATCTTCTTCGGGCACATCCACAGCTTCGGCTGCAGCTTTTGCTAAGATGTCCGCTTGCACATTTTCTGCTCTTGGTATACTCCGAATGGAAATACCCTTGAAGTGTGCTTCGATTTTACGGATTTCTTCTAAGTACTTTGCAAGCTGTGGATGCCGAACTTGGAAACTTTTATCTACGTGCCCTGCTACTATCTGAGAATCTGTCTTTATAATTATTCTTGTAGCCCCTAGAGCACGTGCTTTTCGGAGTCCCAATAAAATCCCTTCATACTCCGCTATATTATTGGTAGACTTAAAGTTGAGTCTTGCGGAGTACATTGCTCTTTGCCCTGAAGGTGAAATCAACACTGCTCCAATGCCTGCTCCTGATGATTGGAAGGCCCAATCGGAGTAAACAATCCAAACTCCGTCACTTGACTTCTCCGGAACCAAATTTGCAGGTGGAGTCCATTCTGCTACAAAATCTGCTAGGACTTGCGATTTGATTGCTGTCCTTGCCAAGAAAGATATGCCGAAGGGTGCTAGCTCAACTGCCCACTTCCCAATCCTTCCAGTGGAATCCTTACTTCGAAGCATATCTCCTAAAGGATACGAAGTTGGTACAATTACATTGTGTGCCAAAAAATAATGTCTTAATTTCCTCGAAGCCATTATCAGAGCATAAACGAACTTCTCAAGTTCGGAGTATCTTGTCTTTGCTCCTGATAATGCTTCGGATACAAAATAAACAGGATTTTGGACCAACTTCACATTGAAATCCACTTCTCTGACAAGGACTACGCTGACAGCAGAACCTGTAGCTGCAAGGTAAAGGAGTAGGGTTTCGTCCGCAGTAGGCACCGTGAGTGTAGCAAGATTACTGAGATACTCTTTAATATCTTCGAAGCTTTTCTAACACTCTGGTGTCCATGCAAAATCATCGGACCCTTTCAATGCTTTAAATATAGGCAAGCTTCTCTCCGCAGACCTTGATAAAAACCTGCTAAGTGCTGCCAGATGCCCAGTCAGCTTTTGCACTTGCTTTAAATTTTCCGGAGGAGCCATCTTTTGTAGCGCAGTTATTTGAGTAGGGCTAGCTTCAATTCCCCTGCTTGAAACTAAATACCCTAACAGCTTTCCAGCCTTAGCTCCGAATATACATTTTTCGGGGTTAAGACGGATCCCACATGCCCGAAGGCTATTGAATGTTTCTGCTAAGTCTAGGCTATGTTGGTGCTTTAAAGCACTCTTTATTGCAATATCATACATATAGGCCTCCACATTGCGACCTAATTGATGACCTAGAGCCTTAGCAACTAACCTCGAAAAAGTAGCCTCGGCATTTCTTAAGCCGAAGGGCATTCTTACATAACAGAAGACTCCCGAAGGAGTTACGAAGCTTGTCTTGATCTCATCTTTGCGCTTCAACCATATTTGATGATAACCAGGATACGCGTTGAGGAAGCTTAGTAACTCCGAACCTGCGGTGGAGTCAACCAATTGATCAATTCGGGGCATGGGGTAGGGGTCACGTGGGCATGCTTTATTCAAGGATGTGAAATCAATGCACATGTGCCACTTCCCGGAAGACTTCTTTCTGACGAAGACTGGGTTGTCTAACCATTCTATGTGAGCCACTTCTCTGATAATCCCAGCCTTCAACAATTTCTCAACTTCGTCCTTCGCTAGAGCAGCTCTTTCTGCAGACATTTTCCGGAGTCCTTGCCGGACAGGCCGGGACTTCGGGTTTACAAGTAAACTATGTTCAATGATATCCCGATCAACTCCGGTGATATCTTCGTCAGACCAAGTGAAGACATCCAAATTCTCTTCTACCACCTTTTCTAGGGAGGTTGCAACTTTTGGAGGTAAATCTTTACCAAATTGAAATGTATACTCTTTATCATCTTTAACAATGACCTTCGCTGCAATCTCTCCTTCAGGACTTGGCCTCGGAAAGGATTTCTTTGAAGCTTCGGAATGTGCTGAAAAAATTTCTTGATTATCTTGCACATTGTTTACTTGTCTTGGATCAAGAGGGGGACCATGACCATATTCTGCTATCCGAGCAATAGCTTGATCTCCGAAGACAGTAAGGACTCCTGCTTGCGTGGGCATCTTCATGCACAAATAATTGTGATGTGCCACAGCTCTGAACTGGTTTAGCATGCCTCTTCCGAAGATGACATTATAGGCATACGGGGCATCTACAACATCGAAGATTACTTCTTCAGTTCGAGCCAATAAACCTTCTCTGAAGGTAACTTCCAGGCCTATTTGGCCAAGTGCATCAAGCGGAGGTCCTGTGAAGCCTTGCAAAGGACGAGCCGCTGGAAGGAGATGTTTCCTGGAGATGCACAACTGATCGAAGGCTTGAACAAAAATGATATTTGCCGAACTACCTCCGTCAATCAACACCCTTCGAACTTCAGTGCCCGCAATATCAGCAGTGATAACCAATGGGTCTGCATGCGGGAACTTAATACCAGCTGCATCCTCCGCAGAAAAAGATATCAGTACGTGAGACCACTCCGGCATTGCAGCTGCAGATGACGAAGTCCCAATATGGCCTACTTCTCTGACGTAGTCCCTTCGCTGTCTCTTGGACATGCTTCCGAGGGTACCTCCTCTGGAGATAGGGAGGACTACTCTTTTTCCTCGATCTTGCCCTTCCTCTTGCTTTGGAGGTGGCATAACATTGGCCACCGGAGGGTGTCTTGCAGCATCAAAGTTTTCTATCCACGCCACAGCCTGGACCGGCTCGGGGCGCGTTGCAGCTGGAACTCAGTCGGTAGTACCTCGACCCGAAGTTCTCTCTAGGTACTCTCCCCTTAGGGTAAGTATAGCCTTGCAAGTATCAGTTGCATGGCTTCGATTTTCTCCATGGATGCAGCAGAAAAGGGTTTGGCCCTTGCCAGCCATTTTCCCTGGCGTCCTCCAGCCGCTGGCCTTGTTCCCCGTAGACTGTGGAACTCTCTGTGTAAACTTCTGTGGGGGTGCAATATTCATGAGTTCAGAACGAGGGTGCTTTTGCCCTCTTCTCCGATCATGTTGAACTTCGAAGACTGGTTCTTGCGGCTGTGCCGAAGTTTTCACTTCTACTTTAACTTCTTGCAATATGGACGAAGTAGCAGCAGTCCTTCGAAGCCAACCCTCTTCTGACCTCGCATACTCCTCGAAGTATGACATCAACTGAGAGAACGAGGAGATGCTTTTCCGATGAAGCTTATCCAAGAGGCCTTGATGAGTGACGCCTTCTCGAGCTGCATCAACTACCGAAGATGCAGACAACCCCCGGATTTGCGACTTCGTATGAGCGAAGCGCTTAAAATATTGCCTCAATGTTTCACCGGGGAGCTGTTTCACCTGGAAAAGGCTTCCTGTTGACATGGGAGGCACGAAGGTGCCTTGAAAATTGCTTATAAACTTCTTCTTCAGCTGAGGCCATGAATTAATTGATCCTGGCTTTAAGGACCAGAACCACCTTAATGCCACTCCTTGAAGAGCTATGGGGAAGCACTTCGCCATGGTGTCTCGAACTCCTCCGCTAGCTTCAATTGCTAGGGCATAAGAAAGAACGAACTCTCTGGGATCTTCATCTCCGGCATACTTACAGAGCTTCGAAGTTTTGAACTTTGGATCAAAGCGAACTTTCTGCAGCTCAGGATGCAGCGGAGATTCATTATCGAAGGAGGCGTTCTCCGGGGCGTCGGGATAATCGAGATCGTCGTCTTCGGGCACTTCTGGGATAGTTGGGGTGGCTTGAGAGCGAAGCCTGTTCGCAGCTTCCTGTCGCCACCTAGCTACCTCAGCTTGAAGGTTGGCCATTTGAGTGGCCATATTTCCAAGACTGTCTTCATCTCCTCCGGAAGGATCTTCCGGGTCTTGAGAACTAGTAGGATCAGTTCGAATTGGGATGGAAGGTGGAGGAGGGACTCCGGGTGGTCGAAGTATGGAAGGGGTTGGCGGAGAAGCTTCGTATGTTCGAGGGATAGAAGCCCCATCCGGAGTTTGCGGAGGTAATGTCGAAGGGCCTCCGACTTCAACCGTGTCAAATGGTATCTCTCTGGATATCCGAGAAGACCTCCGAATGGGATTGCGGGGTGCGCTCCGCTTAGGAGGCATGATGTAAGAGGTTGGTAGAGAACGAAGTTTTTTGGACTAGGTTCCCCACGGACGGCGCCAACTGTTGGCGTAAAAGATTACGCTAACAGGTTTCTGTAGAAAAGAAACTAACAAACGAAGTGTTTGCGAAGAGAACTGTTCTAAGCCTCCGAAAGGATAACAACTTAGAATAGTTCGAATGTGTGTATTGAATAACTTGTATTCGGTCCCCATTACAGGGTAAAATGGGGGGTATTTATAGGCCCAAATATTAAGGAAAAGACCTATTTACCCCTCTATTACAACCGACATAGTGGAAACTATTCGGCTCCCTTAATAGGGCTAAAATGGTAAAAGACTAATCTAATGAGAAAGAAGATAAGTCTTCCATCTTAGCTGGCAGAAAAGATCTTGAAAAGCCTTAGTTCGAAGATGTACTCCGAACCAATGCCTATCTTCGTACTTCAAGCTGGACTCCGGGTATCTTCGAAGATGAACGTCTAGGAACCTTCGAATCTGCTATCTGCCTTTATGCTGTTTCGGCAATAACCCCGAAGATGAGATATTTTCCCCCAACAACCTTCAAGTGACAACATCCCCTTTCCGCGACGGCTAAAGATGATCCAAGGAGCAGCGAAGATGATGAAGACAGCAGGTATTCGGTATGGAGAAATCTCCGGCCAAGTAGCTGCTCTCAAAGTACTTCGCTACTACGAAGATCTAGGGCTATCAATAGCACTAGATTCGGGGGCGGCTCCTATTACCTTCGACGACAACCAACTCCTAAACCCTTCTGAAGATGTGGCCGCAGCTTGGCAAGACTTTCAAGCTTCATGGAGAGTCGAAGGTCGAACAGCGATCAAGACTTGGATCGATGAAGGTCATCGCCAAAAACATGCTCGGTCTCAAGCTTCAAGCAGCCAGCCTCCGCCGGACCCGCAGGTTTAGGCTTGTTTAGGGGTCCGAATATGTAAAAATTATGCTTTCATATATTATGAATGAAAACTTATTTATCATGTTTTTAGGCTTCTCAACCTCATACGGATGATGTCGAAGTATTAAATATTACCGAAGAACTCCGCCTGCTATGGGCTACCTTCGATCTTTTAAAACTTCACAAACGACCTCGATTTTTGATTCCTCGAGAAAGCTCCGGTGCAATTGCGCCCTAAACATGTAAAGATATATTATCTTATATTAAAGAGGAAGAAAAAGAAGTTAACTTGGAAACTTCATCTTCTGAAGACGTTGAATGGTCTGAAGACGAGAATATTGCTAAAGAACAAGGAAAGAATCCTGAAGAACTTCGGAGCTGGGAAAGAAGCCCCGAGCGACTTCAAACTTGGGCTGAACTTCAATAGGAACAAAAAGATTTTCGAGCTTCGAAGGGAGGGAGAAGAGTTATCAGGACTCCCGACTCGGGAACTAGTCGTTCCGACTTTAGTGGTAGCTCTAGAGATCGAAGGGGTCTTCGATTCCTTCTTGGCATAGACACAGATTTTTCGTAATGTAATGTAATCTGTTCGAATAATAAAGATTGATTTTTAAAATTGTCTCCCTACTTCCCAGCCCCTCTTTGGGCGTAAGCAACTTCAAAGTGTAGTCGAAGATGGTTAAGCGCAAAGAAAAAGACTTAGGAGTACAATTTTGGAGGCTCGGAGCCCCTTAGCAACTTAAAGATTGATTGAAATCTTACAAAATGTCTTCGACTACTTGGAGTCTGAAAACTGGTAACTTAGTACCTTTTGTTTGAAAGAAGTCACTCCGAACTGATTTCTCGGACACTTTGGTGTCCAAAACGATTGGTCACTTTGGACTCTTTTTACAGATATTCGAAGCTTATCAGCTCAAACTCTGTTTTGTTTTGGCCTCCTTCGGCTCTTTTTGCGAATGCTATCAAACCGGTGGTTTGGAATTCGCAGTGGTCTCCTTGGACTCTTTTTACGGATGGTTTCAAGCCGGAGCATGGAATCCGCATTATTTGGTCTCATTCGACTCTTTTTACGGATGCTTTCAAGCCGATGGCTTGGAATCCGTTTGTCAGTGACTTTCTCGCCTCGTTGGAAGCTTCGAACCAGTGGTTCGAAGTCCAAAAAATTGGTTCAAATTAATGACACTTCCCTCCCAGCCATCTTCATTCTTCCAGTGCATCCACTAGAAGTAGGATGTTTTTGAGAGGTAGGCATTATCTGAACCATGAGCTTTATTAATTCAGAAGGTGTTTACAAATGATTACAAGGAGACCCTATGCGAAATATCGCTTTAAGTGCTCTACATGCCATGTATGTGTTAACTCTTCGCCTTCCAAATTAGCTAACTTAAAATAAACCAGTGTGTCCTGAGCGGAGAATTATGTATGGACCTTCCCACTTATTCCCTAACTTCCCTGGTGCTATAATGCTTCGCAAAACCAGATGACCCGGCTTAAGTTCATTAAGCTTAAACTTCCGGTCAAACCAAGTCTTCGTCTGCTGCTGATACTTTGACAAATTGGTGACAACTTGAAGTCTTGTTTCTTCTGTTAAATCAAGCAAAGTTTGCCTTTCTGTTTCTATTTCCGGTTCGGTGCTGCGAAGGGATCTTCCTTTAAGATCCGTTGGCGTCATAGCTTCATCTCCAAATAATAGTCTGAAAGGACTGAAACTCGTGGACCTTGTTTGAGTGGTCCGAATGGACCATAAAATGTTCGGGAGCTCCTTGGTCCACAATCCTTTTGCCAATCCGACTATTCTTCGATTCAACCCTGACAAGATATTACCATTGGCTCTTTCAACAGCTCCGTTAGACTGAGGATGTCGCACTGCAGCAGAGCATAATTGTATGCCAAGATCTCCACAAAACTTCCTGAAGGGCTCTGCATCAAATTATGTCCCATTGTCAACTGTGAGCTATCGAGGCACTCCGAACCGGCATATAATATTTTTCCAGAAAAATTTTTGCACGTTATTCGAAGTGATAGCTGTGAGGGGCTCTGCTTCGACCCACTTGGAAAAATACTCAATTGCTACCACTACGAATTTCAAATTTCCTTTTGCTACTGGGAAGAGGCCAATAAGGTTCATGCCCCATCTGGCCATGGGCCACACTGGGGCAATGACTTGAAGAGTTGTTGGCGGACGATGACTTCTTCTTCCCATCCATTGACAACCCTGGCACGTGCGGACTAGGCTCTCCGCATCAGCTATTATTGTAGGCCAATAAAGCCCCCGGCGAAGTGTTTTTCCTGCCAAAGCTCGAGGGGCTAGATGGCTACCACAAAGTCCTTCATGAATTTCTCGGAGAATCTCTTGACCTTAGGCTTGAGATATAAATCGGAGCAGAGGAGAACATACTCCAGCCTTGTACAGAATACCGTTGATTATATGATAATTTCGAATTCCGAGCTTTAACCTCGAAAGTTGTGGCCCTTAAGGCAAAGTTGCTTCTCCTTGCAGCAATTCCATAATTGAACTCCGCCAATCTATACTTAGAATGCAACGAACTTACGCAGAAGGAATCTGTGTTACCGAAGGTGAATTGAGCTCTTCGTAAAAAGCTTCTTCTGGAATGTCCATAGCTCTGGCTGTAGCTTTCGCCAAGATATCAGCTTGCATATTTTCAGCTCTGGGTATGCTTCGAATGGAAATCCCTTTAAATGCTTCTTCAATCTTACGGATCTCTTCCAGATATTTTGCAAGCTGTGGATGGCGAACTTGAAAACTCTTATCTACGTGCCCTGCTACAATTTGAGAATCTGTTTTAATAACAACTCTTGTAGCCCCCAAGGCACGTGCCTTTCGAAGTCCTAACAAAATTCCTTCATACTCCGCTGTATTATTAGTGGACTTAAAGTTGAGCCTAGCGGAGTACATTTCTCTTTGCCCTAAAGGTGAAATTATTACCGCTCCAACACCTGCTCCGGATGCTTGGAAAGCTCCATCGGAGTATATGGTCCAAATTCCTTCACTTTGTTTCTCCGGAGCCCATACTGCAGGGGGAGTCCATTCTGCCACAAAGTCTGCCAACACTTGTGACTTAATTGTTGTTCTTGCCAGGAAGGAGATGCCGAAGGGTGCTAATTCAACAGCCCATTTCCCAATTCTTCCTGTAGAATCCTTACTTCAGAGCATATCTCCTAAGGGATACGAAGTTGGTACAATCACATTATGTGCTAGGAAATAATGCATTAACTTCCTCGAAGCCATTATCAGAGCATATGTGAACTTCTCAAGCTCGGAATATCTTGTTTTTGCTCCGGACAATGCTTCGGATACAAAGTAGACTGGATTATGTACCAACTTCCCATTGAAATCAACTTCTTTGACAAGGACTGCACTGACAGCGGAGCCAGTAGCCGCAAGGTAAAGGAGTAGGGTTTTGTTCGCAACAAGCACCGTGAGTGTAGCGAGGTTACTGAGATAATTCTTAATATCGTCAAAGCTCTTTTGACACTCCGGTGTCCATGCAAAATCTTCGGACCCTTTCAATGCTTTGAAAATGGGCAAACTTCTCTCCGTAGACCTTGCTAGGAATCTGATAAGTGTTGCAAGGCGGCCAGTTAACTTCTGCACTTGCTTCAAATTTTCTAGAGGAGCCATCCTTTGCAACGTAGTTATTTGAATAGGGCTAGCTTCGATCCCTCTGCTTGAAACTAGATACCCTAACAATTTTCCAGCCTGAGCCCCGAAGATACATTTTTCGGGGTTAAGACGGATTCCACATGCCCGAAGGCTGTTGAATTACGGCCTATTTGATTACCTAGAGCCTTAGCAATTAACCTTGAAAAAGTTGCCCCGACATTTCTTAAACCAAAGGGCATTCTTACATAGCAGAATACCCCCGAAGGAGTTACAAAGCTTGTTTTGATTTCATCTTCGCGCTTTAGCGAGATTTGATGATAGCCGGAGTACGCGTCAAGGAAGCTTAATAACTCCGAACCAGCAGTGGAGTCAACCAATTGATCAATTCGGGGCATGGGATAGGGGTCATGGGGGCATGCTTTATTCAAAGATGTAAAGTAAATACACATGCGCCATTTCCCGGAAGATTTTTTCCTGACGAAGACTGGGTTGGCTAGCCACTCCGTATGAGCTACTTCTCTAATGATCCCAACCTTCAGCAACTTTTCCACTTCAGCTTTAGCAAGGATGGCCCTCTCCGCAGATAGCTTCCGGAGTCCTTGTCGGATAGGCCGAACCCTCGGGTTCACAAGTAAACTCTGCTCAATAATATCCCGACTAACTCTGGTAATGTCCTCATCAGACCAGGCAAAGACATCTAAATCTTCTTCAACTACTTTTTCTAATGAAGTAGCGACTTCTCCGGGCAAATCTTTGCCAAACTAGAATTAATAGTCTTTGTCGTCTTTGACAATAACCTTCGTTATAATCTCCCCTTCGGGGCTTGGCCTTGGGAAGGACTTCTTCGAAGGTTCACCTGAAGCAGAGATATCCTCCGGGCTGCCTTGCACACTGTTCAATTGCCTCGGGTCAAGAGGGGGGCCATGACCATACTCTGCTCTTCGCGTAGTGGCCTGATCTCCGAAAATGGTGAGCACTCCTGCTTGTGTGGGCATCTTCATACACAAATAATTATGATGTGCCACAGCTCCAAACTGATTCAACATGCCCCTCCCGAAGATAACATTATATGCATACGGGGCATCCACAACATCAAAAATCACCTCTTCCGTCCTGGCCAGTAGCCCCTCTCCGAAAGTGACCTCCAGACTTATTTGGCCGAGGGCATCAAGAGGGGGTCCTGCGAAGCCTTGCATAGGACGAGCTGCTGGGAGAAGATGCTTTCTGGAGATACAGAGTTGATCGAAGGCTTGGACGAAGATAATATCCGCTGAACTCCCTCCGTCAATCAGTACTCTCCAGACTTCAGTCCATGATATGTCGGCAGTGATGACAAGTGGGTCTGCGTGTGGAAACTTTATGCCAGTTGCATCCTCTGCAGAAAAAGATATTAGCACATGGGACCATTCAGGCATAGCAGCTGCGGATGACGAAGTTCCAATATGGCCCACTTCTCGGACATATTCTCTTCTCTGCCTCTTTGACATACTTCCAAGGGTCCCTCCTCCGGAGATGGGGAGGACAACTCTTTTCCCTCGATCTTTACCATCTTCCTGCTTTGGGGGTGGCATAACATTGACCACCGGAGGCTGTCTTGCCGGGTCGAAGTTCTCTATCCGCGCCACAGCCTGAACAGGTTCTGGACGCACTTCGGTCAGAACTCGGTCAGCAGTGCCTCGACCCGAAGTTCTTTCCAGGTACTCGCCTCAGAAAGAGAGTATAGATTTACACGCATCAGTCGCGTGACTTCGATTCTCACCATGGACACAGCAGAAAAAGGCCTGGGCTTTGCAAGCCGGTTTCCCTGGCGGCCTCCAGCCGCTGGTCTTGCTTCCTGAAGGCTGCGAAGCCCTTGGGGCAAATTTCTGCTGAGGTGCAATGTTCAAGACTTCTGAACGAGGATGCTTTTGCCCTCGACGCCTGTCGTGATGAGCTTCAAAGCTAGGCCCCTACGGCTGTGTTGAAGTCTTCACTTCCAGCTTAACTTCTTGCAGTATTGACGGAGTTGAAGCAGTTCTCCGAAGCCAGCCCTCTTCTGACCTTGCATACTCTTCAAAGTAAGACATCAACTGAGCAACAGAAGATATCAGCTTCCGATGAAGTTTATCAAGGAGGCCTGCGTGGGTAACTCCCTATCGAGCTGCGTCAACTACAGAAGATGTAGTTAACCCTCGAATTTGCGACTTCGTACGGGCGAAGCGCTTGAAATATTGCCTTAAAGTCTCTCCAGGGAGCTGCTGCACCTAGAAAAGACTTCCTGTTGACATTGGGGGTACAAAGGTACCCTGAAAATTACTTATGAACTTCTTCCTTAATTGCTCCCAAGTTCTGATTGACCCTGGTTTCAAAGACCAGAACCACTGCAGTGCAACTCCTTCAAGACCTAGGGGAAAACATTTGGCCATGGTGTCTCGCACCCCTCCGCTAGCCTCAATTGCTAATGCATAAGAATGGGAGAACTCCCCAGGATCTTCATCTCCAGCATACTTGCAAAGCTTCGAAGTTTTAAACTTAGGATCGAAGCGCACTTTCTGTAGCTCTGGATGTAGCGGAGATTCAGTGTCGAAGGACGCATTCTCCGGGGCTCTGGGATAGTGAACTTCGTCGTCTTCGGGCACTTCTGGAATGAGTGGAGTGGCCTGAGGGCGAAGCCTGTCTGTGGCTTCCTACCACCACCTTGCTACTTCAGCTTGGAGACTGGCCATTTGTGCAGCCATATCGCCAAGACCATCTTCATCTCCTCCGGAAGGGCCTTCCGGGTCTTGAGACTTGTATGCATCAGTTCGAAGTTGAAGTTGAGGTGAAAGAGGAACTCCGGGTGACCGAAGTATAGTTGGAGTCAGGGGAGGAACTCCGTATGCTCAAGGAAGGGGAATTCCTTCCAGAGTCTGAGGTGGAGGAAATGTCGAAGGTCCTCCGACCTCAACTGTGTTCGAAGATCTTACTCCGGATGTCTGAGGGGACCTCCGAGTAGGACTACCACCTGAACTCCACTTGGGAGGCATGGTTTGAGAACTTGGTAGAGAACGAAGTTTTTTGGACTAGGTTCCCCACGGACGGCGCCAACTGTTGCCGTAAAAGAACGAAGTGTTTGTAAGTAAACTGTTTCAAGCCTCCGAATTGGATAATAGCTTAGAACAGTTCGAAGATGCGTATTGAATAACTCAATCTTCCGTCCTCTTTACAGGGTAAAACGGGGGGTATTTATAGGCCCAAACATTAAGGAAAAGACCCCTTTACCCCTCTATTACAACCGACATAGTGGAAACTATTCGGTACCCTTAATAGGGCTAAAACGGTAAAAGACTAATCTAATCAGAAAGAAGATAAGCCTTCCATCCTAGCTGGCAAAGAAGCTCTCTGAAGAGTCCATGTTCGAAGATATACTTCAAACTAGTGTTCGCCTTCATCCTTCGAACTTGATCCAAAGTACTCCCGGAGCTAGATGCTTTAAACCTTTTATTCAATCATCTATCTTTGTTTTGTCATAACAATAGCCCTGAAGATGGAGTATTTTCCCCCAACAGATAGTAAGACCACCCTAGAGCACATAAGCAAATTCCTAGCGCAATGTGGTGAAGCCAGTGGGTTGGATGCGTTGAAGTTTAGATTATTTTCTCTATCGCTTTCCGGCACCGCTTTCACTTGGTTTTCGGCATTACCACCGTATTCCATACAGACTTGGGCCCAGTTAGAGTAGAAGTTCCATGACTACTTTATACTGGGGAAACCAAACTTAGGATATCACACTTGACATCAGTTAGACAGAAGGCTAGCGAGAGTGTCTCTGAGTACATTAGGCGCTTTAGGGACACTAGGAACCGATGTTTTAGCCTGAACATTTCCGAGAATGACTTGGACGACATAGCATTCAATGGTTTACACTCCAAACTTAAGGAGAAGCTACATGGCCAAGATTTCTTTGAACTTCAAAGCTAGGCCCCTACGAAGGTGTTGAAGTCTTCACTTCCAACTTTACTTCTTGCAGGATTGACGGAGTTGCAGCAGTTCTCCGAAGCCACCCTTCTTCTGACCTTGCATACTCTTCGAAATAAGACATCAACTGAGCAACAGAAGATATCTATTTCCGGTGAAGTTTATCAAGGAGGCCCGCATGGGTAACTCCCTCTCGAGATGCATCGACTACGGAAGATGTAGTCAACCCTCGAATTTGCGACTTCGTATGGGCGAAGCGCTTGAAAAATTGTCTTAAAGTCTCTCCGGGTAGCTGCTTCACCTAGAAAAGACTTCATGTAGACACTGGGGGTACGAAGGCACCTTGAAAATTACTTGTGAACTTCTTCCTTAATTGCTCCCAGGTTCTAATTGACCCTAGCTTCAAGGACCAAAACCACCGCAGAGCCACCCCTTCAAGAGCTAGAGGGAAACATTTGGCCATGGTGTCTCGCACTCCTCCACTGGCCTTAATTGCCAATGCATAAGAACGAGAGAACTCCCCAGGGTCCTCGTCTCCAGAATATTTGCAGAGATTCGAAGTTTTAAACTTAGGATCGAAGCGCACTTTTTGTAACACGGGATGCAGCGGAGACTCGCTGTCGAAGGAAGCGTTCTCCGGGGCTTCAGGATAAGGAAGTTCGTCATCTTGGGGCACTTCGGGGATGACCGGGGTGGCCTGAGAACGAAGCCTATCTGCGGCTTCTTACCGCCACCTCGCTACTTCAGCTTGGAGACTGGCCATTTGGGCGGCCATGTCACCAAGACCGTCTTCATCTCCTCCGAAAGGACCTTCCGGGTCTTGAGAACTGTACGCATCAGTTCGAAGCAGAATCTGAGCTGGAAGAGGGACTCCGGCTGGCCGAAGTATACATGGAGTTGGGGGAGGAACTCCGTATGCTCGAGGAAGGGGAATCCCTTCGGGAGTCTTAGGTGGATGAATTGCCGAAGATCCTCCGACCTCAACTGCGTTCGAAGATCTTACTCCAGAGGTCCGAGGGGACCTCCGAGTAGGACTACCACCTGAACTCCGCTTGGGAGGCATGGTTTGAGAACTTGGTAGAGAACGAAGTTTTTTGGACTAGGTTCCCCAAGGACGGCGCCAATTGTTGGCGTAAAAGATTACGCTAACATGTTTCTAAAGATTGGAAACCAACAAACAAAGTGTTTGCGAAGTAAACTATTTCAAGCCTCTGAAGTGGATAATAGCTCAAAACAGTTCGAAGGTGTGTATTGAATAACTCAGTATTCGATCCTCTTTACAGGGTAAAACGGGGGGTATTTATAGGCTCAAACCTTAAGGAAAAGACCCTTTTACCCACCTGTTACAACCGACATAGTGGAAACTATTCGGTGCCCTTGATAGGGCTAAAACGGTAAAAGACTAATCTAATGAGAAAGAAGATAAGCCTTCCATCTTAGCTGGCAAGGAAGCTCTCTGAAGATTCAACGTTCGAAGATATACTCCGAACTAGAGTTCGCCTCTAGCCTTCGAACTTGTCCCAGTACATAGCCGGAGTTAGATGCTAGAAACCTTCGATTAAGTCTCCTGCCTTTGCCTTGTTGCAGCAGTGACCCCGACGATGAAGTATTTTCCCCCAACAGCAACATAGCCTAAACTAATTTGGCAACCATGCCACATATCGACAAATTTAGCAAAAAAAATTATTCCCCTTTCAAACAGAAAGTTAGCACATATGAATAGATGACACAAGCACCAACCAAAAACACACCTACATTACATTAGCAACTATGCGACATGCCCTGTTCACGTAGGTCACAAATAAGAAACTGCCATCCAAATGATTCTGTAAAAATCATGTTGTGTGTACTTTTGTTTGCATTAGGCTAGGGAAAAAGTGAATGATAATTATTAGTTGATTATCATGTAAATTTCTTACCATCCATGCTTAATTCCATGTCAATCTAGATTCTAGAGCTCTTTTGCCAGCACTATTCATGCATTATTAAAGACAAATTTGTGGGATCTTGTGGTATCATACTATCACTTGATATGATTATTTGTATTGAGAAGTAAAATTGAAATTGTTTTGTTGCAATGCTTTTTATTCCAAATAACAATTGTCATACCATCTTCCAGCACATTAACGGATACTACTCAAAAGATATCTACAAAAACATTTTTTTCTCTCATTGTGCTTGAACAGGTCTATTAGTACTCCAGATGTGAACCTTTCAACAGAGAATGTTATTAGTGGCATAACTTTAATTAGAGACCATGATGGGCATATGTTCTCAACAGTTGGATCCAATTAAAAAAAATTCTTTGCTTTTATTGGTTTTTTTCAAACCAAATCTTCAGGCTAACAGTGTGATCAAAGATGCGCCTTTGTAATACAACATGTTTCTCAATGTTCATATAACAAAAGAGGAGTTCAGCGGGAGAGGGAGAGGGAGAGAACCTGGTGGAGGGTAGCGGGGGTGGGCGGTGACGGGCTTCGGGGATGGCGGCGATGGGCGCAAGGAGCGACGGGCGGAGGTCGGTGGCGATGGGCTCTGAGGGCGGCGCGGGCTCCGAGAGCGATAGGCAGAGTTCGGCGGTGATGGGCTTCGGCGACGATGGCGATGGGCTCTGAGGGCAGCGCGGGCTCCGGGAGCGGCGGCAATGGGCGGAGTTCAGTGCGTCGGAGTTAGAAATGAAACTAGGTTTTCAGATGGCGAGAGGGAAAACTTTTATATAATTGTATTAGCAGTGGCGGGTATGATGACATCATCAGCCCGCCACTGCTATTTTCTCTTAGTAGTGGCGGGCAATGACGTCACCAGCCCGCCACTACTAATCTGCCCGCCACTGGTGCTCTACTTAGTAGTGGCGGGCCGATGACATCATCCGACCGACACTACTAAAAGGAATAGCAGTGGCGGGTTGGTGATGTTAGCATGCCCGCCACTACTAATAGGGGTAGTAGGAATTATCTAGCATACGCTGCCTACATTGTTGAGAAAGACTTTGTAGCACAGTGGTGCGGGGGATCGCTTGGGGCCATGCGGTTCGAGGTTCGAACATTGTTGCCTGCAGGCGGTTTGAGGTTTGAACCTTGCTGCTGCCCTCCAAACATTTTTTTTTCATTTCTGTTCTAATTTGCATCACTTTTTTATTGATGTTTAAATTCTCATTTGAACTTGATTTTTTTAACAATAAAAATACATCATAACTTATGAAATTTAAAAAATTGGTATTTTTTTGCCTCACTTTACTGTTTTTTATTTCATTAAGAAACCTTAGATTCTCCGGAGAATAATTACGGTTTAGACATGAAATGACTCAGGTTTGAAAGCAAAATCTATAGTCTATTCTTCCTTTGAACTTGAAACTTTTTGTACAATAAAAAAACAAAACAACTATTCTAATTGCAAAAATTGGTATTTTTCTACATCAGTTTACTATTTTTATTTCATTAAGTATGTTTTTATGATCAAAGTCAAAATAAGTTAAATTTGAACTACAAGACATGAAATAATTAACAAAAATTTATAGAAAAACCATATTCATGTTTTTGACTCTATTATTAGTTATTATCTAATAAATTTAAAACCATCATAAAAAATGTAGGTTTGCCACAACACTCAATCGACAACTTGTTTTTTATAGTTTTTTAATCGTCAAAAAATAAAATAAAGTCTAAAAAATATGAGACTTATCATGTTGTAACGATATGATCGATCCATAGATGTTGTCATAAAAAATAAAATTGTTTCGAAAAAATAATCATGTAGGGCGTTAAGAAACCTGAGATTCCCCGGGGTTGAATTAGGGTTTAGAGATCAAATGACTCAGGTTTGAAAGCAAAATCTATAGTTGATTCTTCCTTTGAAATTTAAACTTTTTGTACAATAAAAATACAACAGAAATATTCTAATTGCAAAAATTGGTATTTTTCATTAATAGAAATTGGTATTTAAATGCAAATAAGTCCTGGTAGCGGTAGGGATTATCAAGCATAAATTGCCAACATTGCTGAGAAAGACTTTGTAGCGCAGTGTTGCTAGTGGGTTACATGGGACCATGAGGTTCGAGGTTCGAACCTTGCTGCCGGTAGGCGGTTTGAGGTTTGAAACTTACTGCTGGCGTCCAAACAATATTTTTTTATTTCTGTTAATGTACTTTTTTAATTTTTCAGCACTTTTTTATTGATGTTTAAATCCTCATTTGAACATAAATTTTTTAACAATAAAAATACATCATATCTTATCAAATTTAAAAAATTGGTATTTTTCTGCCTCAGTTTACGTCACTTGACTTAGTAGTGGCGGCCGATGATGTCATGCGACCGCCACTACTAAAAGGAATATCA